>JARJHM010000192.1:0-465263 GCA_033356055.1 Carex pumila | reverse complement strand
TTCTTTTCATAATGAGTTATGAACAATTTTAGATAGAGTATCTGTGTTCTTCTTTTCCAAAATTTTCTATGGTTCTTTTTTGTCATGCTAGTGTGCATTTAACTGACAATTACAAGGTTTTTGTGAATTCATATGTATTTGGGTCAGGTCTCTCTCCAAGCAGTAGTGTTAAAATCATGCTATCGTCTACTAAATCAAAATCAAAATTTATTGTTAATTCTGAAATGTGATCAATGCATTATTTTTGTAAATTTTATCGTTCACCAAAGCGGGTATAGGATCCTGGGATCCGACAATCCATTAGCTACTTGGAATCCAAATTTCCATTACAAAACTGTGTAGCTTATAAAACTTCTCAACATCTCCTAAATATCAGGCTATAAGGTAACCGTGCAAATAATGTCATAGCATGCGCTTCCAGTGCAAACCGTGCAAATTTTGAGTTCATTTCATTTATTGTGTGTTTTATACAAAGGGAGCTGATAATAGTATCTGCGCTACAGTACCTGTAGGGGTTATCAAAAATTAAATGTGAAAATGTAACTTTTTGTAGGAATTGCAAAAAGTGCACAATTCGAATTTTTTTTCTAAAGCATTAATACCTATTAACAGAAGTATTTATATCTATGTACTGAAGTATTTATATTTATGATGTGAACAATTATTTATTGTGTGGATTCTTAAAGTGTGAAGATAACAATATACGTGCTACAGTACCCACACTGTACCTGTACTACAGTACCCGGGACCACTGAAAATTAAATGTATAAATATATCTTCCTATAGAGCTGCAAAAACTCTACAATTTGAATTTTTTTTTCTAAATTATTAATATCTATGCAATTTTTTCTTTCAATTAAGATCCATGATGATGTACTTTCAGACTCATCGTTGCGCAAGTGTTTATACCTCGCTGTACAAGTATTTATACCTACACTTGCAAGTATTTTTTACATATGACACTGAAAATATTAATATCTAAATGATGAAAGTATTTATACTTATACACTGAAATATTTATACCTATGAGGTCCACTATGTTTTTTAGAGTAAGGTTGACACGGGAATTATTGGGGAACTTGAAAAGAGATTATCATAACAAATTACGCATCAAAGTATTAATATCTTACTTTTTTAAGTGCTAATATCTTATCTTCTAAGTATTTATATCTGCGAAGATATAAATATCTAAGTATTTTTTAAATATGACACTGAAAATATTAATATCTAAGTATTGAAAATATTTATATTTATGCACTGGAGTATTTATTTTTACGAGGTCAACTATTTTTGTTAAAAAAAGGTTAACGTGAAATTGGTGCCGAGACTTTGAAAAATGACCATATAATTAGTGGAACCATAGAGAAAGGCTGCTACGGGGATTTTAAAATAACAATTAGTTGAGACTATATAATATCTTTTTAGAATAATAATTAGTAAGGATCATAATACATTATTTCTCTAAGTGCGGGTACAGTGCAGGTACAAAATAATTATTCTTATACAAAACCATGCACAAATGCAAGCATAATGATTGAAACTAAAATCAATAGCGCTCAAAATGCATAATGGATGACAAATATAAAGTACTTATTGGAAATGCATTTAAAAGTTGAACAAGAAAATTTCTATGTACATTGCATAAAATAGGTTAATAACATAAAATCATACAAAATATGATTATATTTTACATTATATTTTCTTATAGATACCCTAATTGTCAAATAAATGTGGTGTCAATTTATAGTTCCATTTAATTATACTGTTCGCCTGTTTCATCAATAGATACTGGTGCACATAAGCAACGAAGGTGATAACAGATACATTTACCAGTATCCTCTTAAAAAAGGTTCCTATTTACAAATGAAATTAGTCTGGTAAGAGACTCAGTCCAAAATCTTTTCTACAACTCCTCAACATCAACCTCCTTATTTTAACCACCTCCTCCCAAAAACCCCGGGATGCATAAATATTCGAGAGTGCAACTAAATTCATCAAATTTACGGTGTCTAATCGTAAAAAATTCCTTGTGGCAACCTTCCCCACGGCCAAATTTCCATGGGCACCACAAGCCCCCACCAAAGCACCCCAAATTGAAGCATTTGGCTTGAAATTCATTCTCTGAACCAATTCAAACGCCTCGTCTAAATTACCACCACGCACTAAAAGATCTACAGCAGAACAGTAATGCTCAGCTCTTGGTTTCATTTTATATCTTTTTACCATAGAATTAAAAAGAACCATGCCTTCTTTTGTTTGCCCGACATAAGCACAAGAAGTCATGATTGCAAGAAAAGTTACGTCGTTTGGTTTTACACCGTCTTTCTCCATATCTGCAAAGAGTGTAAGTGCACCTTCATTGCAACCGAACTTCCCATAACCGGACATTATTGAAGTCCAAGAAACCACATTTCTGCTCGGCATTTCGTCGAACACGCGGCGAGCATCTTTAAGATCCCCAGATTTTGCATACATGTCAATCAGGGCATTCCATAGTGCCACGTCATTGAGCACGTTGCATTTTATTACACTTGCATGTATTTGTCTCCCTGTATCAAGGCAAGCTAAATTTGCACATATATTAAGCATGGAGCACAAAATAATGCCATCTAATTTTAACCCCAACCGGCTTATGTTACTGAAAATCCCTAAAGCTTCTCTACAACCATCTTTTTCATTCGAGCAACCAGTTATCAGTGCAGTGCACGAGATTAAATCAGGTTGGGCCATTGTGCGAAACACTGCTTTCGCCTCCAATATGCTTCCACATTTAGCATATGAGTCAATGAGAGATCCACTGGTAACCGGGTCATGTTGGAAACCCAACTTGACAACTAAAGAGTGAATTATGTCAACATTGGAGGGAATTTTGATCGAAGCACAGGTTTTCAATATACTGGCAAAGGTAAAATGATCAGGCTTTACCCCTGTTGCGATTTCAAGAGAGCAAATAGTCAATACTTAAAACTCGGTTTTATTAATCAAGCATGAGAGATGGAATAATAATTATTGTAAAGTTTATACCTTACCGTCTCTTATCATCACACCAAACAATTTGGAAGTATCGCTGTAAAGCCCGTGATCTGAAACTCCCCTAATAATAGAATTCCAGGACACAGTGTCTCTAACTGGCATTTCATCAAACAGGAATAGAGCGTTCTTGAGCGACCCGCATCTCAAGTGCATATCCATGAGAGCACTCTGCACAAACAAATTCCCTGCAAACCGGCTCTTCACTATACAACCATGTACCTGTTCTCCACTTATCAAACAACCAACACTACAACAAGCGCGCAATGCACTGCCATAAGTGTACTGGTTCGGTCTAAACCCCAAACAATGCATCAAATTGAAGATCTCCAATGCTTCCTTCGGATACCCACTTTGTGAATAACAAGAAATCATGGCAGTCCAAGTCACAATAGTTCTCTCAGGCATTTCATCGAACACTTGACGGGCACTCAAACCATCTCTAATTTTGGAATAAAATATCACAAATTTGGTGCTCAAATTCACATCTTTGACAAAACCAATAGCAGATAGGTGGTTATGAAGACATCTTCCTTCCTTCTCGGCTTTCGAGTCGATGCAGAGCTGGAGAAGAGCGGAGTAGATGGAAGAAGGCAATTGGTGAACAGGGGTACAAAAGAGGGTGTTAATGGCATCTTTCAATCTACCGAGTTTGCACAAGGTTAATATCTTGCTTGTTGCATTATTGGATTGGTGGAGAAGATTGTTGAGGTGATAGGAACTGAAGCAGGTTAACCGGATTACGCTCATAGAACTTATCAGAAATTGAAAATATGGAACGAAATTTAGCGCATTACAAAATGGAATGCATAAAATGTTCTCAAATTTGAAAAACAAAAGTACATTCAGTAAATTTGAATGATCATTGCATAAAAAATAGAAAATAATTATTTGAGTCGCATTCCAGTATCCAAAAGTCCGAATTTTTTTTATAAATCATAATTAATTAAATCAAATTTAGCAGTATGATTATTTATTTATTTTTTTTTCAAAAATTATAAAGGCCGAATGGTCATTTCGGTTTTCATATTTACTTTTCCTTAGACTAAATTGGTTATTTGGTTTTCAAAAGTTTTTCAATTTTCCACAGATGCAGTCACAGAAGATCCGAATGGAGACCTTTTTATCTCACATTGGTTTATACCATGAGTAGACAGTCCAATACTAAGAGACCCAATTAATTTATGAAAAAATTGTTGCTATACCATTAAAACGTTCTAAAGTCTAAACTAAACGACTTATTTCTTCTCAAAATATTTAAATTTCTTATTTTTCCTTCAAAACACCCAAATCTCTTATTTTTCTATTTTAAATTTAAAAAAAAGCAATTATATTTAAATTTTCAAATTTAATGAATATAAAAAATAGGAAAATATTTTAATTTAAAATGTGAAATAAGATATTTGAGTGTTTTGATGAGAAAATAGAAAAGTATTTTAATTTAAATAAAGAGATAAAAATTTTAATATTTAATTAAAAGGTAATCAATTTAATATACCAACAATTCTTCTAATTAATTATCCATATATAGCGCTATTCATAGTACCACAGTCTTCATTTTATTTAGTGAACTATTTATTTTAATATTTTTGTAGGTGCTATTGCAATCTCGTGTGGGGAGGATGGTAGAGGAACTAGATCTAAATCTATATCAGCAATCTCTCCTCGAAATTTTTATTAATAGGAAATATAATAAATAAATATTGAAATTGAAGAACGCTTTTGAATTTTTTCAAGATATAGATAAAACGTGACGATTGATCATGACCTCTGGCCGTTATGGTTTATCACGGACAGGATTAGCGATGCTAATCACCGTACTTATTAATTAACTAAAAAAAAATAAAAATAAATCCTGGCCGTGATTGATAATCACGGACAGAAATTGCCTATGAATTGACAGCAATTACCTATGGTATGCTTGGCCGTGATTAATAGTCACGGACAGAATTTTTTTTTTTTTTTGTAAGTTAATATGTGCGGTGATTAGTATAGTTAATTCTGGCCGTGATTAATCATTGTGTTTTCCCTATATCTTGAAAAAAATTCAAAAGCTTTCTTTAATTTCGATTCGATATTTATTTATTATATTTCCTATTAATACAAATTTCGGCATCTCCGCCTCGGTAGAAAACTTGAATCATATATATCAAATGCAAGTAGATCTAAAAGAAATATAGGGTAATTCTAGTAAATTCTGATTGATTTTTAATTTTAACATGCACAAGCTGAATGTAGAAATTAAATTGTCTAAAGAATTGAGTTTTTTTGTGTGTTTGTGTGTGATAAAACCGAGAAATTACAACCCGAATCAGTTTGAGATGTCCCATATAAAGTCAATTCGATAATTTTTTGAAAGTTAAGCTCACAACCTACTTTGTATTAATGAGTACTTGTCTCTCCTAATGAAATTGGTGGGTTTTATCCACTTTCTTAAAAATAAAAAAAAATAAAAAAATAAAAAAATAAAAAATACTCCTAAGCAATAGGAATGTACTGCTGGAGAACTAAAACATATTATATATAATTATATCTAAATTGTCTCTAACTTATCCCTGAGTAGGGGTGTTCAAACGGTTCGGTTTAATCGGTTTTGGACCAAACCAAATTAGATTGGTTTAAACGGTTCGGTTATTTCGGTTTATTGGATCGGTTCGGTTGGCTTTTAAAAACCGAATTATAACTTTGGTTCGGTTCGGTTTGAAAAATTTCAAAACCGAAATAACCGAACCGACCGAACTTTCATATAATATGAATTTGATCGGAATCACCCCGGTTTATTTTTTAATACTCCGGTTTATTTCTTAATCAATTGCTTTAAATACTTGGTTTATTTCTAAATATCTTAGTTTATTTCTTAATACTCCGGTTTATTTCTTAATATACTTCGGTTTATTATAAATCAATTGTTTTAAATAAAAAAAATTAATATATTTCGGTTTGAACCTAACAAACCGAACAAACTGAACAAACCGAAATAAAACTTTGGTTCGGTTCGGTTCGGTTCTATTTTTAAAACCGAATTATAACTTTGGTTTGCCAAGTTCGGTTCGGTTTCAACCGAACCAAACCGATGAACACCCCTATCCCTGAGAGACATTAATTATTGCAAAACAAGCATCTGATACGCCCTTAATTTGTTTGAAGATTGCTGATTCGGTATATATTATTCAATCGATGTGTGTGATGGTCGGTTTTGATGTGCCGCATTTTAGGTGTTTTTCTCACCGAGAAGGTCGCTTTCTGGCTCACACCTTCCTTACTAAAGCTGGATATATAAAACCTACAAATTAGTATATGAGAAAACATTACTTACAATAGCTTTAAAGAGAAATAGATATGGAACTATGGGAGGTAAACATACGCACTTTTCCTGAAGAGGCACTCGCTGCTCTTCTAAAATCTTGGAGAAAAAAAAAAAAAAAAAAAAAAAAAAAAAAAAAAAAAAAAAAAAAAACAGCTAACGCCCTTGATAAACTGCAAAAGAGTAGTTGAGGAAAACATGTGTTAATCTATGTTGGATTAGTACCTGATGTGGTATGATGAAGTATGTACTCATTTGAGGAATCAATTTAATAAACAATAAAATGAAAAAAGAAAAAAGAACAGTAAAATAATGATAAGTGTTACTGCAAATCATCATTATTAATTGGGACCTACCTGGTTTAATTGAATACCTATAACTAGAAGCTAGCACCACCCGGCAGAGAGTACTGATTAGCCTTGTAGGAAACTAGCAATTGAAAAGAAATTAAAAGTAACAAATTAGTGCATATATAAGTAAATAATTTACAAAATGAGCGAGGCTATGGTTCTATGCATAGCGCAGATTGGTCTATACTATGGATAAATATTTTCATTTTCAAAGTCCAAATAGTCAATCTGAACCGTTTAACATGATTTTCAAATGGAAGTGTATTTGCAAACAAATTTTTTTTTTTTTTTAATTTTTTACTAAATTTTTAGATAAGTAGAAAATCAAGTGATTAGTGCAGGTGTGATAACTTAGGACCTAGGATTAGTAAAGGTAGTATGATGAAGTATGTACTTATTTGAGGAATCTATTTAAGAAACAGGAAAAAGGAAAAAAATAATAACAGGAAAATAATGATAAGTGGTACTGAAAATCATCATTAATTGGAACCTATCAAGTTCATCTAAAGCACCATCCAGCAGAGTACTGACTAGCCTTGTCGGAAGCTTTCTGGTCAAGCCTGAAAATTCATTTTTCCAATATATCAACTATTGTTAGTTATAAGATGAATCAATAAAGCCTCAATTTTTTTTTTGTAGAAAGGAAATGATTCAATAAAGAGTGAGTTTATGGTACTATGCATATCACAGGTTGTTACCGTGCTACGACTCTATATTCGAGTTTTCAAATCTTAACGGTCGATCCGAACCGTTCATCTTGTTCTCCATATTAATATGTGTTTGGAGACCAAATTTTACATTTTTTGAAATTTTTTTACTATTTTTTTAGATATTTAGAAAATCACTTGATCTGAAAATTATGGACCATCCAAAAACTGTGATTTTCAATAAATCTAAAAAAATAAAAATAAAATGTAAAATTTGGTCTCCAAACACATATTAATATGGAGAATAAGATGAACGGTTCGGATCGACTGTTAGGATTTGAAAACTCAAATATAGAACCGTAGCACAGCACCAAATCGTAATATGCACAGTACCATAGACTCACTCTTCAATAAATATTTACATAGACATGAAAGGAGACGCTATGTACCTTGTTGTAGCGGATGGTGAATTATCTGTACTTTTGACAATTTGTGAGATTATAGAAGAGTAAGGTCCCTCTTTGCAGAATTTTTCAAGGCCAGGGCACTCTGAAATCGTAAGCTTTTCAAGAGAAGAGAGCCATTCACCTCCAGGTAGTTCCTTCACCCTTGGGCATTTAGACACCCAAAGAGTTTTCAAGTTTTTAATTTCTGGTAACCAACTCGGCAAAGAGGTCCAACTTATGCATGAGAGATACAACATATATATCCAGCCGCTCTATGCCTGAAATCGACTCGACTTGAGCACACTCGTCTAGTTCCAAAACACTGAGACCATATCCACATTTCGGAACTTCTTTTAAAGAACTGCATCCATAGAATTCTAGGTTTCTCAACGTAGGAAAGAGCGATATGTTATTTTTTGCATGGGCAGGAAGTTTGCCAGTTAGGTTTGGGCACATTCGGATTGATAGCCGTATCAACAATTTTAAGTATCTAAATTCAAGAGGCCAGGAAACAAGAGTGTTGCAATTAATAATTTCCAAATATTCAAGCCGATTAAATGATCTCCATAGACCTGAGACACCCAACAGTGAATGCAGTAATATTGTAGGCATGAAAAAACTGTTAGTTGAATCCATTCGCAATTTTTTAAGTGTACCACTGCCCTCAATCTCCTCCACCTCTTCTTTTAATGCTGGAAATGGCTCATTATCAGCACTACTTGCTTTTGCAATGTTAGCTTCTTTAACTAAGCTCTCTTCTCGAGTAATTACATTTGTGACAGACAAAAGCAACCTATAATTTTCTATACTTGCGGTTATGTGTTTAAGTCGAGGAACATATGGCATGGTTTTCAGATTTGGACAGCTGGTGATTTCCAATTGATGAAGCTTGATTAATTTAAAAGTTGTTTCCATGTATGAGCACATGGATCCTCCTCCTCCTTCCTCTTCTTCTGTTTCTTCTCTTTCCTCTTCTTCATGCCACCTTTCCAACTTCTTCAGACCAACCAATACCAGCCTCTTGAGGCTTGGAAAAAATTGCCCCAAGCTATCTTTATGATCGGTACGAGATATACAAGTCAAACTCGGCATGTCCTTCAAACAGAGAACTCTTAAGGGATGGAAACTTCCACACTGCAGGAAGGGTTTCACATTGTGAGCAACCAATCAAATGAAGTTCAAGAAAATTTATGAAACCCATTGCCACTGGATTGGCAAGCCAAGCTGCGAATTCACGGCCCCCATATTGCTGTACTTTTAACACTTTCAACTTGGTGTGAGGTTGTAGAGCCTCCAATACTCCCAAATCATTATTTTCTTTTGACATAACTAATGGTTCAGTACCCCTATTTAAAGTCAGTCTATCCAAATTTGTCTTTGAAACCAAATCAGCCTCTTTTGCAACTGTTACAGTTTTCACCTTACGCAAGTTATACAACTCAAGCAAACCACCGAGATGCAAGCCCTTTATTTGATCAATGCCGGTGCTGGTATTTTCTTCTCCAACAATATAAGTTGTGAGGGTTTGTAGGTTACTGAGCTGTCTAAGATGTGCTGGCATTTTCTTCAGCCTGGGGCATTTATGGATATAGAGATGCCTCAGGCTCCTCATATATTTCATATTTTCTGGAAGGTGGTAAAGGAACAAACATTTCGAGAGATTTAAAGTTTGTAGGAAATATAATAAGCTTGTGGATTCGGGTAATATTTTGATTCTACTTCCGGATAGATCCAGATATCTCAAGTGTCTCATATATTTCAGTACCACAAGATCCCGCTGAAATAAAGCAGAGTGCAAGTGCAACCCTCTCAAGGAGTTTGCTCTGGGCACTGCACTGCAATTAACATTTCTAATAAAGGGATCATCTGGGAACAACAAGGTACGCGCGGCTGGATTGGTTTTTAACAAATTAGGAATATCTACTTCGGAATCACCAGAAATAGATAACAGGTAAGGGTTTTGCAGTGCAAATTCTCTTGCAGCAATTACTGCCTGCTTATGAACAAGGTCCAGCATCTTGCATGTTACTCTACTACTATGGAATCCATATTCGTTCCCGTATGAATCTTCATGAACGAGTTTAACATCCTCAAAGAAGTGCCTCGAGGCAAGCTCATTGAAAACAATGTCACCATTTTCTTCCGGAGGTGTTGATCTTGATCCATTTGAAGGTAATAATAGACCATTGGCCATCCAGAGTTTGATCAAAACCTCCTTGTCCATGTAACATCCCTCAGGAAAGAGAGAACAAAATGCAAAACATTGCTTAACTTGAGAACATAAGTTATCATAACACACCTTGATAATTTTCTCAACAGTCACGACACCATCAACAGTATAATATTCCAATTGGTTAATTACTCGTCGCCATTCTTCAGGCTGTTTCTTGAACCTCATCAGAGCACCCATCATATTCAGTGCTAGAGGTGATCCCCCACATGTGACAACAATTTTCTTGCCCATCTCTTATAATATCTCTGAACAAGTTTCATTAGCATCATCCGAAAATGCTTTCTTACAAAACAGATTCCATGCATCTTTAGCTCTCAAAGGTTCAGGTTCTAGTCCACCTCCGAACATCTGCCCGACTTCTTGAAAACTGCTTGTAACTATTAACCAAAAGCTACTTACATTAGTTTCCATCAACTTAATAAATTTCAACATCTGTTCCTTACAAACAGTACGCACATCATCCAATACAACAAGGTAATTACTCCTGTGAGTACATACTTCTTGAGAAAGGCGAAGCTCTAGTAAATCTGTATCACCTTCGGATATGCAACAGTCTTTCCCTATTACTTGATCAATTATGGATTTTGTGATTTTACCAATGTTAAATTCAGATCCAACATAAATCCATACTACACAAAGTTCAGAAACGGCGGATTTGAAAACATTGTTGCAGACAAATCGAGCCAAGGCAGTCTTGCCTATTCCTTGTGGACCCACAATGGCGATATACATATCCATCCAAATAAAAATTAAATCCCTAATTAGTACAATTTCATCATCTCTTCCAACAATCTCTGTCGGACTTGAGAAATTCAGGTGTTGCGGCATTTCTAGAGATGTTATATTTATCTCTTGACCTGGTCGAAAGTTGAAAGCTCTCATTCTTTCGTCAAGGTCATCAATTCTATTAACAATACTACAAATTCTATTTTCAATTCCTTGCAGAGCCCCCCTCCGATTAATGCTACTAGTCTTAAGACAAGATAAGAGGAAGAGACCAACCCTTACTCTGTCACCATTCTGATTCCGGCAGCTGTCGGCCTCAGCCTCTGCCTGGAGTTTCGCATATGTGAAATCATCTACTATGTTGTCAGCTTCATATGCCGCTGCGTTGAGATCATCAAGCCAGGTTCTGACATCGGGTTCAGCTTCAATGCGTAAAACACGTAATTGAGAATCATCCTCCGCTGCATTGAGATCAACAAGCCAGGTTTTGACCCCGGGATCACCTTTAGCGTGTAACTCAGCGTCAGAGAGGTTGGTCAGGGCATCGGTGAAAAATTCGAGCAGCTTCTGGCGCTCTTCCTCCATCTCGAGCATCAATCCGGGCTGTTGCAGGAGAGTTATCAGACCCGATATCAGCATGCTTGCCATTGCTTGCTAATTCGAGCTAGGTTGAATGAGGATGAAGAGAAAATTATTTAATTAATGTTTGAATTTTGAAAGCAGTAAAGAAGTATTGATCTTAACACTTTAATTAAAGGTTTTAATTAAAGATTGGTGGCTGTTGCATGCAGGAGACAACAATGAATTCAAGGAAGAATATGGAAAAGGAAAGCAATAGAGGAATATGAGTGCAAGCACATGCATGTCTACAAAGTTGATGCATGCATGGAGTGTACTGGAGGAAAACTATCTCTGGAGTTTGCTTGGATGCTCAGTTGTGGCATCAAAGCAACTTCCATATTCGTGTACCTTAATTGTGTTTTCTTTTACTTTGTCGTTTACTTTTCTTTTTAATTTTTGTCTCATTTTCTTTGGCAAAAAAACCTTTGTAAATATCACTCTTTTATTAATATAAATTATTAATATAAATCAAGCTGTTGGCGGTACTTCGCCGCCAACCATAAAAAAAAATAACAAGAAAAAATAACAAGTTAAATAATGCACGTCAATTTCAGATGATTTTTCTTCAATATCAATTTATTTTTAATAATTGTAACATGGGGATTTTTTTTTAAAACCATAAATAAATAAAAAAAAAGATTTACCAAATCAACTTGATTGTTTTAGTTTTTCCAAAAACCATATATAGGAACCAAGATGTCATTTCGGTCCAAACTCCAAAGTGTATATTTTTTTTCGGAACCGAGATGTCATTTTGGTCTGAGGCATTTTCACAAGTTTTATCCAACAGTTACATTATTTTTATTTTTATTTGTGAAAATGACTAGGACCGAAATAAATCTTGGTCCTGAAAAAAGAAATCTTCGGACCTAAATGACATCTCAGTTCTTATGGTTTTTGTAAAAAACAAAGTAATCAAGTTTGTTTGATAAAAAAAAAATATATATTTATGGTTTTTAAAGAAGTTTATTTTATAGAGAGCTTGAGAAATATGTAAAGATAGTAGAAGTGGGACCAAGATATGGGTTGCAAAATGAAAATGGCATCGTACCGACATCTGTCAGTTATAAGTGGGTCCCTCAGGTAAGAACTCAGTAGAAAGAATCTTCTAAATTGTTTGTCTTGTGTTTAATTGCAAATTCAAAAAAGTAGTAGTGATAATGAAACAACATTTGATAAGATTTTTTTGAACAACTCTAAAACTTATTTGATTGACTTCAAATGATGAATCTGAATTATTGAAACCCATCTATTTTACGAGTGATGCATTTACATTAAAAAAAAATTAACTTTCGAATTAATTTAATATAAAGTTAAACAATCAAAATTAGAATTTTATAAATTAATTTTAATGTATTCATTTTTTTTGAACTTCTTTTTACCACTTAACACTATAAAAAATTAATTCGAAAATTTAAAATTTTCATATGTAGATATATAACTCGTGAAGTATATGAATTTCAACGGTTCAGAATTATCATTTAAAACAAATTCGAACAAACAACAAGCATAATCAAAAAAGAAAAATCACTTAACATGGGCTTGATTTTAAGTAAAATAAAATGGACATGCATGGGGCTTGCTTTATTATATTAATACATGAGTAAAACTAGGGTGTTCTTAAGTTCACCGAGCTTCAAATGACGAATTCAAATGTTGAAACCCATCTACCTTACGAGCGATGTGTCTGGATATGAAAATTTTAAACATTCAAATTAATTTAGTATAAATCAAGCGGTCAAAATTAGAAGGTTAATAAATTAATTTTAATGCATTTATTTTTTGAACTTTTTTTGACTACTGGACTCTATGCAAACTTATTTTTTTTACATGTAGATGCATCACTCGTAAAGTAAACAGATTTCAACTCTTCAGAATTATCGTTTGAAGCCGATTCGATAAGTTTTAGACTTGAGTTCATCAAGAAATTTGGTGAACTTAAGAACACTCTAGTTCTACTCTTAATACATATAGTTTAATATAGATAGAGAATGTGAAATGCTTTTCATGCTGTGGACCTCCTTTGAAAATTTTAAGTTTCTCGGCCCATTGGCCCAATTTTATTTCCTATTAATTAAATAGACGGACCTACTTTTGACTCCAATAAAAATCCACACCCATTTTTCACACAGAAAAATTTTCACATTTCAACATTTTTACAAGGGAACAAAGGGGTTTGATAGGCATCGGACCAAATTCTCTCTTATGCTCGCTCAATCTCAACAGTAATTTTAGAGTCTAGAAACAATAATTTTGTACCTCAGTAAAAAAAATAGTAAAAGTTTAAAAAAAGAAAAAAAATGGTCTCAGAGCACATCTTTTGCATGAGGCATTTGAACCCTCAATATACAATTGACCAACTTTACTAAATTTTGTATGATATAAGTGAGATCAAAACTGAAATGAAAAATTAAACTATACTAAAAGTTAATATTAATAATTAAATCACAGAATTATAACGTAACATTAATTGAATTTTATGATACATGAAAAATCAAGTTTAGATGAGTGACGAATCTACCTCATATTATAGGTGAATAAATATATTAAAGGTGAATAATTTGATATGCATAAACCAATTTATTTAATAACACAGTACATCCATCGGATTACATGCAATCCCAATCACTCTCGCTAGCTCGCTTCCTCCACCAGAAGATTAAAGATGCTATCTACTTTTGAACAATACATACAAATTGCAGAAGTAAACAAAGTCAAAAGCTGGAAATTAATTAAGGAGTAGATGATATGATAAGGAAAAAATAAATAAATTAAACCTTGATAATTTTAAACACGATTAAAGCAATCCCAAGACATGCAACTCCGAATAGGACATGGCTTGTGATGTTCGACTTGCATTCCCTTAATTTAATTAACAACATAAAAAATAATGATAAAAACACTAAGATATGAAATGAAAGTAAAGAATATTTTAATTATGTGAAAAATAACTGGTACTGTACATACCATTTTGCAAACATAACAGCCATTGTAATTAATTTCCTCATCAAACTTAGATAAAATTGGTAAGCGGGTTATTATTATTGGATAAAATTGGACAAGCTATGGAATGTATATTGCATCAAACTTGCATATGATGTAACAGTAGATCTAATTTGACTAATGAAAATCGTGTTATGATATTATTGAACACTATAAACCATTTTTTATATTTCAATCAACATGTTTAAATTGAACATATTTTTCTCAGAAGCGCAATTGTTTTGTTACGAAAAGCCGAAGATGATCTGAGTAAGGAAAGCACTGATCTAATTCATAATCTTAATTCATACTAATACATGAGGAGGAAAATGCCATATGCGAAGAATGAATTGGGGCGGATTGATTCTAATTTTCACACAGTTGAAGGACAGAGAGAGAAAGAGAAGGAACCGGGCACCACGGTCAATGGCTTGGGCAGAATTAAATGAAACAGGGAAGCTGAGTTTGGGCCCTGCTATTAAAGGGCTGTCCGTGACGGCACGAGATAGAACTGGAGGAAGTGTTATATATAACTGCTCTTCTGACATGGCTGCTGATTTGGCATGCAAATATTTAATCTAGCTTTAGGAGAACAACATTTTACCAATATATATACTTTCTAATATTAATTAGTAGTTCTGATAATTTACGAGGACAAATGTAAAATTAAGGAAACGAAGGGAGATAAGAAAAGCAAATAAACATTATATATATGCAAATAAGGACAGTTTTATGAAATATTTATATTTATATTTATTAACAACATACTCCCATAGGACTTAAATATAAACCGTGTCATACTCCCTTTCCCTTTCTTTCTGTTTACTTCAACCTTTGAACTGATTAAAAATAAATTGAACAGACCTCATTCTAGTATACAAATTAAGCTATACATACCTTGACTGTAGCAATTCCTTGTTTGCATCTTCCAAACCCTTCTCCTTAGTCTGCAGTTCCTCATCAACAAAGAAACCAATGCATATGTGGATCAATCCAAATTGAGTTACTAATTTAAAAACTACAAAAAATAATACTCCACAATCGGTATATATTTTGGGTCCAAGAATTATGTTTTGTTTACAAATCTGAAGGTGTATTTTGTTTAACATTTTAATAATGTAGAATATTTTATGAAATTGTCTGTTACTTGATTTCAGATGGATTTTACAACAGATAAAATAGAGATGTTTATTATCAATAATAATAATTTTATTACACACCTTGACGTAAACTCCAAGTGCATCAATATAGGATCCTGAGAGTCCATAGAAACCAATAATTTGACCACTAATTGCTGGAAGTTCAAAAGGGATTTTCCCTTCCGAACCATATGGTCCAAAACATCTCATGTTTGTCTTAAATTTAAGTGAGGTCAGAACAGTCTTACCATAGAAGTTACTATAGTGGCCTTTAACGGAGGTAATGTACTCAGAATCTTTAAGATTGAACTACAAGAAAAAGAGCATATAACATATATATCATTACTATCCTTTTGGTGGCTACATTAATCAACATTTACTATTAATGAACACATTAATTAAAGTTCAAAGTTGGTGACAAAATTCACTTCATTATTTCATTCCAACATAAGTGTAGGTTCGATTTAATGATTAGTTTTATATTTTTCCCGCCAAATTTCACAGAGTTGGAATTCTATTAGTTTAGAGATTAAAAAAGGTGGTACCTCTGCGAGTTGTCCTCCATCTCCACCCCACACCTCGGTACTTTCCTCACCGTTATCATGTAGAAAACGTACAATTAGACCATCAATAACACAACCATGTCGAACACTGATCTTAACAATGCGACTGATGCCATTGATATTCATATCTTTCATTACCCCACAAATCCCACCAACTGGCCCGACCTTATTTATGAAAACTTGAGTTGACGCCTTCATTAAATCACACGTGCACAAAAGGATTTTAAAGATGATTAATATATGAATTTGAGGAATTTTTCGTTAATTAGTTTCTGAAAACTCATTTTTCATAGAAAACCTTCAATTTGACATCTATATAAAAAAGATAGAGCGTACCATTTTGTCAGTCTCAGCCTCCTTCCGCTTAACCTCTTCATCTTTTTTCAGACTAGTTTGCTCAGGTTCTGTTGGGGTGGATCCCAAATCACTACACTTATATTTCTTTATCGGTTGGGGTGGATTGACTGGATTCCTCATCTGTTAACAAGTACAGAGAAGAAAATTTTGTAATTTTCAAAAGTTAAATTGTATGTTCCAAATCAAATAAACATTTCTAATTGTTTAAATAAATATAATTATCTCTGTGATGTCCAACCTTCTCACTCTTGGGAAAGGTTAGACTAAGAACTTCCTCTACAAATTTGACTGTTATCTTTTCAATATCAATGTGATGTGCTGGCAACTGAATAACCTTGTTGAATCGTTTGCATTTGTTATCACCAAATTGTTTCTGGCCTTTAATTTGCACTATGAGTTGGGAATCTAAGGTTATGTCATCAATTTCCACTCTGAAATCTTCCTTTCCGAACCCTAGATTCAATATAGAGAGATAGAAAAACAGAAATTAGAAAAAAAATAACATTTCGTGAACAATATATATTTCAGAAGAAACAAAAAGGAATATTATACAATTAATTAGTTGATATTGCCAACCAACAATTTTCGTTGAATATCAGTCTTACATTATGTATACAATTATACATAATATTATAGGGTGCATTTTAGAAATAAAAATATGCATGTGAGGGTCCCACAAAGAAATATGCACTTAAAAAAAGTTACTTGGTGCCATCTATGGACTGCACTATAAACAACTTATACATGATAAGGTTATCGAATAAACGTATAATACACAAAGTTTGTGGACCATATTGAAAAAAATGCACGACCTTACTGTGTGAATTAAATATCCTTGTTTACCTGGAAGATTAACAATATGGATATATTTGTCAGGTAATTCGTGCTGCTCAGATACAGGCTTAAAATCCTCAAATTTGAGCTCGTTCTTCTTCATTTTCTTTGTTGCCATAATACCAAATTTGGTTTAATTTGTGCTTGATTGTGAGTTTTTAATTAAATACACTGGTGGTGATATGAAATGCAAGATTCAATATGTTCTATTTATGATCTTGCATGTGGAGATTGAAGATATGTTGCGGTCAGAGGAGCTTATTCCAAACTTTTCTTCAATGTGCTTTAAACTCTTCTCTTGGTTCAAAGGAAATCTGTTATTCCTTGCTTTAAACTCCATTCTTCAATGTGCTTTAAACTTCTTTTTCGTTGTTTTTTTAAATTGGAGAAAATCCAGAGGTATTTCTTTTTCTTTGTACTGTACTAAGACTGGGATGGGTCGTTATTGGGCTAATGAACCATAACATCTTAGGACTTCTAAAATGGGCTTAATTTCCAAGCAAATTAACCTCTCTCTTTCTCTTTCTGTGTGCCAACCAAGTTATAACATGAAATTTATCAAAAAGTGTTGACCATTTTGAATAAATAAAATATATGGTGAAACTCAGGCGTCATCATTTTAATTTCTTCACCATTTTCTGGGTTTTCTTCCATTCATACATGCAAGGCACATGCTATGGAAGAAATTAATTTGTCCAAATTACTCTTAATTATATTATTACCCTGTTTGCATGTGATGGCAACTGGGGACATTAATTATAGGAAGCGTCTAATTGTCCACAGCTTTTTGTCCACCATTTGTCCACAGCTTTGACTTGCGCGAATACTGTAAAATTACTTCTACATACTGTATAATTATACAATATATCACATAAAATATATCAGTTAATCACAAAATATCCAGCAACTATTTGAAGTGGTCCCATGATAGTTAGAAAAAGATTGCAACTTGCACAACATGACAAAATAAATGTACTTTCGGAAATTACAGTTATAGGAAGTTATTGGCAGTTAGAGTTAGTTATTAGCGGTTATTGGCAGTTAGAGTTAATTATTAGCGTCCGCACTAGGTTGAATCTTATATACTGTAAAATTGAATCTTGTATACTGTATAATTGAATATTGTATACTGTAAAATTGAATCTTCTACACAGTAAAATTTACAATTGAATCTTGTATACTGTAAAATTGAATCAGCAGAACTGTAAAATTGAATCTTGTATACAGTAGAATTTTCAATTGAATCTTGTATACTGTAAAAATTAAATCTTGTATACAGTAAAATTTTCAATCGAATCTTACATACTGTAAAATTGAATCTTGTATTCTGTAAAATTTTCAAATAATACTGTAAATTTTTAATTGAATCTTGTATACTGTAAAAAACAGTTAGATGGAAGTGGATAAATGGTGGACAAAACTCAGTGGACATAAACCTTTTCTCTTAATTATATTGTTCAAGTTCAGTCAAATTATCACCAAATGCAGGTACCGGGATGCTTAATTTCTCAAGAGTAGTGAGCTCAAGGTATTAATTATGATGGTAGCGTATCTTAATTAGGACCCAATAAGCTTAATTTTTGTGCATATATAGTTCCTTTTGATTCACATTAGGAGAGATGATATTGTCACATCTGGATTTATTCCAGAAAGCAGTGCTTCTGTAAAATTGGAGATGATATTTTTTTTTCACTCGTGCAGTGAAATATATATGTAAATAAAACTGAAATTAGTGTTTTAATATCTCAGTTTTAAAAGTGAAATTTTAATTGTTCTTTTAATGTCTTTACAGGTGTTCCTGAATCATTTTCTGATAAGGAATCTTAGGTTTTTCGGTATAAAACTTTATAAAGGGAATTCTCGCTATGGGTTAATTTCTTGCTAACAGTAAAAAAAATTGTTCTACCAGCTCTTGTATATTTTTATGAGCGCTACACAATACAACGCCCCTAAAGACATGTAGATGCTAACGTCAAGCTTAAATTAAAAAGAAAGTGCCACGAGTCGTGGACAAAGCATTATATATACAAAACATAGAAGAAAGTGTGATTTAATTTGCAAAATTATATTTCAATGTGAAAGATAAATTCTCATATCTGAAAATCAAGAATAATTTTTAAATAGCATTATTACCATATTACGTTTTTTTTTTCTGTTTCTTAAGGACTATTATAACTAATTAGATTTTCGTTTTGAAATTGATAGAACAATATTTTAAATGATGATGATTATTGATAGAAATTTAGTACAGTACAATCCTTTAAAAATGCCTAGACTGTCAAGAAAATAATTGGGCCGCCAATAATAACAATACCGTTATTTACAACACTGGTCATAGCATGCGCTTTGTACAATCCTTTTTGTGTTCATTTCATTTTTTTTGTGTTTTTACACAAAAATGAAAGCATAATGATTGAAACTCAAATGAATAGCGCTCAAAATGCATAATGGATGACAAAGATAAATTAATTGTTGGAAATACATTTAAAAGTCCGAAATTTTTATTAATACCCAAAAATATAATGAAATTACTGAATCTATTCATTTAAAACTCAAATGAATAGAGCTCAAATGCCCCTTCCGGTTACTAAATAACCGGACTCAGACTATCTTTCTGTTGAGCCAGTCCTTGGATGCATGAAAAATACCTGGTTACTCAGTAACCGAAAATCACCCCTATGTCCAGTAACCGGACTCACTATTTTAGCTATAAAGCAAGTGGAAAGCTGTGCCGGTTAGCAGATGCAATTTTTGGAGCAGTTTTTTTTTTCAAAATAGAATTTTTTTTTATTTTTTGTATTAAAATATTATAAATGTTGAATATATTTCTTTGAAAATAAATGAAATACAATATAATTTGATTTATTAGAAAGAATGCAACAAATAATCCTAATCAATATTTTTCAGGCCGGATTTGTCGCGGCTGTAAAAAAAAAATATATTTCTTTATGTGTTATTGAAAAATAAGAAAAATGCTTAGATATTGAGTTATTGATCCCGGTTCAAAAGTCACTTCTATGTAAATAAGAAAATATTATCATCCTTCTAGTACATTTAATTTTTAAAAAGTTGTATCTATTTTTGAAAAAAGTAAAAACTTTAAATTATTTAACGATTGATATTCAAAAAAATTTCTCAAAATAGATACAACTTTTTAGAAATTAAATGTACTAGAAGGATCACAATATTTTTTGTATTTACCTAGAAGTGACTTTTGAACCGGGATCAATAACTCAGAATCGCATTTTTTTTTTCCAATAACACATAAAGAAATATATTAATTTTTCTTACAACCGCGAAAAATCCAGCCTGAAAAATGTTGATTCGGATTATTTGTTGCATTCTTTCTAATAAATCAAATTATATTGTATTCCATCTATTTTCAAAGAAATATATTCAACATTTATAATATTTCTATACAAAAAATTAAAAAAAATATGTTTTGTAAAAAAAAAAAATGCTCCAAAAATTGCATCTGCTAACCAGCACAACTTTCCACCTTTCCAGTTGCTTTATAATTAAAATAGTGAGTCTGGTTACTCAGGACATAGGGGTAATTTCCGGTTACTGAGTAACCGGGTATTTTTTATGCATCCGGGGACTGATTCAGTGGAAAGATAGTCTGAGTCCGGTTATCTAATAATCGGAAGGGGCATTTTTTGAAATCCATTCAAATATGGGTAGATTCGGTAACAAATGGAAAATACGGACCATCTATGAAGGGAGGGAGGACTTGGACTAAGTAATTGTAGCTATTTTTCTCCTCTCCGAGAACATTTTGTCATAAATAGTGTTGTTGGAAGCATGATTATCATCATATCACTATAAATATAGTAGAAATTGAATTCACATCCGTTAAGATGTCTCAAATTTGAGTTGCATTTTAGAAAATATTAAATAGTTATATTTTTTAATCGCGAATTTCCACTCATTTTCAGTTATTATCATCTTGAGGATTACAAATATTGTTCAATTTTGAGATAAATTGAAAACTTATGTTATCACACAATATCAGACTCGTAAACACTATAACATTACTTTTAGAAAAAATATGGGCTAGATTTTAAATAATGATAAGAGTTAATTGCTAATTTGGTTAGCTAGGTTTATTGTATATTTTGCTCTTGTGATGTATGAAACAAAAATTAAAATCAATCAATTAGATTCTTACATAACATATTAATTATTGAAGATTTTTTTCTTTTTGAGAAAAAATGAATGTCAATCTTTCATATATGAGATAAAAGTTCGTGCATTGTCACTCAACTGATTTTTCAAGATAAACAAAATAAAAGATGTCTCCATACAGAATGTTTCCATCCAAATTTTCAACATGCAATCTCCCACACAAAGCATGCTATAGAAGTTTTAAATTATTTATTCATATAATTTTAGACAACTTATTAAAAAATAAGAAATTATACAAATTAAACATCACTTGTAACTTTTTTCAATAATACTGCAATAAAATGTCCTTAAATTCTTATTGATTGTACGAACTATTATTTTATATCAAAATCAGTAACTTTTTAAATGCCAAAATATGTTATTGTGGTTAAAAACACAACCGAAATATCATCGGTCACATGGTCCTCTACTCTCTTAATTAAATACGTAAACCAAGTTTTTTTAGAAATATCACCACCGCAGCTAATATGTAATAGTATCGAAAAACAGATCCATATTCATATCCATCTAATATTCAATCCATATTCAAACATTAATAAAAAATACAGTTACATTAAATAGTGATGTAGGTTTATGAGTGAGGCTATGGTACTTTGTAATGTGTGGATCGTTTTGTACATTGGATTCAAAACTCTAATTTTAAAGTCTAGACAGTTGATTCGAAATACTCAACATTATTATCATATCTCTCCTCTATATTATGCACCTTAAATTACTTTGAATAACAGAAAGTCGTGCGGCTGGAATTCATCCAACATAATTCGGATTTGAATCTGAGCCATCTAAACAAATGATATGCCTTCCTTTGATTAAATACATTCTTTATATGTGTAGAAGTCTAAATTTAGTTTAAATTGGACTCGCTACATATATAGCCACATATCTTGTCACAACTATCTTTGTTCTGCACCGTTGGATCTGAATTAAAAATCGTGCAGATTGAGCAAATTTTTTCGCTGGGACACTTGTGGCCCGTCCCCCTTCCCCTCCCTCTCCTTGATCCCTACTTTCCCAAGAAAAAGAAAAAAACCTAAACCTAATCGCCATCTCCGCCATCTCTCTCTCGCTCTCTCGCCTCAGACCCGCGCCGAGTCATCTCTCCCCCTTTCGCTCAGACCGATGGCCTCCCCCTCTCTACAACGTCGATGGTGGTCATCGCACCATTGTCTTCAATCGAATCGACGGTTTTTGATAAAAAGATGATGATTTTACAATTAAAATTTAATAGGCTGCCTACTAGCGGAAGTTTTTTTATCAGAACGACGATTCTCTTCGTCGAACGCGAAATGAAATTCGCAAATACTCAAATCCTCTGATTGGAAGGCCGTAGCAAGGCGGAGACGACGTGATTTCAAGGGAGAAAGGTCGCCTGGCAAAATCCTTCCAAAAGAGGTCGTATTTGGCGAGAAACGAATTGGCGCTGAGGACGAACGCTTGTGCCCTTCCTTCTTGTCGTTCAAAACTGATAGCGGTTTCAAGGGTTATAGCTTGTGAGAACCTCTGATAATATCATCAATTTCATCTTCTCCTCTTTCTCCGTAGTGATTTTGTTTTTCGCTTTTTTCAAGTTCTTTTTTGTTCTCAACGTAAAGAAACCCTAGCTATTGGACTGTTGACACGGAGAAGATTAAGCCTAACGTGGAGCTACGCATGGCACTTCTTCTGAGAACTGGTACGAGATCATTCAAAAATTAAACAACAGTAGTGAGGATTTTTTAGGAGAAGTGTGCTAAGATGAAAACTTGTTGATTTTTGGCTGCGAAATCAAACAATTTTACTTTCTGCAATCAGGTATGTGGATAATATTTTTTGTTTTAATTTCTTTCTTTTTGGTTATTGTTAGACTTGTGTATTTG
The DNA here is from genome assembly GCA_033356055.1 of Carex pumila. NCBI lineage: Eukaryota > Viridiplantae > Streptophyta > Magnoliopsida > Poales > Cyperaceae > Carex > Carex pumila. The sequence goes on along the minus strand of JARJHM010000192.1, from coordinate 441,987 downwards.
TTGCAGTATAGAGAATTATGATAAAGGTTATTTTATTCCTGTTTTCATTAAAGCGGTTAATTTATTTTCAACAGATCAATCTCAACCTTTTCATTATCAGGTGCGATTATTAAGCGAGACTGATGTACTGGCTTCCGCACACGGCGCACAAATGAAAAACATGATCTTCATGGAAAGAAACAGCAGCGTGATGGAGTTCTACCCAATGGGGTGGAAGGAGATGGCTGGCTCTGGGCAGTATGTCTTTAGGTGGCTTGCAGACTGGGCCGGGATGAGGCACCAGGGAGCCTGGCGTGACGACAGGGGGCCCCGCTTGCAAGGACACGACCGCAAGGTTGGAATGCTTCACTTCATTCAAGGATTGTCAGATCGGGCACAATGCGGTTTACTTCTCTAAAAGTGGTAAAACTGTAAATTTAATGAAATTTTAGAAACTCTTTTCATTTATTGTCCATTGAATTGAACTCTATGTTAGTTATCCCGATCATAGCCTATTTCTTTATTTGCTGAATAGAAAAATATCACGATCCCCAATTATGCCGCATCCTTGTTTTATTTCAAAAATAAACGTATTGAGTTGTTTATCCATATTTGCTTATTTTCTTTATTGAAATTATTTCTTATCCATATTGAGTTGATGTATTTTTTTACTTATAGTTCATGAGACTAATAAACTTGGGTTGGGACAGATTTTCCTATGTTGTACATCAATTAAAAATTTTAATTAATTATCTTTTTTACGAGTTCAGAACCTATAACACCAAGTTTTTTATCCTTCTTTCTTTTTGCCTTCAGTGATTCCAAAACAATGAAATGAGGAGTCAGCACCAGCAGCATATTCTCAGATGTAGATGAATGATGTCTACTTTTTTTTATCAAAGAAAAAACAGATGATGACTCCGGGCTACATGAACCGTGAATGTTGAGAAGAATCATTTTTTTCAGAACCGTCACAGAAAAGACATAAATGCAAATACCCTCTAAGCTATAAGCCCCCAATCTGTTGAGAAGAATCATTTCTACAAATGACACATCTTGTTTTCAAATAGTATCCTTAGCTGAGGGCATGTCAGGTCGAATCATCAAATTGCAGTCAAAAGTGGAGACTGAGGAAGTTATAAAGGATTCAAAGCAATAATAAATACAATGAATGAAGAATTAGCGTGCTTCCAGGAGCAAAAAAGGTTGATTTAGGCTTTGCTTTTCATGAATTTGCAAAGGGTCAGGCCAAGCTGGCACATGACGTGGCTGATGCTTGGAGGGGTAGTGTTATGCCAAAGCTTGAGGCTTTGTAATTGTAAGAAAACTTTAGATATTAATTGTAAGACAATGGTGAGTTTTATAATTGTAAGAAAATATTAATTGGTCCAATCTTGTTTATGTTGTTTTTTAATTTTCATCTTTTTTCTCTATTTAGGAGTGTTTTCTAATTGTAAGAAAGTATTGGTCCAACCTTGATAATGTTTTCTTATTGTCATTTATTTTCATTCAGTGCATTTGTTTAGCCTAAAACATTTTTCATAATTTAATTGTATGTTTGTTTTGGCAGGTTGCTCTCAAGAGTGTGAAGATATACACTATAATTAGTGATGATACAATAAATTTGGTTGATAAGGTGTTTTTTTAACATATGGAGTAGCTTCAAATTTTCGAAGGTCTCTCTTGATGAAGGTGGTGGCGCTGATTAGCGGTGGCAAAGGCAGCTACTTTTCCGTGATGCACCGCATCAATTATGACCACGAGGTATCTTTGAATCCATCCCTCTTCGATTTTTTGCTAGAATATTTCCCCTTTTCTCTTCTGATATGTCCCTGTTGCAAACTTGCAATATTGTAACAGAAATACAAAATTACACTTATGCCCTTTGCTTAATATTTAATAAAATCAAATAGTACATTAATCATATTTTGATTGTTATAGGGCTGAATCTGAGGGAAATGAAAGGAATAAGTCGAGGAGGGTTTGGTATCGACTAAATTTCTCAGCGACAAGAGACTTTAATGCAACCAAAAACTTATTTTTTGAACCGTCAAGAACTTTTTTTCTGATTTAAGAACAGTAATTAAGTTCATAATTTGTTTATCGTTGCTATGTTTTTTTCAAGTCAAGCAACTTATTCAAAGGCTGGAATTAATCGCATTGAATGGTAACTTTGTCAAGCTCGTCTCCTGGTATGACAATGAATGGGGCTGTAGGTATCTCTCTCTCCTTGCCTCCACAAAATTTTATTTCATTTAATTCTGATTTTTCTTAATATTCTCATCTATTTTTTTTTTCTAATCTCATTAATTATCTTTTCACAGTAACTGTGTCATTGACTTGATACACCATATGCACAATGCCTTTTTACAAGAACTTCATTTGCCTCCTGGTGTTTTTCCCAGTTTTGGTTTGAATGTTTTTTTTTTTTTTTTGAATAAACCTTTTATTTTCATGTGTAATTTTCTTCTGAGGATTTTTTTTTCATGTGTAATTATAAGGTGTGGTGTTTGATTTTCTTTCCTTTTATTATTTTGTACACTATGTTGCAATCCTTGTCTAATTTTGATGAGATGAGAATAATAACTACCTTTTGTTGATTGTTTTCAACTGGTAATTAGTGTCATTTCTGGTATCTTGCTTGGAAATTCTACAGACTTGTGCTATGATGATATATTCAACATGATGTTGATATTTGTGAATTCATTGGAACTGGGGATAGTTATCTGAAGTTTACCCTGTCATAAAATTGGTTTTTGAGTTTTTATCTGTATTGAAGTTATTGAACATTAAATTTATTCTAATCAGAATAATAAAAACTAATAGAGTATCCGTAACATACTCAAATTAGCAAAAAAAAAATAAAACAAAAATAGGCTACATTTACAAAAGAAAAAAAATGTCTGTCTTAGTTATACAAACTAATGTCAATAAAAAGGTCTTTTTATGTTTTATTCAATCTTATAATGTCTCTGTTGCAACGCACGGGCACTATACTAGTGAAAATATATATTTGTAGGCCAAATTTTATATTTTTTTTTAATTTTATTTTTTATTTTTTAAGACAATTAGAAAATGAATAATTATATTGATCCCCTCACCCCTGTCCCCCCATTTAACCCCGCACTCTCTCTCTCCAAATTAACTCCCTAAACTGCCTTTTATCCCTGCATTAATTACTCTAAGAATTTCCATTTATCCCCTCATTAATTACTGCCCTTTAATAACAATCCCCGCATTAATTAACAATCCCCACATTAATTATACTATCATCTAATAACAATCCCCGCATTAATTATACTATCCTTTAATAACAATTCCCGTTAATAAATATTTATCTGTTTATTGATGTTCAAGAAAGTATTTATCATTGTTCTGACAATTATTTATCCTTATGTCTGAGAAATATTTATTATTGTTCCTGACATGATAATACTTTGATTTGATTAAACATTACTTATTGACAAGTTCAAGAAAGTATTTATCGTTGTTCTGACAAGTATTTACGATTATATATGGGAAGTATTTATCATTGTCACAGATGTTTTACTGTAAGTTGCAATTATGTCTGAGAAGTATTTATCCATGTAACATAAAATATTTATCATTATGTCTGAGAAATATTTATAATTGATATTTTACTGAAAGTTGCAATTATGTCTGATAAGTATTTATCCATGTAACATATAGTATTTATAAATGTATCATAAAGTATTTATCCTTATGTCTGAGAAGTATTTATCATTCATATTGTACTGAAAATTGCAATTATGTCTGATAAGTTTTTATCCATGTAACATAAAGTATTTATCAATGTATCACAAAGTATTTATCCTTATGTCTGAGAAGTATTTATCATTCATATTGTACTGAAAGTTGCAATTATGTCTGATAAGTTTTTATCCATGTAACATAAAGTATTTATCAATGTATCATAAAATATTTATTCTTATGTCTGAGAAGTATTTATCATTGGGCGAGGGGATAGTTTATTTAATGGTCCCCAGTTGTGCGGGGACAATCCAGTAAAAAAAGAAAAATTTGTGCGGGAATAAATGACAAGTATTTATGAGGGGATTGTTTATTTAATGGTCCCCAGTTGTGCAGAGATTATTAAAAAAAATGAAATTTTGTGCAGGGACAACTAATGGATTGATTTATTCTTTCGTAAATAGAGATCATTGCATAGAGATTAACACTTTGCAAATTCACAATAAATACTTTGATGCTTCAAGTTAAATACTAACAGTTTCTGTGGAGTATTAATTATTGAGCGGTCCCCCCATGATATTTTTGACTGTTTGTGCGAGGTTTTTTGCGGGGATAGACCTGCGGGCATTGTTATCAGGATCCTAAATAAATTGATTTATGCATATCAAATTATTCACCTTTAATATATTTATTCACCTATAATATGAGGTAGATTCGTCACACATCTAAACTTGATTTTTTATGTCATAAAATTCAATTAATGTTACGATATAATTCTGTGATTTAATTATTAATATTAACTTTTAGTATAGTTTAATTTTTCATTTCAGTTTTGATTTTGTGATTGACAGTTTTGATCTCACTTACATCATACAAAATTTAGTAAAGTTGGTCAATTGTATATTGAGGGTTCAAATGCCTCATGCAATAAAATGTGCTCCGAGACCCTTTTTTTTTTTTGAAAATTTTTTACTATTTTTTTTTACTTAGGTACAAAATTACTATTTCTAGACTCTCTAAAATTAGTACCTAAGTAAAAAAAAATAGTAAAAAATGTTGAAATGTGAAAAATGGGTTGTGGATTGTGAAATTACTAATTTTGTACCTATCGAGATTGAGCAAGCATGAGAGAGAATTTGATCCGATGCCTATCAGAGCCCCTTTGTTCCCTTGTAAAAATGTTGAAATGTGAAAAATGGGTTGTGGATTGTGAAATTAAAATTGAAATGAATATAAATGATTTTTGGATATTAATTTTTTTTTTTGTTGCGTTGTAGCTAGTTGATTTGGTTTAAAAAGCCAAAGCATGGATAGATGTGGGATACACTGACAGAAAAACAAAACTCCTTTATAAATAAAAACGAATATGGTGGCAATACAAAGAGAGGACAATAAAATGAGAAAGCAATAAAGATCAACTAACACCAAAATCTTCAACCAAATTAAATATATATGAGTCTTTCAAATGCTGTTAACAACCTAATGTCAAAGCACAAAATTAATTGCTGTTAACAACAATATACTTAATAGCACCTACTAGACCTTCACATACAAATAATCTAAAATTACAATGACAGCTTCCACCCTTTACCCTCACTACCTCTCTCTCTGTCTCTGCAATAGCAAAGGGTTCAAATCATAACAATTAGCAAATATTTTCAATGCCAAAAAAGGAGAAAGGAAAAGAACTCCAGAACTCAGAAAGAGGAACTCACATTTCAATTTATCTTGGTCCAGTTATCATCATATAAGCAGTTCCATGGCACGACTACTACTGGCACCAACACGGTTCCTGTTGTAAGTGCCAGGGATAGTTGATGGGTAAGGCCCAGGGAAAGGGTTAGTTGTGCCAGGATTAATTAACAGGTGGTGTCTAAGGTGTGGATTTGTGTCGAGAATTGTGTGTACATTAAAATTGTAAATTGGTAAATAAATTGAACGGATATATATATCTTAATGCGGATCACAGGGCTCAGATCAGACAAGAAAGGATGCACAAAAGTTGGATGTATTTTTAGTGATTAGTTTTTTGTTACTGATGTGAGAACTTGGGTTATATCTATATGACAAGAGTTGTTTATTATTTTGAACTTGGGGTTATCTCCAAAAACTGTTGACTAATTAAGAGCACAATAATTATTTTCTTTCTTAATTAATATTTTAGATTTAGTAAACTTAGAAATATAAACATTAATAAAAAAAAGGGAAAATTGGTTATTTGCCACTCCAAAACCTTCAAATTTGAAAAATGCCAATCCAAAATTAGAAATTGTAATAATGCCACTCCAAAGTTAGTTAATTTTTAATTTTTCCACTCCAAATAATTAATGACTAAAATACCCTCCTCTTCTTCTCCTCCTGCCTCCACCCGTTGAGTTGAATTGCCTGGATTTCGGGCGGCCCAAAACTCCCAGCAGACTGCCTGGCCAGGGGACGGTTCGCTAGGGACTAGCTCGCCTGGGCCATGGGCGGTCCACTAGGCCCCCTAAAATATACCCGTGACCCCCCCCCCCCCCCTCCCCCCCTCTCTGCTTCCACTCCGCACCAAAAGAGAAAAAAAAAAACGATGGCGCCGCTGGTGCTCCGCCCTTGCCTCCGTCGCTGCTCCGCCACATCTCTTCTCTCCCTCGCTCGCTGCCACCTTCACCACTGCGAATCCGCACCTCCCCGGCCCTCGACCTCGCTGCCACTGCTCCATTTCTCTCGGGTAAGTTTTCGATTCGATTGAATGTGATTAAGTTGTGTAATTGTTGAATTCAATTCGATTTGATTCAATTGTGTAATTGTTGTGTAATTGTTGAATTCGATTCGATTGTGTATTTTATGCAAATGTGGTTAAGTTGTGTAATTGTTGAATTCGATTCGATTCGATTATGAATTGCTTGAATTGGTATGATGTCACGAATTGCTCGAATTGGTATAATGTCACTTCGTACTATTTTCAAATCCCGTAACAACACGTAACAGAGAAAAAGAGAAAAATAGAAACTCGAATCGATCAGACACGAAACGATACGAAGTGAATTAATAATTTTCTCTCTCACCCTCAACCTCTATTTATAACCCATGGGCGGTCCGCTAGTGCTGTGACCCGCCTGTGGGATAGGCGACCCGCTTGTGTTTTGGGCCGCCCGTGGACCTGGCGGTTGGAGCATTAAAAAAAAAAAAACCAATGCAGAGTTATTTTTAAAATTAAGTTTTTTTTAGGGTATTAATAAAAATGGCTGAAAAAAGCTTGTAATTTTTTATTTTTAATTTAACTAAAAAGTTACAATTTTTATATAACTAACAAATTTACAAATTTAGTATATAAAAATTGGTTCGTACAAATTCCATAAAAATCAATTATATAAATTTTTAAAGTTAAGCTCAAAGTTACTTTGGTAAGGTTAAGTTCACTCTAACATTATTTAAATCAAAATACTCAGATCTCTAAAAAAAAAGAAAAAGAAAAAAAAAAGAAAAAGAAAAAGACCGCCCGTGGGAGGGGCGGTTTGGTCTCCTGGGAGACCGCCCGTGGGGGAGGCGGTTTGGTCTCCTAGGAGACCGTCCGTGGGCTTGGTAGTTAGGTTATTTTAAAAAAAAATAGAATGCGGAGTTATTTTTAAAATTAACTTTTTCTTTTGAGGTATTAATAAAAATGGCCGCTTTGTTGCAGCAAAATGTAACACACCTAATCCAATGACATGGAGATGATAAATATTATGAACTGACACTAGCAATAAATGGATATGTCAAACCACTAATATCCGTTTTGGAATTTATATCTTATATATATAATGAAATTATACCAGTAAATACTGTAGACATAGAAATTTACTCCCATTCATTTATAAATACATTGTGTCTAGTTGCGACAGTTAAGAGATGACTAAGGATTTATTCTGGCCAAACTAAAACTAATTTGAGTCTTTGATAAAATAAATATTAATTAATTTACTGCCTTAAAACACAGTAAAATAAAACCAGTCTTATATAACAAATATGAACTATTTACCAAAATTCAGTTAGTGCATTGGTGCATGACGAGTGAACAATTTGGTACTGCCAGTAGTACAATTTAGTACCGTAGTGGCATCTCAATTTTAAAGTCTACCTCAAATAAAATATGAAACAAAATAACACACAGTACATCCATCGGATTATTTAATAACACACAGTACATATATATATGAAAAATCAAGTGTAGATGAGTGACGAATCTACCTCATATTATAGGTGAATAAATATATTAAAGGTGAATAATTTGATATGCATAAATCAATTTATTTAATAACACACAGTACATCCATCGGATTACATGCAATCCCAATCACTCTCGCTAGCTCGCTGCCTCCACCAGAAGATTAAAGATGCTATCTACTTTTGAACAATACATACAAATTGCAAAAGTAAACAAAGTCCAAAACTGGAAATTAATTAATTAAGGAGTAGATGATATGATAAGGCAAAAAAAAATTAAATTAAACCTTGATAATTTTAAACACGATTAAAGCAATCCCAAGACATGCAACTCCGAATAGGACATGGCTTGTGATGTTCGACTTGCATTCCCTTAATTTAATTAAAAACATAAAAAAATAATGATAAAAACACGAAGATATGAAATGAAAGTAAAGAATATTTTATGTGAAAAATAACTGGTACTGTACATACCATTTTGCAAACATAACAGCCATTGTAATTAATTTCCTCATGAAATTAACTTAGATAAAATTGGTAAGCAGGTTATTATTATTGGATAAAATTGGATACAAGCTATGGAATGTATATTGCATCAAACTTGCATATGATGTAACAGTAGATCTATATAATTTGACTAATGAAAATCGTGTTATGATATTGAACACTATAAACCATTTTTTATATTTCAATCAACATGTTTAAATTGAACATATTTTTCTCAGAAGCCCAACTGTTTGGTTACAAAAAGCCGAAGATGATCTGAGTAAGGAAAGCACTGATTTAATTCATACATGAGGAGGAAAATGCCATATGCGAAGAATGAATTGGGGGGGATTGATTCTAATTTTCACTCAGTTGAAGGACAAAGAGAGAAAGAGAAGGAACCGGGCAGCACGGTCAATGGCTTGGGCAGAAATTAAATGAAACAGGGAAGCTGAGTTTGGGCCCCGCTATTAAAGGGCTGTCCGTGACCGTTGAGGGTAAATTCTGCTGCAATACGGGTCAGAAGCGTCAGAATTGGAGGAAGTGCTTTAGCAGACGGCACGGGATAGAACTGGAGGAAGTGTTATATATAACTGCTCTTCTGACATGGCTGCTGATTTGGCATACGAATATTTAATCTAGCGTTAGGAGAAACTAAATAATGTGAACAACATTTTACCAACATATATACTTTCTAATATTAATTAGTAGTTCTGATAATTTACGAGGACACATGTAAAATTAAGGAAACTAAGGGAGATAAGAAAAGCAAATAAACATTATATATATGCAAATAAGGACAGTTTTATGAAATATTTATATTTATATTTATTAACAACATACTCCCGTAGGACTTAAATATAAACCGTGTCATACTCCCTTTCCCTTTCTTTTTGTTTACTTCAACCTTTGAACTGATTAAAAATAAATTTAACATACATGGTAACATCATTTTTTTCTTTTTCAATTTAGAAGCTCCGAATAGTACTGAAAGTTAAAGTATCATGGCTTCGGGGGAAGGACGTAGGCAAAAACTGCAAAGAAAGATTGTACTAATGTAAGAACTAGAAGTATGAAAGCAGCGACAACAGACATTGTTGCCCACGGACTGCTAAAGTAATCACGAATCAATTTTGCTCGATTCCTATGCCAACTTGATTCAGCGTATCGGTTCACTTCTGTGTATAATTCAACCAAATAGTGATTGCTCTCTAGAAAATTACCTTCGGTGACCTGGTTGATGAAATTAGCCAACTCCTCTTCACTGCCTAGCCAGTTCTCAATGATTCCGCACTCTTGTAATTTGGTGTGTTGACAAGATTGTCCAAAAATGATAGGAACCTTCCGAAGGGTGAATTCTCTTTGCCATATTTGGACTGTTCAAATGCTAAAAGGTTTGTGAAAATAGGCTTAGTGAAATCGGTGATTTTTAGTCCAGGGATTTTTAAGACACCATATTCAAATGATATGTCGAGCATATGTTTTGGGTTGCATTTTGGTGTGAATTTCAGGCCCGCTTCTTTGAGCTCAGTGGCAGAAGGGATCACCATCGAGGATAAATTCCCGGTAGAATCCGGCAATGGCACTAATGACCTTCCAGAAGTCGAATGAGGAAGTCTTCCTCTGAGCACCCTTGAACGAAACCGATGAAGCAAGCCTTTGGTAATTCTATTGGCACTGAACATTTTGGTAAGATCAAATGATTTGGAAATCAATACAACTGGTTTCTCTGGATTGGGCACTAAATAGTGGTAATAGAGATGGACCAAATGATGAATTTCAGCTGGAGGGTCTGGAATTTTAGCTAGAGAGTCTCGAATTTCAGCTGGAGGATCTGGAATTTCATAAATTTGAGCTAGATTGTTTGGCATTGCAGCAACTCCACGGTCTGGAATTTTAGCTGGTAGGTTTGGAATTTCAGATCGACGATGACGTCTAGCTCTAGATGGTGGGTCTGGAATTAATTCAGCTGGTAGATTTGGAATTTCAGATCGAGGATGAAGTCTAGATGGTGGGTCTGGAATTTCATCTGGTGGGTTTGGAATTTCAGATGGAGGGTCTGGAGTTTCAGCTGGAGGCCTAGGGGCTGGTAATATGTAGTCTTTGGGTAAGAAATATAAAGCAAGGTATTTAACAAAAAGCATTCTACATTCTTGTTTAATACCAATCAGCTCTTGCAACTTGTCAACTATAAATAAGGGAATTTGGTTTTCTTGAAGTAGCAAATCACGTTTTATGAACTTACAATTCCAACCAACCTCAAGAATTGAATCCAAATTTCTTCCTTCATATAGTTTTAAGAAGAACTCGAGCAAGAAGCATCCATCAAGCAGCATCATCTCGACAAATGAATGGCTGTCAAGATCATCAAACGTCTCACTGTAACACCTTCGTGTTCTCTTTTCCAGCAACTTCATTTGTGATATACAGTCATCCAAACTTATGTGGTAGTTACGGGACAAGAAATCCCGCAAGAACCACCTTTCTTGCTCCTCCAAGGCTCGGAGGTTCTTTTGACCACAGTGGAATGGGCCGATGGAAATGACGGAGGGCTCAAAGAGATTCTTCTTGCTTTGGGAAATGCTATGTGGTGTGCGGAAGATGGTGAAGTTCTCTGCCTCGTTCGCATTGCCCGATAATGTGTCGAGTTCACGTTGCAGAGAGGATTCAAGTTGTATTGATTCTGATAGAGTAGGTGATTCGACATCTTTCTTTGTCCTTGCGGAAATTATCTTCGCCCTTGCGGGAGTTCTATGTGGTGTGCGAAAGATGGTGACGTTCTCTGTCTCGTTCGCATTGCCCTATAATGTGTGGAGTTCACGTTGCAGAGAGGATTCAAGTTGTATTTATTCTGATAGAGGAGGGGAGTCGACATCTACAACTATCTGGGCTTCTCCTGCCATTAATATATTTTGGTGAATGGAAGAGATTTGGTTGGACTTGAACAAAACGACCTCTAACATTTGTATTTATATTGATCATTAATGTGGGCCCATCACTTCAACATTTGTATTTATGTATTATTGCTTACTTTCGACTGCTTCTGGTATTCGTTTATTGCAAGTCAGAAAAATTATACCTTGTTTTCTCCATAATTAATGTTTCAAAAGTGAGACCTTATCAATGTTAAAATAATCTACACATATTAAAAAAAATCCTATAGTTTTATATATATATATATATATATCATTCAACCTTTCACAAAACAAAATATATTAGTCAACCAAGCAAAGTTATGCGTACTATAATTTCTATGTACCATGCAAATGCAATATATCAGCATGAAACTGACAACAGTTTTTGCATGTGTTAAATAGTTTGTATTTCTTAATTATGAAAGAAATTGTGCATACATTTAATTATGAAAGCAATTGTATTTCAGAATTCCTATATCTAACTTTTACTTGCTATATATTTTCAGAAATCCCACATCTACAATAATTTTGGAATTACAATTATATATTTATCTTGCAAAATTAATTATTGTATAATGATCTGGTGTAAAAATAAAATCATTATATATATATGATATCAAAATTTAGTATATATTGGACTCATTATTTTTCATGAAATCAAACAACTTAACCCTCTGCTTTTATCTTGCTCAACAGTCACACCTTGGTATTGATTCTTCTCCCCCTCCATACCATTTCTTCTTTAATTATTTATTCAAGGCAAAAGAAACCAAGAAGGAATATAATTAAGTCTAACTTTACAGGTTTTGTGTGCTTTTACTTTGAGTGTGTATGAATGTAGAGATGACATGAGATGGAAAGGGTGAAGGGGCACATTATATAGGATGCCATGCATGCCCATGCCATGAAGGATTTGTGTGGGGCCATGCGTTATCAAAGTGAATAAATTAAACGCGCGACCAATGCGCCTAAGGTTATGTTTAAAGGGAAAGAGATAATAAAGATAAAATGGTCAACGATTTTCAAAGTGGCTTAATAAATAGTAAAAAAATTCAGAAAAATGTAAAATTTGGTTTCCAAGCACATTTCAATATAAAAATCACATCTAACGGTTTAGATCGACTTTTTGGATTTTGAAATCGAAAAAATGACTTATAAGCATATACCCTCATATCCTTATATAAGTAGAGTAGCCAATCTCTCTCTCTCTATATATATAATCTCAAAATTTAGTATATATTGGACTCATTCTTGTTGTATAGATGAGATGAATAATTAGAAAATAATTTAAATCCAACTTGATATGTACAGTAAGGTTTAAATACACCTTGAATATTTCCGCTATCCTATAAGAATGATTTACTGCAACCAATAAAAAAAATGCGAGCTTATATGCAAAATTTGATATTAATGTGTTTCAAAACTAATTCATCACAAAAAGATATCAATAAAACCTAGAAGTATATCTAATATTAGACTTATTTTGCTCTCAAAATGAAATATATATTCTACGAAATGAAGTAATTTTCATATCATCAAAGAGGAAAGATGAAGTAAAGAAAAAAAAACAAATGGGTTTCCACATTACGAAAAACAAAAGTATATATGCTCATCTCTTTCAAAAATAAATCTTCAAATTTACAAAAGAGAAATGAAAATCAAAAGGAAAAGGTACCCCAGGAACGAAAGGAAGTAAGGAATAGTTTTGTTGGAAAAATATGAACTAACCAACTAATTTTAAATCTGAATTTTGATCAATAAAATAAATAACAATTATATTAAAAATATAATCAAGAATATAATTAAAACTTTATTACCCGGAGCTGCATAATGCGGACCTAAGGCAATTTCCCGTCCTAAGCGCAGGAATAATCGGTTAAGCTTGCCCCAAGTTACGCCGGTATTCCTCTACCTTCGGGCGCAACCGTGGTAGAGGTTGATGTAGCTTCTTTCAACAATGATAGCATAATAATATGTTTTCTATAAAGAAAATATTTATTTGTGGGAGAATAGAAATTGAATTTACGAATTATAGAGCTAATAGAAAGAACAAGAGAATGTGAATTGTTGAATGGATTATTAGATCATAAGCTCTTCAAGTATCATGTATTATTTATAGACAAATGACATAGCTAGACACCAGTGATTTTGTACATTCATGACAATTAAAAAGATATTTATTTTACCGTTTTATATTCTCAATCAAGTTCAAACGGCAAAATACAATTAAATGCATTTAAGCATACTTTTTGAAATGGATCATATAGCTGGTGCAAGCTAATGCCTATTAACTATAAGGATAAATGTTACTGTTGAAACGGATCATATATACTTTTGATTCGATCTTCTGTGGTGGATAATGAGTATCTATATTAAAATAACTCATTCACAAATAGCTCTATAATTCATAAAGTTCAAAATCGTTAATATTAAAATAAATATTATTTAAATTTTGAGTTTTAAAATAAATTTCTAACAAGTTTTAATCATGCCCCTCAACATGATGTGACAGTGAAAATGGTAATTATATATTCCCTATTCATTAGAGAACTACAAATATTTAATGAATAAAAATAAGTGTGCGCAGATACGAAATCCTGTTATCTCGACCGTATCGTATTCATTAACACCCATATACTAAACCTGCACTCAATTAACCCTCCATACCACTCAATTAACAAGTGGTTAGTCTCTCAAGCAATGAATTTCTATATCATCAAAGAGGAAAGATGAAGTAAAAAATAAAAGGAAAGAAATCAAAATCAAAATCAAAAGCTTGAGTCCTTTGGTTTTGATTAAAGAAGAACAGATACTCAAGAGGGAAAACTTGCTGATGACACTATTCATTTCACTATCATCATCTTCATCACGGTAAGTCGTCTCTGTAAAGCCAACGACACCCTCCTACCAGGTCAGACTCTTTCTGGAAGCCAAACCTTAGTTTCCAAAAATGATATCTATGAACTCAGCATTTTCGGTATTTATATGGGGTCTTATGACTACTACCTGGCAATTCGAATTGTAAACGCTTCTAATATTTTGTTGTGGGTTTCCAATAGAGGCAATCCTATTCAAGATCATCTTATGTCTGAACTGCATATTTCTTCTACTGGCAATTTAGTACTGACCAAATCTCAAGAACTGATCTGGTCAACACATCTGACAAGATCGAATGAGACAACCTCCACCATTGCAGTTCTTCTTGATACCGGCAATCTTGTAATAAAAGAGGATAACATTTCTAGAATAGTATGGCATAGTTTTGATCAGGTAGCCCAGACAGTGAGGTCAGGCCCTGGAGCTGTTGCCACATGTGGGCTTGGTTAGACGTGTTTTTCATATTTTTTATAATAACGGAGATGTTAAAACAGTGTTCAATTTAGAAAAGATCTAAAGTATTTTTTCTTGGGAAGTTATGACTATTTAGGATGTTATTCTGATGATAGTTTTTTCTTAGTTAAAGTCAAATGATTTTTGTGTATTTTTGTGGAATCACCATTTTGAGCTCTCTGCTTGTAATCATGGATGTTTGTACTTTTTGATGTTTAAAAACAGCTTTCTAGTTATAGAACTATAATATTGGTTCTCACTTTTCACATTCTTATGTCAGTCTTGGTCCCTTTTTCTGGTACTTGGGCTTTGCAGTATTGTCTGTAAGCTTAGAATTTGATTCTTTACTTGTCAACATTTAAAATGGTCATCATTGTAATTGTAATTGTTATTGTGTTTTTTTTTTTTTGAGATAAAAAATGGAGGTCAGTCTTCCAACCTTTTTTTAATGTTCATAAAAAATCCTTTTCCCTCATTCGGGTTTCATCGTCTTTCGCCACTATAGCAAATGCTAGTTCTTAAAATTTAATTTGAACGAAAAAACATATTATTGTTTCACAACTCCACAAGCCACAATTAATCTTGGGCACCAGTGGAATTAAAGTACCAAAGCTATCTACAAGTATATAACTCACCATAAAATTAATCAGCCTGTGACGATCTGACATCCTTGGAACTGAACAAGAACAAGATATAAATTTATTTATTAACATTTTTTTTACTGGTTTCCACATTGCTAAACAGAGTTGATCTGACGAGCCAAACGTACCTAATTATGCCATGTGATCAATTTTTTCAATATTGTTTATTTATTTAAATTTATTTTGCAATGTTTTCTTTATTAGCATATTATTAATATTGTTCTATGAACTAACTTAATATCTGAAAAATTAATTAAGCGCAATCAGTCATGTCATTTATATTAACCACACGTAATGTGACCATTCGCATAGTGTAACTGACAGACCTAATATGGCTTAGGGTTTGACAATTGCCTACCCTGAATTTTGGAAGAAAAAAAAAATTTACCCGTGTATTTTTGGACTATTGCCTACTTCTAGTAAACAGGTTTGCCTACCTTTGATCAAATTTATTACCTTCTCAAACTCATTTTCTTTCGGATCTAACTCATTTTCTTCCCAATCCAACTTATTTTCTTGCCTACGCTAGTCCAATTTCTCCATTTGCCTCTAGTCATTTTCTTTCATTATTTTAATCACGTCACGTCAAAAGTATTTTTGGTCATGTCATGTGTCATAACGTAACCAAGTTACAATGTGTAAATCACGTCACGTCGATCCTAATTGTGAGGGAAGGAGCCAAAAAGAGAAAAAAAGATGTCATGTAATGTAATATGCAACATAGTGGGGATAATAGTTAGCTAAAGCTCATGTCTTCATTTCCAACTGCTGACAGTTCCTCTCTTAAAAAGCAAGTTGAATTGAGTCTGTAGATGACACTATTCAACTACTTAAAAAGAACAAAGATTTCGTATATAATTCAATTTGTACAGTAGTATTTTACATCTTTCAATTTACATCATAACTATGAAATATTTATGATCACATTGCAGCACATACAATACCATATTTTTTTTTCTCTTCTGAGTTTATTTCCTGGAACTCAATTTCCAGGAAACTAAAATTCCTATGGAAAATGCTGCTACTGCAATTGCAATTTCCTTCCTATTCCTGTTTATAGTGTCACTCATGCTATCCAAAGATGCATACTCAGACCAACCTCTTGCTTCTTGGCTAATTTTCTCTTTCCAAGTGACAATATTTTTCTTTTCATTCTTTTTCATTGTTTTCTCTTTGTTCTCACCTGAACTGTTACTCTGTTTCCATTTATTTATTGCATCATTGATTCTAGAGGCAGCTTCTTTTATCCCAGGCATACTTGTTCCCTCCTTTGCCTTAGCCAATTCCTCTTTCTTCTCACCATTGGTTGTTGGTTCATCGTGAAATATTTAATACATTATAAAATTCAGTATTTTTCATAATGTTGCCTTAAAAGCCAGAGCAGCTGTTTATAATATTCAAGTTAATATATATTTGTAAAACATAATGTTGACTGCCAAATTGGGGGGGCGGGGGGGGGGGGGTGCATGCAGCTCATAGATTTTATTTTCAGCTATTTGGTTTAGTTAGGAGCAAAGATTAATTAATAATCCTAAGATATTAAATTTTGTAGATTTTTATGAGGTAGTTAACTTTTATAAATTCACTACCCCAACCATTATTCACGGAATCTTATTCATGTTTCATGAAATAAGACCAATACTACCTTATCCTTAATTTCCAACCAAATTATGTGAATTTGATCGTCTATCAAATTTCTCTTATATTACCTCGACTTTCTTGTCAGTCTCAGCCTCCTTCGGCTTAACCTCTTCATCTTTTTTCTCACTAGCCTTTTCCT
This sequence comes from Carex pumila, assembly GCA_033356055.1. NCBI lineage: Eukaryota > Viridiplantae > Streptophyta > Magnoliopsida > Poales > Cyperaceae > Carex > Carex pumila. The sequence goes on along the minus strand of JARJHM010000192.1, from coordinate 424,963 downwards.
CATCTGTTGGCTCAGCCTTATATTTTAACAAGTACAGAGAAGAAAATTTTGTAATTTTCAAAAGTTAAATTGTATGTTCCAAATCAAATAATTAAACATTTCTAATTGTTTAAATAAATATAATTATCTCTGTGATGTCCAACCTTCTCTGATCTCTTGGGAAAGGTTAGAGTAAGAACTTCCCCTTCAAATTTGCCTGTTATATTTTCAATATCAATGTCTGATGGCAAATAAATATCCTTGTTGAATCGTTTGCATTTGTTATCACCAAATTGTTTCTGGCCTTTAATTTGCACTCTGAGTGCGAGTACGTTCATGCCACCCAAATATTCCTGGCGTTTAAGGAAGAGTTTGTACTCTGAAATCTTATCATCAATTTCCACTCTGAAATCTTCCTTTCTGAACCCTACATTCAGTATAGAGATATAGAAAAACAGAAATTAGAAAAAAAATAACATTTCCTGAACGATATTTGAGAAGAAACAAAAAGGAATATTATACAATTAGTTGATATTGCCAACCAACAATTTTCGTTGAATATCAGTCTTACATTATGTATACAATTAATTATACATAATATTATAGGGTGCATTTTAGAAACAAAAATATGTGAGGGTCCCACAAAGAAATATATATGCACTTAAAAAAAAGTTACTTGGTGCCATCTATGGACTGCACTATAAACAAATTATACATGATAAGGTTATCGATCGAATAAACGTATAATACACAAAGTTTGGGGACCATATTGAAAAAAATGCATGACCTTACTGTGTGAATTAAATATCCTTGTTTACCTGGAAGATTTACAGTTACGATATATTTGTCATGTAATCCCTGCCGCTCACATACAGGCTCAAAATCCTCAAATTTGAGCTCGTTCTTCTTCATTTGCTTTGTTGCCATAATACCAAATTTGGTTTAATTTGTGCTTGATTGTGAGTTATTAATTAAATACACTGGTGGTGATATGAAATGCAAGAAGATGACTATGTTCTATTTATAATCTTGCATGTGGAGAAGATATATATGTTGCGGTCAGGGGAGCTTATTCCAAACTTTTCTTCAATGTGCTTTAAACTCTTCTCTTGGTTCAAAGGAAATATATATGTTATTCCTTGCTTTTATCCTCTTGGAAAGGTGCAACGGACTAACATGTTTATTATTTGTTCTTTTTCTTTGTACTGTGCTAAGACTTCTGTTGTATACCTTCTCCTTTCCTTTCCTGTCCTTTTTATTATTATTATTATTATTATTATTATTATTATTTTAGAAAGAAGTTTTTATTTGTTCTTTTTCTTTGTACTGTGCTAAGACACGAGTAAATATTTTAACAGAGTAGTTTTGGTTTCATGCAGCGCACAGACTATATAATCAAAACGGCGCTGTATATGGTTCGTGCGCTGCATGAAGCCAAAAATGCTCTGTTAAAAGTTTTACCCCTAAGACACCTGTCTACCTCCTTCTTTCCTTTCCTTTCCTTTTATTATTATTATTTTTAGAAAGGAGTTGTTTTTAGTTATTCTTTTTCGTTGTTTTTTTGGAGAAAATCCGTAGGTATTTCTTTTTTTTGTACTGTACTAAGACTTGTGCATACCTTTTCCTTTCCTTTTATTATTATTTTTTTTCGAAAAGAGTTGTTTTTATTAGTGGTGATAATAATATTAGGTTTAGGTTAATTTATAAGTAAAGGCAACCGACTGTTAGGGATGTCAAATGGTTGGTTCGGTTGAAACCGAAATGAAATAGATAAATTAAATTTGTTTTCGGTTTTTAAAAACCCAACCGAACCAATTGATGAATTTAAATGTTCAACCAAATATGAACCGAATCGTTTAAACCGAATTAAATTTTGATTTGTTCTGTTGAACCAAATAAGAGAAATTAAATTTAAAAAAAAGTCAAAATTCAATACATACACTAATACATTAGTAATTTTATATAAAAATAAATATCAGTATAACATTACATATATTATTCAATTCCATACAAATATATATTTGTTCTAAAAAAGAAATATGTCCAAAACTATTAAACTAGCACAAAGGGGGTAATCTGAGATCAAAATACTGAAATAGGATATGACAGCTTGCACTAGTTGCAATTTTTTATATGAGATCCATTAACTCTAGCATTCATTTTGTTTTAAATGACTTTTTATGTGAAATCAAATACACGCACATCTTTCGAAGAAAAAAACGAGGTCTATCGATCACTATTTATGTTAGACTTATACTTCGCATTAAAATGATATCACTACAAAAAGACATTTAAATTTCTTCTCTTCTCAAGGGGATAAAAAAGGAAGTAGTCTTATTTCTTCTATGCTTGGCAGGCGCGCCTAAAAGTCCCTAATTTTCTTTTGGGTAATTATAATATCCCCCACTTATTCATCCCCCATTCATTCCCCAACTAACTAACTTTCTATTTTAACTATAATTACCATTTCTAACAACCTTTATTTTTTTTCTCTTTCTCTATTTCTCTTCCACCTTCATCTTCTTTTTCCACCTCCACCTTCTTCTCCCACCTCCACCTCCGCCTCCCTCTCCCACCTCCACCACCGCCTCACTCTCCCACCTATGCCTCTACCTCTCTCTCCCACCTCCGCCTATATCTCCCTCTCCCACTTCTGTCTCTGCCTCTACTTCCCTCTCCCACCTCCGCCTCCGCCTCCGCCTCCGTTTTTCCATCGATAAGCTCTCTCCCTCTCCCACCTCCCACCCTCTCCGACCTCGAAATAGTAAATACGATAAGCTCCCTCCCTCTCATACCTCCACCTCCGCCTCCGCCTCCATTTTTTCCATCTATGTCTGCAGCTCCTACTCCAACGGACGTTCTGCCAGAGATCATCCATCACTTCATCCCAATCAAGCACGCCTCTGTCGGGATTGAATACTTCAACATGTATGAATGAATACATCAACGTGTATGAATGAATACTTGAGCACGCCTATGTCGGGTCAGATCCACCACTGTTGATCGTATCAAAATATTTTTGTATCTGTGGATGAAATTAATCTCTTTCATGTTTATGTTATCTTTCCTCATAAAGTAGAGAGTTATTTGCAAAAAATAAAGCTTTATTAATGATGAATTATGCTACTGTGTACTAACAAATGATATAAATTTTTTTTGAAAAAAAACAGAGGTATACGAATGAATACTTGATGTCTTAGAATGAATACTTCAATGCGTATGAATGAATACTTAATATCTTAGGTATGAATATTTGCGTGACAAGATATTAATACTTGTGCAACGGATAACTCGAAAATATATCATCATGTATCTCATTTGAAAGATAAAATTGTGTAGAAAACATTCGTGATTTTAGATTTGCAAAAATTTTCACAAATCGTCAGAAATATTGTTTAAATTGATAAGAGAAGAAAAAACCATATCTAAAAACGTGTAAAAGATGGATGAGTGATGTGTCAAGTTTTTGTATTTACACTTGCACGATGAGGATGAATACTTTCACGATGAGAGATGAATATTTGCGTGATGAGATATGAATACTTGTGCAACGGACAACTCGAAAGTATGTCATCATGAATATCATTTGAAAGATAAAATTATGTAAAAAACATTTGTGGTTTTAAATTTGCAAAATTCATCACAGATCATCAGAAATATTGGTTAGATTGAACGGAGAAAAAAAATCACCTCTAAAAACGTGTAAAAGATAGATGAGTGATGTGTTAAGTTTTTCTATTTGCACTTGCACAATGAGGATGAATACTTTCTCGATGAGAATGAATACTTGTGCAACGGACAACTCGAAAGTATTTCATCATGGATCTCATTTGAAAGATAAAATTATATATAAAACATTCATGGTTTTAGATTTGCAAAATTCCTCACCGATCGTAAGAAATATTGATTACATTGAACGGAGAAAAAAAAATCACCTCTAAAAACGTATCCAGTTTTTTTTTTAAATACTTGATATCTTATGCATGAATACTTGATGTGTTATAGATGAATACTTAATGCATTATAGATGAATACTTGCGCGCGTTAATTGTAAAATCTTTCAAATATTAGATGGTCCTCAAATAGTAAGTGGTCCCTGGGGGATAAATGGGGGATTGTTACGGGGGGATAGCTAGGTGCTCCCTTTTCTTTTTTACTCTAAAATGGGTTTTTAATTTTTTTATTGCCGAAAGCATGAATCAGATTGACGGCACGCCTAGGCCCATGTCAAAGTACGCACGCAATGAAGATAAGAAATGCAAAACTATACTTGTTGAGCAGAATTTCATGTGTGTTTTTAGAGAGAGTGAGAGTTGGGCTAGGGTATACTTCGCGAATTAAAGCGGGTGTTTACTTTACGTTTTCATCTTCAATTTTAAAATTTAAAACGTCGATCCGAACCATTCAAGTTGATTTCCATATTAAATTGTGCTTGGAGACTAAATTTTACATTTTTTGGAAAAATTTTACTATTTTTTTAGAATTTTCGAAAATCACTATTTTTAGAAAATTCTGGACCATAAAAAACAATGATTTTCAAAAATTCTAAAGAAATAGCTAGTAAAAAATTTTCAAAAAAATATAAAATTTGGTCTCCAAGCTAATATGGAGATCAACTTGAACGGTTCGGACCGACGTTTTGAACTTTAAAATCGCAAAATATGAGTGTGAAGTAAAATACTCGTTTTACTTTGCGAAGCACCATAACCCAACTCTCTCTCTCTCTGTGTGTGTATCCACAATTTTTAGATATAATTTTTAGATCAAGTGATTTTCTAATTGTTTCAAAATATAGTAAAAAAAATTCAAAAAAAATATAAAATTTGGCCTACAAGTATATATTTTCATATGATAATAATGTTGAGCGTTTCGAATCGACTATCTAGACTTTAAAATTAGAGATTTGAATCCAATGTACATAACGTTCCACACATTACAAAGTACCATAGCCTCACTCATAAACCTAGCTACATCACTATTTAATGAAACTTATTAACAAGACTTCTGTATAATTTTTAATTTTATCTTTTGCTCAAAACTTTTCCGTTTCCACGATGCCAAGTTCAACAATATAACAAATTAAAAGAGTGCCTGGAGAATTTCGAGAGCCTATAATTATTAGATGCAAACGAATTAGACAGTGGTAAAATTATATTTATTTTTTTTTTGAGAGAAAAATGAAGGTCATGCCTTCAAGTTCCATTAAATGTGACACCAGAGATGTCATTTTTACAAAGTTTTGCCATAATAGCAAATTAGGTAAAGCTAAACATGAGTACCCGATAACAGGAGCTGTAAAAAAAGAAAGAAAATACAAGAGTATAAATCAATAATGTGAGTCCCACATCCATTCTTAAAAGTCCCCTCCTCTCATTGTTCACTGTCAGTGCCGAACCTGTCAGGTGCTTACATACCAGCTAGCGTATTCCTCCCAAATTTCCTTTGCAAGCATGTCCTTGCTAGTGATTTCTTCTCTGAAAATCTGCTTGCATCTCTCCCTCCATACCACAAAACAAATCACAACTTGCAGCCTTCTTACCCGTTTGTTAGCATTGATGATGATATTGTCCACGTAGGATGGTCCCATGTACTGAACAAAACCTCTCAGCTGCTGATTAGGCAAACTTCTTGTGATGATGTGGCCGGTTACATCCTTAGTGTACTTGCATGCGCCGTATAGGTGGTGTACTGACTCCGCCTCGTTCTTGCATAAGACGCATCTATTTGGTATTTCCCATCCTCTTTTGACCAAGTTATCAACCGTCAAAATTTTGTTTCTTAGCATAAGCCAAATAAAGATCATTACTCTCGGCGGAGCGTTGATATTCCAGGATTTTGCTCGAATGTCAGTGACAGCGGGATACTCCTCCATGCCCCTGTAAAAAGATATGACAGAGAAAATCCTACTTATCTCCCATTTCCATATGACCACATCCACTGTCTCTTCCTCAATGCCGACTGTCTGCAGCTGCTGCATCAATTGTTGGCTTTGATCAATGAGGAGGGTTCAAATGCCTCCATGTTTTTGTGCCTCCATCATGCCTCCATCTCTCTCCATCATTTTCAAAGTTTAAACAGTCGATCCGAACCGCTCAATCTAACCTCCATACTAAAATATGTTTGGAGACCAAATTTTATATTTTTAGGAATTTTTGTACTATTTTTTTAGATAGGTACAAAAATACTGTTTTTAGATGGTTCAGATTTACTGATTTTGTACCTATCTAAAAAAATAGTAAAAAAAAATCCTAAAAATATAAAATTTGGTCTCCAAACATATTTTAGTATGGAGGTTAGGTTGAGCGGTTCGGATCGACTGTTTGAACTATGAAAATGATAGAGAGAGATGGAGGCACAAAAACATGGAGGCATTTGAACCCTCTTGATCAATTGAGTCCTGCGTAAGATATGTCTGTAGGTTAAGATCCCAGTCCCCTCCATTGCTTGCCACAGCAACCGAGATTCCTTTTTGTTGCGCCTGGAGGTAGAGTTCCGGGTACTGGTATTTTAATGGCATTCCCAACCAAGAATCATGCCAGAAGAGAATTGTAGTCCTTGCTCCTACCACATACTGTACCGATGAGTCAAAGAAATGCCGTATTTGAGCTATTGATTTCCACAGTTGCGTTTGCCCCACCATATCCCATGGTCTGTGCGTGTGTGGTATAAAGTGTAACCACCACTGCCTTTCCGGTTGAGTGAAGTTCCAAACAATTTTTGCCATGAGCGCTTTGTTCATGGTGACCAGATTTTTTATTCCCAAGCCTCCTCTAATTTTTGGTGTGATGACAATTTCCCAAGCAATCAAGCTCATATACCTTCCCTGATGTCGATTCTCCTTATGGCCATGCCATAGAAATTTTCGTCTGATTTTATCGATCTTTTTTATCACCCACTTTGGTAGCATAAAGGTCGACATGAAGTAAATTGGCATAGCCGAGAGAGTGGCATTAATCAATGTGACTCGCCCCCCTATTGATAGCAAACCTGCCTTCCAAGTGGAGAGTTTGTTTTCCATCTTCGCAAGTATTGGTTGATACTGACTTTTAAGAAGTTTCTTATTTGACAACGGCATGCCAAGATATTTGAGAGGAAAAAAGGATGACTTGCAGCCCATTATCATAGATTTGAGGTCGGTTTCTTGTTGACTCGCCCCTATAATGATTAGCTCTGATTTCTGCATGTTGACTTGTAGACCAGATAGATCTCCAAATAGCTGTAACACTATTTTTAAAAATCTGAGCTGCTGATCAGTATGCTGCATGAGGAAAAGCGTGTCATCGGCGTACAAGAGACATTGTTTACAATCCTGAAAAGGCTGAGCAAAGAGGCCATTTGAACCAAGTTGACAAGAAATCCATAGTTAAAATGAATAGATATGGAGCCATCGGGTCGCCTTGTCTGACCCCTCGTCTTAAGTTGATGTTTTCCCCTGCCACCGAATTCAAGAGTACCTTTGTATTTTTTATTAATGTTTGGATATGGATTGAATATTATATGGATACGAATATGGATCTGTTTTTCGATACTATTACATATAATTAGCTGCGGTGGTGATATTTCGAAAAATTAAAACTTGGTTTACGTATTTAATTAAGAGAGTAGAGGACCATGTGAGCGATGATATTTCGGTTGTGTTTTTAACCACAATAACGTATTTTGGCATTTAAAAAGTCGCTGATTTTGATATAAAATAATAGTTCGTACAATCAATAAGAATTCAAGGACATTTTATTGCAGTATTATTGAAAAAAAGTTACAAGTGATGTTTAATTTGTATAATTTCTTATTTTCTTTTGAGATAATATCTTATTTTTTAATGAGTTGTCTAAAATTATCTGAATAAATAATTTAAAACTTCTATAGTATGCATTGTGTGGGAGATTGCATGTTGAAAATTTGAATGGAGACGTCTTTTATTTTGTTTATCTTGAAAAATTAGTCGAGTGACGACAATGCACGAACTTTTATCTCATATATGAAGGATTGACCTTCAATTTTTCTCAAAAAGAAAAAAAGTCTTCAATAATATGTTATGTAAGAATCTAATTGATTGATTTTAATTTTTTGTTTCGTACATCACAAGAGCAAAATATACAATAAACCTAGCTAACCAAATTAGCAATTAACTCTTATCATTATTTAAAATCTAGCCCATATTTTTTCTAAAAGTAATGTCATAGTGTTTACGAGTCTGATATTGTGTGATAACTTAAGTTTTCAATTTATCAGAAAATTGGACAATATTCAATTCAGAACTTGTTTGTAATGCTCAAGATGATAATAATTGAAAATGAGTGGAAATTCGCGATTAAAAAATATAACTATTTCATATTTTCTAAAATGCAACTCAAATGTTGAGTGATGCGCGCAAAAGCGTATGCACAAAGTTTCAGTACAATAAGATGTACTTTTTAAACCTTTAACACACATTTGAGTTAAATTGCAAGTGCACAATTCTATCAAAGTAGTATTTGAGGTATCGATCCACAGGGAGAATGTTTAATTACTTAGTTTAAACTTTAGTAATAAATTTCAGAAAATAAAATAAAGTAAAGTGCAATAAAAGTAAATTGGGGGGTTTATTCTAACAATTCATAAGATTGAGTTCATTACCCAAAAGAAAGGAGTTTGAAACAATAATTGTAAATAAAAGTAAAAGAAAGGAATTGATTTATTTTCAAGATTTAGAGATCTAGGGGCATTCGGTCTACAATCCTTTGCTAACCTATCTATTCGGTATTTGTTTGAGTTCATGTATGATTTGATGAGGTTTCTAACCTAATATGTCATTAAGGGTCACTTTCGTGAATTAATAACTTGCCTAGGTAACTCGAACTTCTCGATGAAGTCCCCCACCCTAGTTACCTAGACCCATTGAGCTCTTGTTAGTCTCTCCTCTCCTCAAATATTGATACTTCACTATTAAGTCCTTCGTACCAATACCCGATTCGATTTGAGATGTCCTAATTAGGGTTTGCCTTCACGGTTAGGTACTTCACCAAATTCCTAACCTTAATTTCTATAGTTCCGGCTTAGATTACAAATTGGTTACAATCCTAATCTAAACCTAGGGTATTTGCATTCATAATTTGGTACTCTCCTTTCGTCCTAACTTCTTTGGATCCTTTGACAAAGAGATACCAAAGCGGGACTACTGCGATTTCAAGTACTAATTATGTAATTAACACAAATGATAAATCATAGAAATTAACATCAAATCCCAATAAACAATCATAACAAAGACAAATAACCGAATAAGATATAATTAAACAAGTTCATGCATTGACCTAAATCCCTAGAGAGAGAACTACTCCCTCATGGAGAGATCCATTACAAAAAGTTGGCAAAGTAAGAAGAAATGAAATAAAGAAATGATTACACCCTTTATTTGATCAAAGCCCTCAATCTTGCCGACTTCTTGGTTAGGAAACCCTTCTTCTCCTTGCTTGAAAGCTTTCCTTTCAGAATTTATTGCTAAGTATTGTGTGTGTGGAGAGAGACAATGAATGAGGAAGAGATGATTTTGAATGGAGAATGAACACTCTCTTTTATAGCCAAGGACCATGCCCAATTAAGAGGCTAGGAAGTGGAGTTAGTGGGTGCTATATTTGGATTGTTTCTCAGGATGTCTTGTCCATGTTTTGCTGTAAAAACGTGTCCATCATGCGCCAAAAATAGAAACCGTGTTGAAAACGTGTATTTTCGGCTGTCTGCGAGTTTAGTGCGTCCAAATGACTCCAAATTTCCTTTTTTAGTTTCTCATGTTGTAGATATTCTTCCTAGCTTTCCAAAAAGTGGTCGCAATCCTAAATCGGAGTTACGAGTCAAAAGTTATGGCTATTTTAAGTTCAGGCTCCCGTTATGCTCACTGCTACAGTGCGTCCGCACTGGGATCCGCATTGCTACAGTATCATCCGCTAATGCTACAGTGCGTCCGCACCGCTACAGTACCATCCGCACTGAGATCCGCACTAGGCTCGGACTTTTCCTGTGCGACCAGAGTGCGGTTGCATCGAGATCCGTGCGACCGCATCGATATCCGTGCATCCGCACAGATATTGATATATAGCTTATTATACCTTTTTAAAATTGGTGCGCGTTCAGAAATGCATCTAAGTACTTATTGCAGCCATATCGCAAACCGTGTGTCCGCTCTAGACATTTTTCTTCAACTTTCTTCATTTTTGTTCATTTCCTGGAAGTTAAAATCAAGCAAACGCAGTAACTTGATCCTAGATGTATTCTATTCACTTTATATTCAAAATACAAGATATTTAGTGTTATTTCATGATAAAAATCAGATCGAATATGTATATAATTTAGGCCTATCATTGAGACATCTTAAAGGATGTGAATTCAATTTCTACTATATTTATAGTGATATATATGATGATAATCATGCTTGCAACGACACTATATATTTATGATCACAAAATGCTCTCGGAGAGAAGAAAAATAGTTGCAATTAGTCCAAGTCTTCCCTCCCTTCATATATAATATTTCTATCAAAAAGTTAGATGGTCCGTATTTCCTATAATGTCGTTAGATGATCCGTATTTCCATTTGTTACTTTCTATTTTGCTTTTGCTTTTGATTTCTTTCCTTTTATTTTTTTACTTCATCTTTCCTCTTTAATGATATGAAAATTCATTGCTTGAGCGACTAGCCATTTGTTACTTTCTACAATCATTGTTTTCTTTAATTTGCTGGGGCTTATAAAATATTGTACTTGAATAATTCTTGATCAAGTTACAACTTTTTTTGAGTTACAACAAGTTACAACAAGCATTATTTACATTTTCAAAGTTCAAATTGTCGATCCAAACTGTTAGATGTGATATCTACAATAAAATGTACTTGGAGACCAAATTTTACATTTTTTGAATTTTTTTTACTATTTATTAAGGTGGGTACAAAAAACTAGTCAAATTCATACCATTGAATTTTGTACCCATCTTAATAAATAGTAAAAAAATTCCAAAATATGTAAAATTTGGTCTCCAAGCACATTTTATTGTAGAGATCACATCTAACGGTTTGGATCGATGATTTGGACTTTGAAAATATAAATAATGCTTGTTGTAACTTGTTGTAACTCAAAAAATGTTGTAACTTGATCCCTCCTCTCTCTCTCTCTCTCTCTATATATATAGTAAGGCTACGCTACTTCATGAATTAATGAGGTGTTTTAATTTGCGCTCATATCTCTAGTTTCAAAGTTCAAAATAGCTGATCCAAACCGTTAGATGCTTAATTTATATTAAAATGTGCTTGGAGATCAAATTTTATATTTTTTGGAATTTTTTTACTATTTATTAAGATGGTTTGAAAATCGTTGTTTTTTAATGGTGCATAATTTTAATAAAACAATAATTTTCAAACCATTTTAATAAATAGTAAAAAATCAAAAAAATGTAAAATTTGGTTTCCAAGCACATTTTAATATAGATTAAACATCTAACGGTTTGGATCGGCTATTTGGATTTCGAAACTAGAGATATGAGCGCGAATTAAAACACCCCCATTAATTCACAAAGTAGCGTAGCCTTGCTCTCTCTCTCTCTCTCTCTATATATATATATATATATATATATATATATATATAAAATTTAAGTTTTTGTACAATTATATAATATAATTATACAAAAAACTAAATTACTCTACATGCAAATTAAAAAATTCTACAATTAATAATTACAATACAAAAACCTAAATTATTGTTATACTAAACAATGTAAGATAAATTGGTCTATCAAGTGCTTCAATTCTTGAAAATAACAATTCTTCAATTCTTCAAAATGACTAATTTATTAGAAACTTGACAAAATCGAAAAACACCTAAAATCTCGGGACACATTTTTATTTATTTTTTAAAATTATAACATTTGAAATTTTATTATATTGTAAGAATCTTATATCTACGTGCCCTGTTCATTTACTTAAATCATGCATATATGTTTTGTTCATCTAACAAAAACTAAATTGTATAATTTTACAAATCATAATTTCTATTTCAAGATCTGCAATATTCTCAAATAAAATGAATAGTTCTACTCATGCAATTCAACTAATGATAGATGTTCGCACAAAAGTATGCTACAAAGTTTCAAGTACAGCTAGCTGTACCAGTTTAAATCTTGAATCTACTCTCTTCTAAGATTGCAAGTGCACAATCCTATCCGTATAGTATAATAAGGTATCGATCCTCAGGGACGGTATAATTCGACTCTAAATTCTTACTAATCTGAGTTAGGTACTAGAAGTGTGAAAAGTTGGGTTTGGTTTGTTTATATTTCCTAATTTCAAGTGACAATTCAATTAATAGTAAATGAAAGCAATTAAAGGTTTTGGTTTTGAACAATGATAAAAGGCGCTCCCAGGGTTTCAGGTTTCATCCCAAACTTTGCCCTCTCTGGACCTATCATCCGACTCGCATTATCTCTGATGCGACCCGTTTGATGCGACTCGCATCATTTCTGATGAGGGTCGCATGGTCCTCGAGCAGAGCTGACATGTGTTCGTATCTAAGTTGATTTCTTGTGCGAGGCTTCAACCTGTCACTCTCACCTACTGGTATCTGACCTAAATTGATTGTCTGGTTTGCTAGAAGTATCCACAACCTTTCGATAATGGAAAGTTCACCTCTCGGCTACTATTGATCTTAGATCTACTTCAAATACTCAATCACAATTGCAAGAAACATCAATGTCAAATTACTAGAAGAGATGCTATATACATCTAACAGTAGACAATCAAGAATCAATCAAGCAATCAAAATCAAGCAATCAATGAATACTCAAACAAAGAATCACACAAGTTCAAACTTATATCAAAACAACATGCAACTCAAAGACAAAGTTTAGAGACTACATCCTAACCCTAGGAACTAAAGATCTACTAAAACATGATAAAAGAAAGCATAAAAGAGGGGAGAAGAGAAGAGATCATGATGAAGCTCGAAGATCCAAGGTGGATTGGAGAGGATCTTGCAATCTTCTCTTCTTTCTTGATCAACACTCCAATTCTTGAGGTTTTGAATCTTCAAATTCGGAACCCCCTCCCTGGTAGCAGGGGTGGTCTATTTATAGACATTTCAAAACGAGTGCTTCAATTCTGGGCCTTAATTGGGCCTTTGCTGTCTGCTCTGGAAGCTCGCGATGCGACCAGTGTCAGGTCTGATGAGGGTCGCGTCAGATGTGATGAGGGTCGCGTCAGATGTGATGAGGGTCGCGTGCAGAGTCTCAGAATTCAGTAACTTCCCTGATTTCGCCCGTTTTCTGCAAAATAAGAATGAAATCGCAGCAGTACCACATTCTATGGATATTCAACGTAAAATACGCGATTTGGTGGTTTAAAATGCAGATTTTGGTACAAGAATTGGTCGGAACAATAGATCAAATATGGAGATATCAATAGATAATTGTATTTATTTAAAATAGAAGGATAACAGAGGAAATGGTCATTTCAAGGACAATACAATTCTTTAGAATCCACTGCACGCTTCCCAAAAATCCAAGAACTAATTTTAACAATCCAAAGCGGGAAAAAGAAGGGCCTAGAGAAAAGCATATCAACTCGTCTAAAAAAAAAGAAAGTAGAGAACCGTCCAATAGAGGGGCGGTGCCCCAGATGATCTGCTAGAGAAGTGGACCACCCGTAAGTCAGGCAGTCAGGGCAGTTTTGAAAAAAAACTGAATACAGGAACATGTTTAAAAAAATCTATTTTTTTTAGGATATTAATAAAAATGACCGCTCTTTCCGCAAGCAATTCTGGCGAAAAATTTAAAGAAAATATGAAAATTTATCTTTCACATTGAAATATAATTTTGCAAATAAAGCACACTTTCTTCTATGTTTTGTATATATAATGCTTTGTCCACGACTCGTCACACTTTCTTTTTAATTTAAGCTTGATGTTAGCATCTATATGTCTTTAGGAGCGTTGTATTGTGTAGCGCTCATAAAAATATACAAGAGCTAGTAGAACAATTTTTTTTACTGTTAGCAAGAAATTAACCCATAGCGAGAATTCCCAACTAACAGATATATTAATAAGAGAAATATTTATACAGTTTTATACCGAAAAACCTAAGAGTCTTTATCAGAAAATGATTCAGGAACACCTCTAAAGACATTAAAAGAACAATTAAAATTTCAGTTTTAAAACTGAGATATTAAAACACTAATTTCAGTTTTATTTACATATATATTTCACTGCACGAGTGAAAAAAAAAATATCATCTCCAATTTTACAGAAGCACTGCTTTCTGGAATAAATCCAGATGTGACAATATCATCTCTCCTAATGTGAATCAAAAGGAACTATATATGCACAAAAATTAAGCTTATTGGGTCCTAATTAAGATACGCTACCATCATAATTAATACCTTGAGCTTACTACTCGTGAGAAATTAAGCATCCCGGTACCTGCAATTGGTGATAATTTGACTGAACTTGAACAATATAATGTCGCCAGTTGCCGTGACAAAGAGGGTAATAAATAATTAAGAGTAATTTGGACAAATTCCTGCCATAGCATGTGCCATGTTTACATGAATGGCAGAAAACCCAGAAAATGGTGAAGAAATTAAAATGATGACGCCTGAGTTTCACCATATATTTTATTGAGTGAGTCTATGGTACTATGCATATTACGATTTGGCACCGTGCTACGGCTCTATATTCAAGTTTTCAAATTCTAACAGTCGATCCGAACCGTTCATCTTGTTCTCCATATTAATATGTGTTTGGAGACCAAATTTTACATTTTTTGAAATTTTTTTATTATTTTTTTAGATTTATTGAAAATCACTGTTTTTGGATGGTCCAGAATTTTCAGATCAAGTGATTTTCTAAATATCTAAAAAAATAGTAAAACAATTTCAAAAAATGTAAAATTTAGTCTCCAAACACATATTAATATGGAGAACAAGATGAATGGTTCAGATCGACCGTTAGAATTTGAAAACTCGAATATAGAGCCATAACACAGTAACAATCCGTGATATGCATAGTACCATAGACTCACTCTATTTTATTTATTCAAAATGGTCAACACTTTTTGATAAATTTCATGTTATAACTTGGTTGGCAGTTGGCACACAGAAAGAGAAAGAGAGAGGTTGCTTGGAAATTAAGCCCATTTTATAAGTCCTATTGACTTAGGCAACTATATATGTTATGGTTCATTAGCCCAATAACGACCCATCGATCCCAGTCTTAGTACAGTACAAAGAAAAAGAAATACCTATGGATTTTCTCCAATTTAAAAAAACAACGAAAAAGAACAACTAAAAACAACTCCTTTCTAAAAATAATAATAATAAAAAGAAAGGAAATTAAGGAAAGGAAAGAAGAAGGTATGCAGGAGTCTTAGCACAATACAAAGAAAAAGAACAAATAAAAACAACTCCTTTCTAAAATAATAATAATAATAAAAATAAAAATAAAAGTAAAAGTAAAAGGACAGGAAAGGAAAGGAGAAGGTATACAAAAGTCTTAGCACAGTACAAAGAAAAAGAACAAATAATAAACATGTTAGTCCGTTGCATCTTTCCAAGAGGATAAAAGCAAGGAATAACATATTTCCTTTGAACCAAGAGAAGAGTTTAAAGCACATTGAAGAAAAGTTTGGAATAAGCTCCTCTGACCGCAACATATCTTCAATCTCTACATGCAAGATCATAAATATATTCAATCTTGCATTTCATATCACCACCAGTGTATTTAATTAAAAACTCACAATCAAGCACAAATTAAACCAAATTTGGGATTATGGCAACAAAGCAAATGAAGAAGAACGAGCTCAAATTTGAGGATTTTAAGCCTGTATCTGAGCAGCACGAATTACCTGACAAATATATCCATATTGTTAATCTTCCAGGTAAACAAGGATATTTAATTCACACAGTAAGGTCATGCAGTTTTTTCAATATGGTCCACACACTTTGTGTATTGTACGTTTATACGATTACCTTATGTATAAGTTGTTTATAGTGCAGTCCATAGATGGCACCAAGTAACTTTTTTTTAAGTGCATATTTCTTTGTGGGACCCTCACATATTTTTATTTCTAAAATGCACCCTATAATATTATGTATAATTGTATACATAATGTAAGACTGATATTAAAGGAAAATTGTTGGTTGGCAATATCAACTAATTGTATAATATTCCTTTTTGTTTCTTCTAAAATATTGTTCACGAAATGTTATTTTTTTCTAATTTCTGTTTTTCTCTCTCTCTATATTAAATCTAGGGTTCAGAAAGGAAGATTTCAGAGTGGAAATTGATGACATAACCGTAAAAGGCATACTCATAGTGCAAATTAAAGGCCAGAAACAATTTGGTGATAACCAATGCAAACGATTCAACGAGGTTATTCAGTTTCCAGCACATCACATTGATACTGAAAAGATAAGAAGCAAATTTGTAGGGGAAGTTCTTAGTCTAACCTTTCCCAAGATGGAGAAGGTTGGACATCACAGAGATAATTATATTTATTTAAACAATTAGAAATGTTTATTTGATTTGGAACATACAATCTAACTTTTGAAAATTACAAAATTTTCTTCTCTGTACTTGTTAAAATATAAGGCTGAGCCAACAGATGAGGAAAAGGCTAGGGAGAAAAAAGATGAAGAGGTTAAGCCGAAGGAGGCTGAGACTGCCAAAATGGTACGCTCTATCTTTTTTATATAGATGTCAAAATGAAGGTTTTCTATGAAAAATGAGTTTTCAGAAACTAATTAGCGAGAAATTCCTCTAATTCATATATTAATCATCTTTAAAATTCCTTTTGCGCACTGTGTGATTTAATGAAGACGCCAACTCAAGTTTTGATAAAGAAGGTGGGGCCAGTTGGTGGGAGTGGTGGGGTAATGAAAGATATGAATATCAAGGGCATCAATCGTATTGTTAAGATCGGTGTTCGACACTGTACTGTTATTGAGGGTCTTATTGTACGTTTTCTACATGATAACGGTGAAGAAAGTACCGAGGTGTGGGGTGGAGACGGAGGACAACTGACAAAGGTACCACCTTTTTTAATCTCTAAACTAATAGAATTTCAACTCTGTGAAATTTGGCGGAAAAAATATAAAAGTAATCATTAAATCGAACCTACACATATGTTGGAATGAAATGAAGTGAATTTAATTTGTCACCAACTTTGAACTTTGATTAATGTGTTCATTAATAGTAAATGTTGATTAATGTAGCCACCAAAAGGATATTAATGATAATGTTATATGCTCTTTGTCTTGTAGTTCAATCTTAAAGATTCTGAGTACATTACCTCCGTTAAAGGCCACTATAGTTACATCTATGGTATGACTGTTCTGAGATCACTTAAATTTGAGACAAACATGAGATGTTTTGGACCATATGGTCCAGAAGAGAAAATCCCTTTTGAACTTCCAGCAATTAGTGGTCAAATTATTGGTTTCTATGGAAGCTCAGGATCCTTTCTTGAAGCACTTGGAGTTTACGTCAAGGTGTGTAATAAAATTATTATTATTGATAATAAACATCTCTATTTTATCTGTTGTAAAATCCATCTGAAATCAAGTAACAAACAATTTCATAAAATATTCTACATTATTAAAATGTTAAACAAAACATAATTCTTGGACCCAAATATAGATCATATCATGCTCCCATTCTCTTCCCTCTCGTTTACTTCCACCTTGTATTGTCTAATAGAAAATGTATTCAGTCCACCTCCAGGTACTTGTCCTCTTAATCTGTATTCATTTCCTCCTTTTGGAAATCAATAACCGCAATTTACGTCACACAGGAGAGAGAATGCAAGTCGAACATCACAAGCCATGTCCTAATCGGAGTTGCATGTCTTGGGATTGCTTTAATCGTGTTTAAAATTATCAAGGTTTAATTTTTTTTTTTTTTTGCCTTATCATATCATCTACTCCTTAATTTCCAGCTTTTGACTTTGTTTACTTTTGCAATTTGTATGTATTGTTCAGAAGTAGCATCTTTAATCTTCTGGTGGGAGGCAGCGAGCTAGAGTGATTGGGATTGCATGTAATCCGATGGATGTACTGTGTGTTATTAAATAAATTGATTTATGCATATCAAATTATTCACCTTTAATCTATTTATTCACCTATAATATGAGGTAGATTCGTCACTCATCTAAACTTGATTTTTCAAGTCATAAAATTCAATTAATGTTACGTTATAATTCTGTGATTTGTTTCTTCATATTAACTTTTAGTATAGTTTAATTTTTCATTTCAGTTTTGATTTTGTGATTGACAGTTTTGATCTCACTTACATCATACAAAATTTAGTAAAGTTGGTCAATTGTATATTGAAGGTTCAAATGCCTCATGCAAAAAATGTGCTCCAAGACTATTTTTTTTTGAAAAACTTTTACTATTTTTTTTACTTGAGTACAAAATTATTGTTTCTAGACTCTAAAATTACTGTCGAGAGAATTTGGTCCAATGCTGAAGATCTTCCCAAATTCTATGTGGTTTGCGGAAGATCTTCACCGTCTCGTTCGCATTGCCCAATAATGTGTGGAGTTCACGTTGCAGAGAGGATGAGGATGCTGAGAGAAGAGAGGATTCAAGTTGTATTGATTCTGATAGACGAGGGGATTCGACATCTACAACTATCTGGGCATCTGCTGCCATTAATATTTGTTGGTGAATGGAAGAGATTTGGTTGGACTTGAACAAAACGACCTCTAACATTTGTATTTATATTGATCATTAATGTGGGCCATCACTTCACCATTCGCTAGCTGCCTCCATAATGTGGGCCCATCACTTCAACATTTGTATATATATATTATCTCTCTCTCTCTCTCTCTCTATATATATATATATAGTTAGGCTGGGTGCTATGGATAGCATAGTGGCCTCCCGTGCTACGGCTTAATATTCAATTTTTCAAAATCCAAACGGTCGATCCGAACCGTTCATCTTGTTCTCCATATTAATATGTGTTCGGAGACCAAATTTTACATTTTTTAAAATTTTTTTACTATTTTTTTAGATAGGTAGAAAATCAAATATCTTAATGGTGCAGAATTTTTTAGATCAAGTGATTTTCTACCTAGCTAAAAAAATAGTAAAAAATTTTCAAAAAATGTAAAATTTGGTCTCCAAACACATATTAATATGGAGAACAAGATGAACGGTTCGGATCGACCGTTTGGATTTTGAAAACTTGAATATTGAGCCGTAGCACGGGAGGCCACTATGGTATCCATAGCACCCCAGCCTAACTCTATATATATATAGAGAGAGAGAGAGAGATGGGCTATAGTGCATTGCAATGCATGGAGGGGTTTGTGCATTCGACCATAAATTTAAAATTCAAAATCCAAATGACCGATCCAAACCGTTCATCTTGTTTTCCATATTAATATGTGCTTGGAGACCAAATTTTATATTTTTCTGAATTTTTTTACTATTTATTAAGTATTTTACAAAATTTTAGATTTATGGTCCAATGCACAAACCCCTCCATGCATTGCAATGCACCATAGCCCATCTCTCTCTCTCTCTCTCTCTCTCTCTCTATATATATATATATAGAGAGAGAGACTGGCTAATATGCGTCCATAAGCACTTCGGCCGAAGTGCTGCCACCCCGTTTTCGATTTTTCAAAATCCAAATGGTTGATCCGAACCGTTCATCTTGTTCTCCATATTAATATCTGCTTGGAGACCAAATTTTACATTTTTTGGAATTTTTTTGCTATTTATTAAGCCACTTTGAAAATCACTGATCCAACGGTGAACCCCTGATTTTACTGTTTGGCAAGCCACCGTTGGATCAGCGATTTTCAAAGTGGCTTAATAAATAGCAAAAAAATTCCAAAAAAATGTAAAATTTGGTCTCCAAGCAGATATTAATATGGAGAACAAGATGAACGGTTCGGATCGACCATTTGGATTTTGGAAAATCGAAAACGGGGTGGCAGCACTTCGGCCGAAGTGCTTATGGAAGCATATTAGCCAGTCTATATATATATATATATATATATATATAGAGTAATGCTGGGGTGCTATGGATAGCATAGAGGCCTCTATGCTACGGCTCAATATTCAAGTTTTCAAAATCCAAACGGTCGATCCGAACCGTTCATCTTATTCTCCATATTAATATCTGCTTGGAGACCAAATTTTATAATTTTCTGAATTTTTTTACTATTTATTAAGCCACTTTGAAAATCGCTAATCCAACGGTTTTACTGTTTTGTGCAGCCACCGTTGGATCAACAATTTTGTAAAATACTTAATAAATAGTAAAAAAATTCAGAAAAATGTAAAATTTGGTCTCCAAGCAGATATTAATATGGAGAATAAGATGAACGGTTCGGATCGACCGTTTGGATTTTGAAAACTTGAATATTGAGCCGTAGCATAGAGGCCTCTATGCTATCCATAGCACCCCAGCATTACTCTCTCTCTCTCTCTCTCTCTATATATATATATATATATATATATATATATTATTGCTTACTTTCGATTAGAGGTGCTATCGGGTCGGGTCGGGTTCGGGTACTATTATATTTGGACCTGTACCCTAAAAGTGTTCGGGTCCGAACTTCAATCCATACACTTATTTGTTTCAAATCGGTTCGGGTTCGGATCCGGATACCTATCTACCCGTAGATATTTTGGGTCCAGTCTTTTGATTCCGGGTAGATAGATACCCATAACTTGTTTGTGGATTATCGGGTCCGATTCGGATAAGGGGTGGTTCCGGATCCAAAGCGGGTATAAGTCACAACCCCAAAGCATTTGAGAAATTATTTACATTTAAATATAATTATAATTTCTTAAACATCTCATATAATAAATCATTACAATATAAATTAAAAACTGCTGCAAAATATATCATGCTACATGGCAAAATAAAAATAATAATACTAAATTATTAGTTATCTATCTAAATTAAAAAATAATATCCTATTGATTCAACATTTTGCAAGTACATTATCTCAATTACTATTTTACCAATCACTGTAACAAATGAGAGCTTTTGTTGATGCCTCCAAACTTGCTCGTTTGTCATGAATTACTTTGTTACCTGTACTAAAAGCAGATTCTAAAGCTCATGTGTGTATAAACATAGCAAATTGAATTGGAAGTATCATATATTAGATTAGTCATATGAGCAGAATTTTTTTTATTAGTAAAATATAGCACAAAAGAACCGAGCTTGTTAAGGCCGTAATTAAAAAGCTAGTGTAAAACAGCAGCATAAACCGGGTTAAGTTTTAACAAGCTATAGCACAGCTGAAATATATTATCTAACACAAAATTGCCGATCCAGTGGTTTTAATATATATTTTATCGGGTATTTATACGGGTATTGGGTCGGGTTCGATTATGGGTCAGATAATTAAATGATATCCATATCCTATCCATTATAGTATCGGTTCCGGTTTGGATCCGGGTCAGATATTAAATTATTAATTTTGTAATTGTAGTCATAATTTAACCGGTTATATTTTTAAACCATAATTTAATCGGATCTGGGTCGGTTCCGGGTCGGATCCGGTTCGGTTCCGGATCGGATCCGGGTAATCGGGTAAAAGTAGCACCTCTACTTTCAACTGCTCACTTCTAGTATTGTATTGGTAAGAAATGGTTTATTAATAATTATGAGGAGGGCATCTAGCCATCCCCCCATAACAATCCCCCATTTTATCCCCCCAGTCATTAACTACTTCAATAACTACTAACTACCTAGGGGACCACTTACTATTTAGGGACCACATAATATTTGAAAGATTTTACAACTAGCGCGCACAAGTATCCATCTATAATGCATCAAGTATTCATCTATAACACATCAAGTATTCATACCTAATATATGAAGTATTTAAAAAAAAAAACTAACACGTTTTTAGAGGTGGAATTTTTTTTTGTTCGTTCAATCTAATTAATATTTATGACGATCGGTGAGGAATTTTGCAAATCTAAAACCACGAATGTTTTCGACATAATTTTATCTTTAAAATGAGATCCATGATGATATACTTTCAAGTTGTCCGTTGTACAAGTATTCATCCTTATCGAGAAAGTATTCATCATCGTCGTGCAAGTGCAAATATAAAAACTGGACACATCACTCATCCATCTTTTACACGTTTTTAGAGGTGGGATTTTTTTTTGTTCGTTCAATCTAATCAATATTTCTGACGATCGGTGAAGAATTTTGCAAATCTAAAACCACGAATGTTTTTGACATAATTTTATCTTTAAAATGAGATCCATGATGATATACTTTCAAGTTGTCCGTTGTACAAGTATTCATCCTTATCGAGAAAATATTCATCCTCGTCGTGCAAGTGCAAATATAAAAACTGGACACATCACTCATCCATCTTTTACATATTTTTAGAGGTGGGATTTTTTTTGTTCGTTCAATCTAATCAATATTTCTGACGATCGGTGAAGAATTTTGCAAATCTAAAACCACAAATGTTTTTGACATAATTTTATCTTTAAAATGAGATCCATGATGATATACTTTCAAGTTGTCCGTTGTACAAGTATTCATCCTTATCGAGAAAATATTCATCCTCGTCATGCAAGTGCAAATATAAAAATTGGACACATCACTCATCCATCTTTTACACGTTTTTAGAGGTGGGATTTTTTTTTGTTCGTTCAATCTAATCAATATTTCTGACGATCGGTGATGAATTTTGCAAATCTAAAACCACGAATGTTTTTGACATAATTTTATCTTTAAAATGAGATCCATGATGATATACTTTCAAGTTGTCCGTTGTACAAGTATTCATCCTTATCGAGAAAGTATTCATCCTCGTCGTGCAAGTGCAAATATAAAAACTGGACACATCACTCATCCATCTTTTACACGTTTTTAGAGGTGGATTTTTTTTTCTCCGTTCAATCTAACCAATATTTCTGACGATCTGTGAAGAATTTTGCAAATCAAAAACCACAGATGTTTTCTACGCAATTTTATCTTTCAAATGAGATCCATGATGACATACTTTCGAGTTGTTCGTTGCACAAGTATTAATATATTTTCACGCAAGTATTCATACCTAAGATATTAAGTATTCATTTATACAAATTGAAGTATTCATATCTAAAACATCAAGTATTCATTCATATATGTCTATTTTTTGTTTCAAAATTTGTTTTTTTGTCATTTATTTAATACGCAGTGGCCTAATTCACCATTAATAAAGCTTTGTTCTTTGCAAAACTCGCTACTATATGTGGAAGGGGAACATAAACATGAAATAGATTAATTGCATATACATATACAAAATTATTTTCATACGATCGATAGTGACAGATCTGACCCGGTAGAGACGTGCTATAGTATTCAGTCATACACATTGAAGTATTCATTCATACACGTTGAAGTATTCAATCCTGGCAGAAGCGTGCTTAATTGGAATGGAGTGACGGATGATCTCTGGTAGAACGTTCGCTGGAGCGGGAGCTTATTGTATTTACCATTTCGAGGTGGTAGAGGGTGAGAGGTGGGAGAGGGAGGGGAGCTTATCGATGGAAAAATGGAGGCGGAGGAGGAGGTGGGATGCGGAGGTAGGAGAGGGAGGTAGAGGTGAGGTGAGGTGTGGGAGGCAGAGGTGAAGTGAGGTGTGGGAGGCGGAGGTGAGAGACGAAGGTGGGAGGCGGAGGTGGGAGAGGGAGGCGGAGGCGGAGGTGGGAGAAAGAAGTGGGAGAAGAAGATGAAGGTGAAAGAGAAAAATGGAGGTGGAAGAGAAACAGAGAAAGAGGAAAGAAATAAAGGTTGTTAGAAATAGTAGTTATAGTTATAGTTAAAATAGAAAGTTAGTTGGAGAATGAAATGGGGGATGAATAGGTAGGGAAAATTATAATTACTCTAATTATGAGTTTATGACTGCACTGGAACTAGAGGCCTCCGAGTAAGCCTATTATCTCAATCAAAAATAAGAAAAGATAAATCAAACCTTCCAAGTGTTTTCAAAAGTGAGACGTTTATTGCCAGTCAGAAAAATTATACCTTGTTTTCTCAATAATTAATGTTTCACAAAACAAAATATATTAGTCAACCAATTGAGCAAAGTTATGCGTACTATAATTTCCATGTACCATGCAAATTCAATCAGCATGAAACTGACAACAGTTTTTGCATGTGTTAATTAAACTAGTTAAGTGTCTGTGCGTTGCAACGGAAATTAAAATATTGTTTTGATAATTTTCTTTAGATGTTCTTAATTTTTATTTGATTTCATTATCATGTATTAGTAAATAATAAGAGCCAACGATAACTTTAGAACTTGATAATATATTATTTGTCTACATTATTAGTAAATAATTTTAGGGGAGATAATCAATTATAAATAACACTGAAATAAAATATCAAATATTTTCTACTATGGCATTGATCAAGTATTATATGACATATTTTTAATAAGAGTATCAATTGTCTCTTTCCTCTAGAATTACTAATGACATGAATAAAAGTTATCATGTAATTAAGGACAAATTTTATGTAGCATTCATAAAATATACATCTTACATTGGAAATCACTCTTCTTGTAATTAGAGAACACATGAAATCTATCTTTATAAGCAAAAATTGATTAATAGTTCAAAAACAACTACAAATACATTTTTCAAAATAATTATAATTTAAATCAAAAATTGAATGAGTTTATCATTCATTTCATCTTAGCCAGAAAAAATGTATGAGAAAGGAATCAATTTCCTTAGAAAAAAATATTACATACCTTGTACAGAATGAATGCAATAGCTGATAACTTAATTGAGAGGTCTGATCGCATCTTCAATTTTATTTCTGTAACAGCCAAGAGAAAGGACTTTAGATTTTGACTCTGCTACGATGGCCTTACTATGATGCAATAACTGGAAAAAACAAACCTTTGAGTAGAAAAACTGGGAGGAAGCTAATCGCCAAAAATCATGCAATTAAGGATTCAACCCATGTAGCTGAAAATGTATTAGAAGCCAATATTCTTAACTAAAGAATTAAAATGAGCTTTGCAATATATTGCCAGTTAAATGGTATTAAAATTTAAAAGCCCCATGTTTTTATCATAATTTTTCAATGATAAAAATTAAAATGATACGTTGCTGGTTATGAGCTCTCCACTTCATCTTTTTTGGAAACTTTATTTTCTTTTTTCTTCAATTTGTTAGCTACGGAATTTTTTCATTTTTTTCTTTTTTCTTCAATTTGTTAGCTGTCACACCCCGCGGCCACGGGATGCGACAGTCTCCCGCCGTAAGCATACAACGCCGTGTACACTTACAAGGCTATTCAATTTATACTTAACAATTCAAAACTAAATAATATAAATCAAGTTTATATATACACAAATCAGAGTACATAGTCTGGTCAGAATATAATGCAACATAAGTATCTTATCCGGATACCAACCATGAGGCCTACCCTAAAACTATACACCAAAATATATCTAGGGTCATGAGATGGTAAGCTACTATGGTCTACTACTCGCGTGCCTCTCCAGAATCAGTCGCATCAGTACCTGTAAAATAACCGGGAGGGTGGGGGTGAGAATAAATTCTCAGTGCGAATTTGCCACAGTTCAGACTATTGGACTTGCAATCAAACTCCATATTCAAAAATGAAACCCAAACAATAACAATGCAGACAGATATATATAATCATAAATAACAGAATGCCAATGCTCGACAACAATTAATCAACCTGAAACACAGTTCACGAAATTTCCAAAATGAATTTCAAAACACAACATATATTTTGGCTTAACTCATTTCATGATGACTAGTAGCAACCACATATGTTCTTTCGAGCTGAACCGTTATCAAACCCACACCTGTAGGGTTACAGACGCCTACAGATGGCCAACCAAACTGGACCCTTTATCAGACACCCATCTGCAATTGCTGTTTGGCTTAACCATTTCCTAAGGTCCGGTTATAAGTCACCAATACAGGTCAACTTGACAGGTCAACTTTGCTAAATCTCAAGCAAATATATCAAAGCCACACATATAGGTCAGCCTCGCAAAATCATCACAGGTCAACGCATAAGTCAGCAGCGTCACCTCATCCAGCCGCCTAAACAGGTCGGTCTGGCAAATTATCACAGGTCAACGCATAAGTCAGCAGCGTCACCTCATCCAGCCACCTAAACAGGTTGGTCTGGCAAATTCATCACAGGTCAACGCATAAGTCAGCAGCGTCACCTCATCCAGCCGCCTAAACAGGTCGGTCTGGCAAATTCGAACAGGTCAACGCATAAGTCAACAGCGTCACCTTATCCGGCCACCTAAACAGGTCGGTCTGGCAAATTCATAAACACAGGTCAACGGATAGGTCACCGTTACCTTATCCAGCCACCTAAACAGGTCGGCCTGGCAGATTCATTCACATCAAGAACAATTAATAGAACTAATCAAATAATAACCATACCAACATGCCAATTAATCTGAACCGAACAATTCAATCATTCTCATTTATGCAAGAATCAACATACAGCATGAATTCCAAAATATGCAACAATTAAGCATTCAACATGACAAACGAATAAACAGTTTAATTCCTGAAAATAAAGTATCAAACAAGTCCAAAAATCTCGCACCTGGTTACGACGAGCGTACCGCTTAGTTACGGATCAGGCGTCTCGAATTGCCTCGCTAAGTCTTGCTCGACCGAGCCTACACCTATATTATACGTATACTTGGCTTAATTCGGGTTCAGTGGTCTATACATTTACTTATGGGTTATACAGTCCTAAATCAATTCATATGTTTTGGTATTGATTTTTTTCGGTTCCTTCTTCCTTATTAACCATCTCTATATCGGTGCACATTTGCATCTAGGCCCTCTAGCCATATACATTTCACTTTGGTAGCACTTTCTTTACCAGTTCACTGTTTTGGTTTCCATACAATTCGATTTACAGACTGGTTAAACCCTAATTTGGTCAAAACCTCAAATCAGCCGTTAAATGTTCTAGAAATTCAGGATCAAAGGGTAACTTTGCCGATTATAAGTCTAATCAGTTGGATTAAACAAATCAATTCACGATTATACTCAATTTGGGTTTTGGGTCGAAACCCTAGAAATCCAAAATTAACAAATCGGAAGAAATCGGGAGAAAGATTGACAAATAAACAGGGAAGGAGTGTAGAGAGACTAGTCCTCGAGCAATTCGAACACAAATCTCGAGTTTAAAACGAAAATCTGAGAAATCGAGAAAATTCGAGGTTTTGAAAGAAAGAAGGAGAGAAAGAAATACCAAATAGGAGAGCTAGGAGAGATCCTCGGCAGCCTACTCGGTTCCGAACTTGATTTCTCATAACAATCAGAAGTCTGAAAGAAACGGAAACTCACACGCTCTTTTTCCTCTCTCTTGGGCGAAAATCACTTGAAAATGGTGAAAATAATGAAGTGGGAGAGAGAGAGGGTATGATTTGAGTTTTAGGGTTAAAATTACCTTGAATGCAGATGCATCCATCCGCACTGCGGGTGGCTTGACCCGCACTCAGCACTTAGTTGTTTTAGGAAGTGAAATTTAACACAGAAATCATACGTAGTGCGGGTGGCCTCATCCACAGTGCGGGTCACTTCACCCGCACTCGGAACTTGGTAAATTTTCGATAGAATTTCAGGAAAAGTCCGAGCGTAGTGCGGATGAATTCCACCCGCAGTGCGGGTCAACCTCATCCGCACTCAGTACTTAGCCGATTTCAGGAAATTCAGTTCAATACAGGAATTCATGAGTGCGGCTGAACCCATCCGCAGTGCGGGTCACTCACCCGCACTCAGCACTTAGCCAATTTTTCAGAATTTCAAATCAACACATGTTTGCATGAGTGCGGACGTACCCACCCGCAGTGTGGGTCAACCCATCCGCACTTAGCCTATAAAATCTCAAAATCTCAAAATTTCAACGCGGTTTTGATTCATACTTAATTTACTTATTTAGAGGAACCTTAATTAAGGTTTAAACTTCCATTTTATTAGCACAATTTTCGATTCTTGCTTTTAAATCCTTTGACTTTAATTATTAAAATTTCGTAACGTAACATTAGCTATGGAATTTTTTCATTTGCAAGGACAGGAGATGTGTCTAAATTACAAAAGTGAAAGTAAAATAAATAGAAAAAATAACTTAAAACATGAATATTGCATTAAAATGTTTCAATTTAACCCAAATTTAGTTTACAAAATTGACATATTATGAACGTTCAACAACACAAACGTCACTATGCAAAACAAGATCGATTGGTTCAGTCATTTCTTTAAACGGTGGCTTCACCAAGCACTGAAAACAATCAAACAAACTCTGGTTAGATATACGACAAAAAAAATATTTAGATAAATAAGAAAATAGATCTACAACAATATACATCTATCCCTTTACATTCAAAACATTATATTGAAACACGCACTTTTGGAAAAAAAAAAAAATATATGAAATTTTAGCTCCTAGAAAGATGTTAATGTCCTTTATACCAAGATCAACACCAGACATAATGTACAAATTTAAATTAATTCCAGTATTTGTTCTAAGTATGAAATTTATACATTATATTGAAATACATATGTTCACTTTTCTAAGTATCTCATCCTTGCCAAATCTCGCCAAGATCAACACCAGACATAATGTACAAGATTAATATTTCCAAAATTTACTGCATTTGCTGACTTATGCATCTAGTAAAACAATACAGATAAGATGATATTATTTACCGGCAGTGGTTCCATCCTTCTTAAAAACTGTCTTCGTCTTGGAAAGACCAGCAAGTGTAGTCTCGGGTATTATTCCATCATCTTCAGATATCATCACTGGTGTCTCATCACCATTTTTCGGGTCAACAATCTTTAAGAAAAATGATGTAACAGTATTAGAAAATTTAATTAATAAACAGACCCAACAATATAATAAAATCATTTGCTTTGTCAGCTAAGCTAGTGTGGTAGAAGACTATTTGCTATATTAGAGATAAATTCGAGTACCTGTTTTGTCAAGAAATTTGTTTAGTTGCACGGAGGAGACAAAAAGGGCACAAAAGCCAAAAGCTAGGATGTCCACCAAAAATGAAGTCACTTCTTTGTCGTCACCTTAGATGTTCAGCATGTGTGTGCTTTTCGATTTGCAAGTGTCTGTGTGTGAAAATGTCACAGAGAACAATAGGGAGAGGAATAAATGATTCTTAGAAACTGTTTTGGGGTCAAGGAAGCCCTTCACAGTATTCCAAAGGAGCCTAAAGTCGCTACACGTGTGGTGTGTTTTTTTCAACAAAGTACAGACAAGAAAGAAAAAAAAATTGTAAACTATATAGCTTATAGTCCAAAAAAATACTGAATCTTTCATATATTCCCTACACCATGATAACCTTCTTCACAAATGTACTATTTACTTCTTTACAATATGCCCCATTCTGTTCCAGAATACCTAATTTGATATCTAACACAAAACATTTTTTCCTCAACAATCCTGATTGGAGCTTTTAGCTTTTCTTGTCTTTCTTTAATTCCAAAAGAACACCATAAAAAGATTTTTTACAGAGAGATGAAAAATTTCTACACTATTTAAGGATCTCAGAAATTTCCTATAAAGTTGCTATGAAGCAGGGATATCTGCAAATCAAGGAAAAGACCGTTCTTTAAACTTTCACAATAATTTGAGAATTGTTATTAGAGGAGGGTTCAAATGCCTCCATGTTTTTGTGCCTCCATCATGCCTCCATCTCTCTCCATCATTTTCAAAGTTCAAACAGTCGATCCGAACTGCTCAACTTAACTTCCATACTAAAATATGTTTGGAGACCAAATTTTATATTTTTAGGAATTTTTTTACTATTTTTTTAGATAGGTACAAAAATACTGTTTTTAGATGGTTTAGATTTACTGATTTTGTACATATCTAGAAAAATAATAAAAAAATTTCTAAAAATATAAAATTTGGTTTCCAAACATATTTTAGTATGGAAGTTAGATTAAGCGGTTCGAATCGACTGTTTGAACTTTGAAAATGATGGAGCACTACGGCAAAATGAATCATCTGTGACCGATAGTTGGGACTGGTCCAGTCGCCGGACGCAGAAAATTCTCAAAAAATATTAAAAAAAAAGAAAGCTAGAACGAATTTGGTCCAAATCCTTCTGGGACCGGCGCCCTCACCTTCTGGGACCGATTTTGGCCCGGTCCCAAAGGGTCCCTGAAAAACGCACCCCCTCTCCCGCGTTTTGTGATATATTTTCCGAAAAAAAAACAAAAACAAAAAAATAAAAAAGATGGAAAGATTGGCGCCGCCTCCTCTCAGTTCGACCATCGACGCACGCCTCTCCGCTCGACCACCGGCCACCTTCTCTCCACTCGACCACCGATCGCCTCCTCTCTTCCCTCTCCGTTCGACCACCGATCATCTCCTCTCCGCGCGCTAGGCCACCGATTCAACTCTCAAGGCCTGACCTCTAAGCCTGTGCCTGTGCGCCCCTCAAAGCCTGACCTCTATTGCTGCTCGTCAAGCTCGATTCACCCCCCTCTTTCTTCTTTCTTTCATCCTTCTTAGCTCGATTCCAGGTAACAAATTGTGAACATGAAATTGATTGATTAGCTTCAGCTCACCCAGATATGATTATATATATTAAAATTTAATATTGTCAGGTCTCTTGGCCAAGAGATTTTTGTTTTTAACTTTACTAGTACCAGTCAGTACCGTAGTGGTTTCCTATTCTGGTGTGCTTGAGCAGTATGCTGAGGCTCTCTGTACATCTCTGGATACTGGTACCAGTCGGTACCAGTTCTAGCTGGTGTACTAGTATACTAATAGCAATATTAGGGATTTATTCTATAAATTATGCAAATTATGAGGGCTGTTCTGCAAATTTTGTAAATTGTAAGGGCTGTCTTGCAAATTTTGACAACTTAAAACTAGAATAATGAAGCCATGATTTATATAACAAGTTTCAACT
This sequence comes from Carex pumila, assembly GCA_033356055.1. Classification (NCBI taxonomy): domain Eukaryota; kingdom Viridiplantae; phylum Streptophyta; class Magnoliopsida; order Poales; family Cyperaceae; genus Carex; species Carex pumila. The sequence continues at coordinate 394,028 of JARJHM010000192.1, read as the reverse complement.
AAACAAGAACAGTTTAAGCCATCCTAACTTTGAATATGCAAATTTAATCCTCCTGAATTTTAAGTAGCAAGTAGCAACCAAACATACTCTAGTGAACCTGAAATGTAGAGAATGAAAATTTGATTAGATACTTTCATTGAATTTTGACAAGAATCTTTTTTTTTTTTTTTTGTTTAAAACATTACCCCAGTAATCTGCTTTGCTCGGGGATTTGGAGCGAATCAATAAACTCAGTGGAGGTTTAGCATAAACTGAACCAAGCCAAAATTTTAAAATTGCATAGTTGTATACATTTCAGAAAATTAAATTGAAAACTACAAGATTTACCAGGGTACCAATTGAAGAAGGAATTGCTTGCATCTTCTGTCTCTATGGTTCTTTCCCTGACCTTACCAGCTGACTTTGTCTCTACGGCATTTTTCATGGTACGTAACTCCTTTATTATAATCTTTTTACTCCTGAAAGCTGCCTTCTTCATCAACTCTCTATACTCACACTTGTCAAATGGCCTCTTTAGCTCTCTAATTAACCTATCTTTGTACACTGAAGGCGGTCTACTTAAAACCTCTACTGGTATTTCATTCATTATGAGCTCCTCCTGGACACAATGAAAGTAATTTTGCACAAAATGATGTTTAAATTATACTAGGGAAAAAAGAGAAGTACATAACAGAAGCTTTACATGAAAGTACCACGAGTTGCCATTCTGTTCGTAAATGTTTCGGATTATCCAACTTTGAAATTAAATATTATAACTTTTAACATTTTTATCATAAGGCAATTTTATAGAAAAAGAAGTAGAATTGTAGCTTCATGTGATATAACACCTACTTTTTACTGATCATATTTTTTTCACTACAAATTCAAATACTTGCTGACCAATATAGATAACTCCTGAACAAGTAATAGTGACACCAATTCTTTACAAGAACATTTCTAAATTTGTTTTACTGAGAAAGATAATGTTCTTACATTGGAACCTGAAAACTCTTTGTTGTCCTTTCTCCTCTTTGTTGTACTGAGATTAAAATAAACTAAGTATATTAATTGATTGGTTAATTGGTTTTAGGAGTTGTAGAAGTTAGGTTAATCTTGGGAAGAAAGAAAGAGAGGAGAAAACTCGATCTTTAAGGGAGTAATTGCTTGTAATCAGGTACCCTTATACTAAAAGTTCTTTTGTATGTCGTAGCGATGAGTTACATCATTTAAGCTAGTGTTGATACTAACTGAAACTAAACTTTGATGTGTTTGCTATGCAGATATATGTTCCGACAAATCCAAGGGGGGCAGAGAAACTTGCACCTGGTATAGTGGTACAGGAATCAGATTTATATCTACGCAGGTTGTGGGGTGACCCTAGTGAGGTATTGCATATAACGAATTATCATAATATCATTTTCAGCAGTGTTAGTACTATAGTTTTTACAAAAAAACGAGAAATAAAAGAAGCTATTTGTGTGGTTTTCACAAAACGTTGATTTGTTAATTACTTTACTTTCCATATATGTCAGGTGGTTTGCGAAAAAATTCTTGCACCCGGATATAGTGGCCCCGTTTGAGTACATTTTTATATGGGATGAAGATCTTGGGCTAGAACACTTCAATGCTGAAAAGTATGGTTCTCATTTTCTCTCTTGTATTTAAGTGTGTCATATCAGATTTTTAATGTCAGTATTAGTTCCGCTTCACCTTTGTGCGGCTGGAGATATCCGTATCTACTCGTGATCCATTTGATATATATTGTAGTGATCTTAGCCTATAAAATATGTATATTAAAAATTAGATGGGTAGGGTGGGTTTACGGGTGTGCTGACTTGAAAAAGTTTCCAACTCAGTATAATTGGGTTGGGTTTTAAGTTTTTTGACAAAACCTATTACCCCAATCTTTGTACACCCCTATTTCCAAGCTTAACTTTTTTTTCTGACGGTAAGCATAAAATAATTGCCAGTAGGTGCACTGGAAGTTGAATTTAGTACAAATAGCCAGTAGATAACTAATCTATCATCACATTTTGAATATTAATAAATGGGCAGGTACATAAAATTGGTAAAGAAGCATGATTTGGAAATATCACAACCCGGCTTGGAGCCAAACCAAGGGCTCACATGGCAAATGACAAAACGAAGAGGCAATTCAGAAGTCCACAAGTATTTTTTTTTCTTAACTTTACCCATTTAGATGTTTCATGTATATGTTGTTTTGTGAATTGTTTGGTATGTATTAATTAAATTGCTTTTGAATTATTTGATATTTTATATTAAATTTTTGGTACGTATCAATTACATTGCTTGTGAATTGTTTGATATTTGATGTTAAATGCTTGATACGTATATACCAATTAAATTGCTTGTGAATCGAATGATATTTGATGTTAAAGGCTTGTGAATATTATGTTTCGTACCAATTGAGGTAGGAGAAAAATATATGAACAGAATGGGTTTAATATTATATTTGTTTGATACATTTTGTACAAATTGGGAAAAAAAAACAACAAAAAATAACCAAAAAAAAAAAAAAAAGCTTCTGTGACCCATTTGGGAACCTTCTGCGACCGTTCAGTTGGTCTCTGATAGGTTCTAGTGACGTCAGCATGTCACACCAGGGACGAATATAATTGGTCGCTGAAGGGGTCATCTGCGACCGGCGCCATAGCCTTCAGAGACCGGTGATGTTAGCAGGGCAGTCATTTGTGACGGAGCAACTGCGATCGAATCATCTGCAACCCATTTTAGTCATCTAGGACCGACTCCCCCCGTCTGCGACCGGCGCCTTACCCATCTGCGACCCATTTGGCCGGTCGCAGAAAGGTATTTCTGCTGTAGTGGAGAGAGATGGAGGCATGATGGAGGCACAAAAACATGGAGGCATTTGAACCCTCCTCTTGTTATTATTATGCAATTTTTCCCTTTTTGTACATGACTAATGCATACTAAAATTAAAAAGGAAAAAAAAAAAAAAAGACGAAAGGCAATACCTCTCCAGGAGCTCCATAGGAAAATTAAAACATTTCTTCCTATGTGATTGAGGTTATGGCTTATTTGCTATCAAGAAAATAAACAAGCAAAATCAATCAATTAGGTCAGATTAAGTGTATAAAGAAAAACACAGAAATTAGCATGACCTGCAGGATTAATTCTTTTATCTGTTAGGATCTAAAAGACAAATTTTTATGATATATTAATAAACTTAAATGAAATGCAAAACGAACAGGCTAGGAAAATGATTTAGTACACTTACAGGTAACCAATAGTGGTTCAATGAAACAGAGATGTCCACTCCCCTAGAAACCTGTAATAAGATGCTAAATGCTAAAAAATATCTAAAAGAAAGGCACCTCAATTCCAAAAAGGGAAGGTCTACTTGATCCCCTGATTTCTCTTTGCTCTGTGTTGTAAATGTAAATAATATCAAACCAAGTAACTCTCATCTTCAGTTTATGAAGAACACAAATCAGTTTCAGAAAAAACATAAAACAATTTGATTAACCAAAGAATTAAAGGAGTATGTTTTCAGGTTCTTCAATAATTTCAACTTGGAGGACCTTTGACATGTCAGAGACCGCCTGTTTTGTATTTTTCGCAACAAGAGAAGTGTAGCGGACTGTCTCAGGCATTTTCATGCGCCAGTAATTAATAGGCCATCAGTGCTGGAATAGAACCAACATTAATATAAATGCGCCACATATTGTCAGCCTGCTCTAGGGTCAATGTCGTAGGGTTGTCCTGATACCACAAACAAAATAGAGTAAATGTAAAGAATATATAAATTACACACGCAGAAACAAAAGTGCTTCTGAAAAAATTAACAAACTTAATCTAAGTCACAGAAATATACAAGAATGAGGCTATGGTAATATGCATATTACGGATCAACCCGTGCTATGGATCCACATCTCTATTTTCACATTTAAACAGTCAATCGAACCATTAAACATGATCCCATATGAAAATATACCTGCGAACTATATTTTTTAGAATTTTTTTATTATTCTTTTAGATAGATAGAAAACAACTACGTTTGAATGGCCTCAAATCTTTAGATCAAGTGATTTTCTACCTATCTATAAAATAGTATTTTTTTTTTAAACAACTACGTTTGAATGGCCTCAAATCTTTAGATCAAGTGATTTTCTACCTATCTATAAAATAGTATTTTTTTTTTAAATATAAAATTTGATCTATAAGTGAATTTTCATATGGAGATCATGGTTGAACGGTTTATATCGACTGTTTGAACTTTAAAAATGAAGATATTGATCCATAGTACAGACTAATCCATACTATGCATAGTACCATAGCCTCACTCTAATACTAAAACAACATAGCAACAGATCTATCGATCGAGAAATCAAATCCCCGTGGATGTCCATGCTGACCCGTTGATGCCATAATATTGGTACCGGCAAGTACACTATGGGAATATGGCCCAAGCTGGTTACAAATGGTGTCAGGTGCAAACCAATCCAATTTTGCAATTTCTATGATATTCTACCATTTATGACCAATCATTCTTATACCAACTAAGTTATTCGGCTCTTAAAACAAAAAAAATTTAAAGTTTGTCAAAACAATAGCACTGCACTCTAAAATGTCTATTTATCACTTGAGAAATTAAATTAATATTAAATTTCTTTACCTGATCAATTTTTCAGTTTTTCTCTATACAGTGATTAGTTACAGTTCAAATCCTTGTAGGTCATGATCTTAGGGATATTCACACCAAATTTTAATCCCAAATGGAAGGTGTGGGGCCCTATATCATGCCATAGTACATTGAGATGCATTGTGCTATTGGTTTTCAGTTTGTTATTTTTGTTCTTTCAATTATCTTAAAGAACAAAATAAAAAACTTCACAAATTATAACGTTCTAGCATAGTGCTACTACTATAATGATTGAGGCATTTTATTGCCTTCAAGGGTAATTTCATCAAGAAAAAAAAAAATGACCCAAATTTACGTACCACACCATCTACATCGAGGATGGTAGTTGTCAAGTCAATGTGTTGTTTTGCAGCAACTGAACATGCAGGAAACCGATCCGCAAATGCCTTCTCAAACTCTTACACGTGATATTTTATGTGCCGCTCAACAAAGGTTATTTGCATCAGCTTGCTTGGTTCAACCTTGCCAAGCTGCTCTATATATACAGATATACTGGTCATGCATCACAATTTGGCCTTTATCTCATAGAAGCTCCGCAAATTCATTGTCAGACCTTAAGCAAGCAACCAAACAAACAAAAACGATTAGCGAATAAAATTTGAGTAGCGAATAAAATTTGAGTATCAAATAAAAAACGAATTTATATTGAAGAATTACAAAAAGAGATAAAAAAAACGAATTTATATTGAAGAATTAGTTACTTTATTCATGTACTCATACTATCCCATGTCAAACCAGATTTTGCACAGTTTGATCCAATTGATTATTCATACAGTACTCATAGGTAGACAGCCGGCATTGCTTGGGATCATCTGACAAACAGAAAAAATTTACAGTGAGTTTTTCAATTTTAGACCCTGAAAAGTGCAAATTCCTCTTTAGTTCCCGAGCTTTTGATAATTTACCTGTCTATTAATAACGTCATCAATGTCAAAATCTACCATTGGATTGACAGCAGCAAGCTTCATTGATATAAACTATATATAAAAATAAATATTGGTAAGTTTACAAATATACAATTTTTTGTCAGAAAGAACAGAAATTGTTGAGAGAATTTAGATAGACAAATTAATTAGTTAGGCATATATACCCCAACTTGTCTATGTAGGGACTGGACATAGTTAATGATTTCATCTAGCATACCGGCCTTACCAGTGACATGTGTGAATTCCACATAGTATCTAGTTACATTGAAAGTAGAAATTAAGATAGTTGCCTTTTACTTTTGCCACCTATTTAACAAGTAAAAACAGAAAATCATAAAATGAGAATGAAGCCATTGTCACAGAACAACCTAAATTAAAAGCAAACCTTTAGGAGTTGAACAACCTAAATTAAAAGAAACCATTGTCACAGAAAATCTTGACCTTTAGGAGTTGCACAACAGAAGCCATTGTCACAGAACAACCTAAATTAAGATCAAACCATTATATCATGATTAGCACTAATCCAAAAATGGAAAACAATAAAGAATGTGTCACACCCCAGATTTTTACCATCCGGAGCGTGATTATATAAGCATTTTCACATCTTTCCTTGGCCCGTCAACCTACGTCGCCAACAGAAATGAAAACAAAATAGCAAAACGGAGTCAGCTACAAAGCTCAGTAATCAGTTATTTAACGACGCGCTTCTCTATAATTGGCTTAATTTAACAACCATTTAAAATAGGCTGGATCAATCCACACAAATTCACATCAAATTATGCACGCATATTTAATCGGCGATAGCACGTCGGTCTAGGTTATCCATAAAACAAGTTACATCATATTCACACATGTGAAATCCCTGTCACAGGCAATTCCCACATTCTCATAACACAATTCTTTAAACCGCTAACCCACTGGGAAGTCCAACCAACAATGGGAGACCAAATTCCAACCTCAGATCCGCTATCCCGTTAAATATACCATCATAATTCAATATGCAACATATACCAATATTCAAATCAACCATACAAAACGAAAACACATTTATAAAGAAGTCTGGTTACCTGATAGCGAGATATTAAGAACTTCATATTCGATTGTAACAACTCAAAATCATTGTGATGTAGTCGGAGTTCGAATCAGATAGACAATCCATTAATGATTGAAATGAGAATTTTAATGGAGTACGTTGGAAAATGAGGTATCAATCAACGTGATTATCGAGTGGTAGTAAGAAAAAGGAATTTTCATATTTTTGTTTTTATCTCACATAACAAAATGAGAGAAGGCCAGGAAGCGTTGGCGAATATAAAACAGATAGAGAAGGGAAGCTTAACAGTTTTGCTATGTCATCTGTATATATAGTCAATCTTTGCATCGAAAAGGTGGATTAATCGGAGAGATTTAATTATCTGGAGATGCATATTAAAGATAATTATTAAATAAAACAAATATGGTAATTGGATAAATATTAAGAATGAAATAGAGGTCCGTTTCTGGCGCCCCTTGGTTTCCATTTATATTATTTTAATTTTAAATGAAAATAATTGCAGGACTAATTCCATGATTTGGAAAATCAAATGAAAATAGAAATAGATGGACAATCCAATTTACAATTAAACAATTTTTTTTTATATAGTGTATTCAATGTTAAAACAAATTATTATTAATATAACTAATTAATAATGGACTAATTTTTCGGGACGTTACAGAATGAAATAGGATCTAATTTACCATTTGGGTCAGGTTTTGTACCACATTAAAAATATTACACTGGCTAGAATAGTAACCACACAGTATCAGCTTGGCAGTAAGAATCCAGTCCCTTTGTGTCTTTGATTCAAACATTTTTTTATACTTTTTGGGTTCAAGATTATTGGAAAGTTGCTGGGTTAATTATAGATTTGATTTCACAACAAATATGCAAAATTTGGCCTACTTGTGCTCAATTACACAATTTAAACTTAATTCAGGATTAATTGGCACAAATTAGGGCTAAATGGGACATTTTTGGAACCTGGTAGGCTGGTACCAACAGTAGTCAAGCCCAGTGCAAAAAAAAATGCAGGCTGAAGCTCCTATATAGCAGAAAAAATGCAATTATTGCAGAGCATATTCTATTGCATATTGTTTTCTTATATTAACGGTAAAATGATAGTCATTGCTCCTCTGTCAATGCAACTTAATTAGCAGTTCAACTTAAATTATTGAAAGGACAAATTGCTATCAAGAGCGTGCACAAAATACCAGAGTTAGTGGGGGGCATTGGCATAAATGTAATCAAAATGAATAAAAGATAATTTAAAGTCCCTCTTACAAATCTACTTAACCTGTCAGATATTACAGACATAATTACAATATTGTGAAGGCTAAATTGTTTACCAGATCGGATACGATCACCACAGACATAACCAAAACAAATGAACCTTTATAGATAAATGCGTGGATCAGAACTGTTTTTTTTTTTTTTATTTTCTATTTTCTTCCTTTCTCGAATAGTAGCTCTTCTGATTAAAATTGTTGTAAGTGCAATAGCCTCAGTTAAATTTTGCCGTGACGTATTGCGTGAAAGTATTGCGTGAAGCAAACATAACCTCAGTTAGTATTAAATAATGAAAACCTCACAAATGAATACAGTAAATTAAAAGATAAATGGAGCTCAGATAGCAAAACAATCACAAAATTTAGTATAAGTTATGACAGAGGGAGTATACTGTCCTAATTAGTGAAAATGGGAATGTGTCAGGATGGATAGAGAATCACCTTTCCAAGATCTGATATTTCAGGATCAGAGAAGTAATAATTAATCATATGAAATGAATAATCTGAAAAAAAAATGAATTCCATGTCTCATTGGTGCAAAATATCACTGTTGCACAAAATTCAATAGTAAATTTTGATCTTATAGGGTATTTGACAATCTCCACCATAAAATAGGAAATTTAGCTTAGACCCCTCTAAAGTTCAAAAAATTATATATATTTTTAACTGTGAACTCTCTTTAAATATCTCATCTACAAGTTAGCTCCAATAATGCAAAATCTCCAAATTTAATATTTATAGGGACCTAGATGTGGTTTTTATAAGTTCCTCTTGTCAGTTTGTTTCATAATCTACTTAATATACAAGCTTTGGGAACAATTCGGCAGAGTTACCCTTGGCCAAGGCTTAACCGAGCAAACAATGTCACAACCCTAAAATTTTAAAACAAAATTCAAACTGCAATTTCATCAATGTTAAACATTAATAGAGAGAGAGAGAGAGAGAGCCCAAAGGTAGTTACCTAGATGGAGACTGTCGGTGAGGCGCCGAGAGAGAGGAGAGTAGCAAATCTGTGTATGGTGATGTTAGAATTTATATAAGCAAATACAAAGCTTTGAATCATTTACTTTTTTTTTCTTAAATCTAGAAAGAAATCGAATAGAAATACCTGATTAGCAGCTTAAGTAAAGAGGTGCATGAATTAATACAAAGACGTACATACCAGATATAAGAAGTAAAGTAAATAGATGGAACTAAAAAATGAAAAGATAAATCTATGTACCTTGGCAATTCAAGATAAAGCCTAAGCGTGAAATTTCTTTTCCCCATCTCCATTCTTTAACCTGCAAATTACTTGATACAATGAGCATAAATATGGCATAGTAATTACTATCATAAATAAGGGCTAGAATAATTAATTTTATGCCAGTACTATCATACAATGAGCATAAATAAGGGCTAGCATAATTAATTTTATGCCAGTACTATCATTCTCTGTACCAAGAGTTGACATGATACATGGATATTCACAAAAAGATAAAATGAAAACCCTCGCAGCAAAATCTTTCTGAATGAACATGAAATTGTTATGATTGACGCAGCCAATGGTTGACATGCTAGCCCTTCCCCCTCATTATATAATACTTGGAAAAACTACTGTGATAATATTTTTGGACATTTACAAGTTGCACAAATTTCAGAATACCTCTTTATCGAATCCTATAAGAAAGGCATACAAAGAGGAAGAGGGTTTGAGTGAAGAGGGCGATTCTGTAACTGCAAATTGACAAATGAAAAATCAGGTTTGCAATTTAAGAGGAGCGAATTTGATTGATATATAAAGATAGAAGAGTCGATTCAATTGAACTTGCAATGGCGGGACAATTACCTGTCAAATCCATGGAGGAGAGATCGAAGAACCAATGTCGTTTGAACTTGGAATGGTGGGACAATCGTTTGAACTTGCAATTTTCAAATAACTTTGTAACTGAGAGATCGAAGAACCAGGAGGTGCGGCGGTGCTCTTCTATGTTTTTTTTTTTTTTTTTTTGGCTTTCCGGACAGCCCTTAGGGTTTAGAAGAATGGTGTCGTCGGAAAAAAAGAAAAGGAATTCGCGTGGAGACTGGAGAGCATGGAAAACGCGTGGAGAGCGTGGACAGAAGGAAAACACGTGGAGAATTAACTGCAATTACTATGCGACTTTTCATGTAGTGGATACGGTTTTAAGTAAATTTAGATTTCTACACGCTTGACAACATTAAACAGATGTATAAAATCAAAACTATTTATTAAAGGCTGAGATTGAGATCTGTTTTGATGAGTGGCTGAGATTTATAGAATCAACGGCTCAGATCTTCTCTGGACAAATAGAGGGTTGGGTTCCAAAAAAAAAATGCATGATATTAGTAGTGAGGATAGTTTATATTTCTTAATTATGAAAGAAATTGTACATACATTTAATTATGAAAGCAATTGTACATACATTTAATTATGAAAGAAATTGTGCATACATTTAATTATGAAAGCAATTGTATTTCAGAATTCCTATATCTAACTTTTACTTGCTCTTTTCAGAAATCCCACATCTACAATAATTTTGGAATTACAATTATTTATCTTGCAAAATTAATTATTGTATAATGATCTGGTGTAAAAATAAAATAATTATATATATATGATCTCAAAATTTAGTATATATTGGACTTATTCTTTTTCATGAAATCAAACAACCCTCTGCTTTTAACCTCCTCGATCATCTTGCTCACCAGTCACACCTTGGTATTGATTCTTCTCCCCCTCCATACTATTTCTCCTTTAATTAATTATTCAAGGCAAAAGAAATTAACCAAGAAGGAATATAAGGCTAACATTACAGGTTTTGTGTGCTTTTTCTTTGAGTGTGTATGAATGTAGAGATGACATGACATGAGATGGAAAGGGTGAAGGATTTGTGTGGGGCCATGCGTTTTCAAAGTGAATAAATTAAACGCCCGACCGACGCGCCTAAGGTAATGTCAAAATATTAAAGGGAAAGAGATAATATAGATAAAATGGTCAGCGATTTTCAAAGTTAAGCCACCGTTGGTTTCTGATTTTACTGTGGCTTCTGATTTTATTGTTTTGTTAAGTCACTGTTGGATTAGCGATTTTCAAAGTGACTTAATAAATAGTAAAAAAATTCAGAAATATGTAAAATTTGGTCTTCAAGCACATTTCAATATAGAGATCACATCTAACGGTTCAGATCGACTTTTTGGATTTTGAAAACGAAAAAATAACTTATAAGCATATACTCTCATATTCTTATGTAAGTAGAGTAGCCAACCTCTCTCTCTATATATATACATATATGAATATTTCCGCTATCTTATAATAATGATTTACTGCAACCTATAAAAAAATGCGAGCTTATATGCAAAATTTGATATTAATGTGTTTCAAAACTAATTCATCACAAAAAGATATAAATAAAACCTAGAAGTATATCTAATTTTTTTTTTTTTAGAAGTATATCTAATATTAGACTTATTTCGCTCTCAAAATGAAATATATATTCTATGAAATGAAGTAATTAAAGCTTTCCATATATATCATCAAAGAGGAAAGATGCAGTAAAGAAGAAACATATGGGTGTCCACATTACGGAAAGCAAAAGTGTATATATATATATATATATATATATGCTCCAACTCTTTCCAAAAGAAATCTTCAAATTTACAAAAGAGAAATGAAAATAAAAAGGAAAAGATGCCCCAGGAATGAAAGGAAGCAAGGAATAGTTTTAGTCATGCCCTTGAACATGATTTCACAGTGAAAATGGTAATTATTCCCTATTCATTAGAGAACTACAAATATTTAATGAACAAAAATAAGTGTGCGCAGATACGAAATCCTGTTATCTCGACCCCGTATCATATTCATTAACACCCATATACTAAACCTGCACTCAATTAACCCTCCATACCACTCAATCTCAATTTTACATGCTATTTTCAGAATTCATACATATACAAGAAATTTTTACTACAAGAATTATTCAAGTACAATATTTTATAAGACCCAAAAAATTAAAGAAAACGATGATTGTAGAAAGTAACAAATAGCTATTCGCTCAAGCAATGAATTTCCATATCATCAAAGAGGAAAGATGAAGTAAAAAATAAAAGGAAATTATAAATCAAAAGCAAAAACAAAATAGAAAGTAACAAATGACTAGTGGCTCAAGCAATGAATTTCTATATCATCAAAGAGGAAAGATAAAGTAAAAAATAAAATAAAAGAAATCAAAAGCAAAATCAAAAGTATTTCATAATGTCCTTGTGTTGCCATTATGCTCCACCTCTTTTGAAAAATTAAATCTTCAAATTTACAAAAGAGAAAAGAGAAAAGAAAAGAAAAAAAAAATGTACCACAAAACAAAAATAAGAAGTTATCTTTGATCCAAGCAATATTATTGAATTATGGGTACTTATCTATTGGCATTGCATGTCTTTGAGATTAAGATTGTTTCTAAATTACAGTAAAGAAAATGAAAGAAATGACAAGATTTAGGAAGAATTGAAAGTACAAATTTATTATCAAATGTTTTTCTTAAACCACATTTGGGCTTCGTGTGTGAATTATTAAAGAGAAGCTTGAGCTGGGATGGGTCGTTATTGGGCTAATGAACCATAACATAGTTGCCTAAGTCAATAGGACTTCTAAAATGGGCTTAATTAATTTCCAAGCAACCTCCAAATTTATCAAAAAGTGTTGACCATTTTGAATAAATAAAATATCTGGTGAAATTCAGGCGTCATCATTTTAATTTCTTCACCATTTTCTGGGTTTTCTTCCATTCATACATGGCACATGCTATGGAAGGAATTTCTCCAAATTACTCTTAATTAATTATTACCCTCTGAATTGTGATGGCAACTGGGGACATTGTTCAAGTTCAGTCAAATTATCACCAATAAGCTTAATTAATTTTTGTACATATATAGTTCCTTTTGATTCACACTAGGACTAGTTAACTTGATATTCTGAATAAACTATTTTAAGAGGTGATATTGTCACATCTGGAGATGATATTTTTTTTCACTCGTGCAGTGAAATATATATATATATATATATATATATATATATATAGATAGATAGAGTAAAACTAGAGTGTGATGTGCTCACCAAGAGAGTTTGGTGAGCACAACTCCAAAAGTATATCGAATCGACTTCAAATATCGAATCCAAATCGTTGAAATCCATGTACTTCATGAGTGATGTATGTACACGCAAAATTTTGAAAGTTTCGAGTTTATTTGCTATAAGGTCAAGCGGTCACAGGAATGAACATTTTATAAGTTAATTTATAAGTTGTTTTATATATTCAATTTTTATCATTTCTTTGACCGCTTGACCTTGTAGTAAATAAACTTGAAACTTTTAAAATTTTGCATGTACATGCATCACTTATGAAGTACATGGATTTCAACGATTTGGATTCGGCATTTGAAATTGATCCAATATACTTTTGAAGTTGTGCTCACCAAACTCTCTTAGTGAGCACATCACACCCTAGCTTTACTCTATATATATGTATATATATGTGAATAAAAACAACAAAAAAATTGTTCTTTAATTTTAATGTCTTTAGAGCTGTTCCTGAATCATTTTCTGATATGGAATCTTAGGTTTTTCGGTATAAAACTTTATAAATATTTCTCTTATTAATATATCTGCTAGTTGGGAATTCTCGCTATGGGTCAATTTCTTGCTAACAGTAAAAAAATTGTTCTACCAGCTCTTGTATATTTTTATGAGCTCTACACAATACAACGCCCCTAAAGACATAGATGCTAACGTCAAGCTTAAATTAAAAAGAAAGTGTGACGAGTCGTGGACAAATCATAATATATACAAAACATAGAAGAAAGTGTGCTTTGTAAAATTATATTTCAATGTGAAAGATAAATTCTCATATCCGAAAATCAAGAATAATTTTTGAATAGCATTATTACCATATTACCTTTTTTTTCTATTTCTTAAGGACTATTATAATTAATTAGATTTTTGTTTTGAAATTGATAGAACAATATTTTAAATGATGATTATTGATAGAAATTTTGTACGGTAAATTTTCTTTAAATTTTTCGCCAGAAGTGCTTGCGGTAAGAGCTGATTTTTTTTTAATATCCAACACTAAATAAAAATAATAAAAATATTCAAGTATTCTGAACAATTTCAAAAATGCCTAGATTGTCAAGAAAATAATTGGGCCGCCAATAATAACGATACCGTTATTTACAACACTGATCATAGCATGCGCTTCCAGTGCAATCTTTTTTGTGTTCATTTCATTTTTTTGTGTTTTTACACAAAACCATGCACAAAAGCATAATGATTGAAACTCAAATCAATAGCGCTCAAAATGCATAATGGATGACAAAGATAAAGTACTTGTTGGAAATACATTTAAAAGTTGAACAAGTAAATTTCTATGTACATTGCATAAAATAGGTTAATAACATAAAACCATACAAAATATGATTATATTTTACATTATATTTGCTTATAGATACCCTAATTGTCAAATAAATGTGGTGTCAATATATAGTTCCATTTAATTATACTGTTTGCCTGTTTCAACATTAGATCCCGGTGCACATAAACAACAAAAGGTGATAACAGATACATTTTACCATTATCCTCTTAAAAAAGGTTCCTATTTACAAATGAGAATACAAAAGGAATTAGTCTGGTAAGAGACTCAGTCCTAAATCTTTTCTACAACTCCTCAGCATCAACCTCCTCCCAAAAACCCCGGGATGCATAAATATTCGAGAGTACAACTAAATTCACGGAATTTACAGTGTCTAATCGTAAAATATTCCTTGTGGCAACCTTCCCCATGGCCAAATTTCCATGGGCACCACAAGCCCCCATCAAAGCACCCCCCAAATTGAATCATTTGGCTTGAAATTCATTCTCTTAACCAATTCAAATGCCTCGTCTAAATTACCACCATGCCCTAAAAGATCTACAGCAGAACAGTAGTGCTCAGCTCATGGTTTAATTTTATATCTTTTTACCATAGAATTAAAAAGAACCATGCCTTCTTTTGTTTGCCCGACATAAGCACAAGAAGTCATGATTGCAAGAAAAATTACGTCATTTGGTTTTACACCGTCTTTCTCCATATCTGCAAAGAGTCCAAGTGCACCTTCATTGCAACCGAACTTCCCATAACTGGACATTATTGAAGTCCAAGAAGCCACATTTCTACTCAGCTTTTCATCGAACACATGGCGAGCATCTTTGAGATCCCCAGATTTTGCATACATGTCAATCAGGGCATTCCTAATGTATTACCACTAGTGGAAAAATAGGAATCAAGATCGGCTTATCTGGATCGGTTATATGAGGAAACCGACCCTAATAAGTATTTGGATCGGTTTTTCAATTAAAACCGATCCTAATAACTATTAAGATCGGTTTTTAGTAACAACCGATCCTAATTATTAACTATTAGGATCGGTTTTTTTGTGGAAACTGGTCCTGATAGTATCAGGATCGGTTTTTATAGAAAACCGATCCTAATAGTTAAATTATTAGGATCAGTTATTTAGAATAACTGATCCTGATACTATCAGGATCAGTTCTTATGAAAAACCGATCCTAATAGTGGAATTATTAGGATCAGTTGTTTACAATAACTGATCCTGATAGTATCAGGATCAGTTTTATTGATAACAACCGATCCTAATAGTGCATATAAGGCAACTTCTATCCGATTTATGTCAGAACTGTCTCTCTTCCTAGGTTTCACCTCTCTTAATTAGCGCATCAGCTATTTCGCCCTTCATTAATACAGCTATCTCAGCTCTCATATCTCAGGTACATTTGATCATTTCTTTTCTTAAATTTGATATTAATGGAGCATGCACCATTTATTAGCTAGCTATGATTCGGTTCAAACCCTAAATCCTAAATTCGGCCTATACAAGTGGGTTACTATGATCCGGCCCCGCTCAAAATCTAAACCTTATAAGTTTTGATTTAGCTCTTTTATTGGTTCCACAAGCTTGTAAGTTTGAATATACCTCTTCTCATTTCAAATTTTCCTTTAAATGTGGATATTTGAATGCAAATGCTATATATGCTATATGTGTAATTTATGAGCAAATATATATATAATTAGCTATATATATATATATATATATGACCTATATATTCTTTATATGTGGAGATTTTCTTTATAAGTTTGAATACCTCTTCTTTTTTCAAGATTTGCATGCACACGCTTTTGAGTTTGCTATATATATATATATGCTATATGAGCATTTTTTTTATTTCAACTTGTAGGATATATGCTATATGTACATCTCTTAATTAGGTTTCGATTTTTTGGTTTAATTTTGTAGATTGGCTATTGTTGAGAGATTTGGTGCAGCGATCTTCATCTCACTCGATCGGTTCAACAAAACAATTACTAATGTATTAGTGTATGTATTGAATTTTGACATTTTTTTAAAAATTTAATTTCTCTTATTCGGTTCAACAAAACAAATCAAAATTTAATTTGGTTTAAACTATTCGGTTCATATTTGGTTGACCATTTAAATTCATCACTTGGTTCGGTTGGGTTTATAAAAAACGAAAAAAAGTTTCATTTATCTATCTTATTTCGGTTTCAACCGAACCAACCGTTTGCCATACCTAACAGTCGGTTGCCTTTACTTATAAATTAACCTAAACCTAATATTGTCACCACTAATAAAAACAACTCTTTTCTAAAAAAAAATAATAATAAAAGGAAAGGAAAAGTTATACACAAGTCTTAGTATAGTACAAAGAAAAAGAAATACCTACAGATTTTCTCCAATTAAAAAAAACAACGAAATATAACCACTAAAAACAACTCCTTTCTAAAAATAATAATAATAAAAGGAAAGAAAAGGAAAGGAAAAAAAGAAGGTATACAGGAGTCTTAGCACAGTACGTACAAAGAAAAAGAACAAATAAAAACAACTCCTCTCTGAAATAATAATAATAATAATAATAATAATAATAATAATAATAATAATAATAATAACAATAATAATAATAATAAAATAAAAGGACAGGAAAGGAAAGGAGAAGGTATACAGAAGTCTTAGCACAGTACAAAGAAAAAGAACAAATAATAAACATGTTAGTCCGTTGCACCTTTTCC
The DNA here is from genome assembly GCA_033356055.1 of Carex pumila. Classification (NCBI taxonomy): domain Eukaryota; kingdom Viridiplantae; phylum Streptophyta; class Magnoliopsida; order Poales; family Cyperaceae; genus Carex; species Carex pumila. The sequence goes on along the minus strand of JARJHM010000192.1, from coordinate 376,983 downwards.
AAGAGGATAAAAGCGGCAATTTTTATTAATATCCCTAAAACAAATGTAAATTTTAAAAATGCTCCTGTTCCCAATTTTTTTTTAAAAATGCCCTGACCGTTTGGGCCCAGGGCGGCCCGAAATTCCCCATGGGGCGCCAGCCCCTGGGGCGGCCCAGAGCACAAGTGAGGCGCCAGCCCAGGGCGCCTCATGTGTGTTTTTTTTTTTTTTTTTTTTTTTTTAGAGAAATCTTAGTATTTTGATTTGAATAATTTTGTGAAAAAAGTTTAGAGTTTATGTATATGTGTATGTGTATGTCAAAAAATAAAATATTATGAGTATGGCTACCGGAAGCACTTCGGTCGAGGTGCTTCCGGGGTTATATTTTAGTGTGTATCAAACAATAAATCTAAACCGTTAGATGTTCAATCTATTATAAAATATGCTTGGAAACCAAATTTTACATTTTTTGGAATTTTTTTACTATTTATTAAGATGGTTTGAAAATCGCTGTATTTATTAAAATTCTGCACCATTAAAAAACAGCGATTTCAAACCATCTTAATAAATAGTAAAAAAATTCCAAAAAATGTAAAATTTGGTCTCCAAGCATATTTTATAATAGATTGAACATCTAACGGTTTAGATTATATTGTTACGCTTTTAATTATATTGTTGAACTTTAATTGTATTATTAAACTGTGTTATAATAACGAAATGTAAAGTGCAAACAACATAATACCAACATGAACATGAAATAATAAAACATAATGTCAACATAATGCGCGCTAATGTAATACAGCAGTCCCATAGTAAAAATACTACAATCAGAAATATATTACAATAAACAAAAAAGTTCACACAAGCAAAATAGCAAGTTTATCTGCCCCTACCACGACGTCTCAATAAACCTAACAAACGACTAGTTGTACTGGTATGAGCTGTAGGTGCGGCATTACTTGTAGAGGCTTTGCAACTAGATGATTGGCTCGGAGGAGGGGGGTTGTGTTCTACCAGTTGCTTCAGCAACAACTCTAGCATTTTCTCTTTCGTTGTGCGCGTTTATGGCATCTGAAAATAAGAATACAATTCAGTTAGTAATATAATAAAATCATAAATGAATTTCGTACAATGCTACATACCTGCCGTGCGCTTGTCGAAACAGAACGGCGAGCCCGATTTCCCGACGGTCGCCTACTGTCACACCCCGCAGCCACAGGTCGTGACAGAGCCCCGCCGTAAGCATACAACTCCATGTATGCTTACAAGGCAATTACGATATTTTCATCACATCACCATAAAAGACGTAAAACAAGTTTATATATAATAGTCCAGGTACAAAGTGTCTAGTAAAAAGTAGAACATATAAATTGTATCTCATACGGATACAAGTCAGAAGGTATGACATAGAGAATTATATAACAACACAACATATATACATCTCTAGTCAAATGACAAAACATATACTAAGGTAATATGGTGATCTATACTAAGGGTCAACTACTAGCGTGTCTCTCCAGACCCAGCCGCACCGATACCTGTAAAAAGAACCCAAAGGGTGGGGGTGAGAATAAATTCTCAGTGCGAAATTTGCCACAATCAGGTTATTGGACTTGCAATCAGACTCCATGTTCAAAAATGAAATCCATACAAAATCACATTAGCACTTCTATAACCATATATATAAATGAATGCATATGCTCGACAACAATAATTGAATGAAAAGTAACTTAAGGAATTTCCAAGATGAAGTTCAAACAAACACATATTTGGCCTAACTTAATTTTATTATGGCTGGTAGCATCTACAGATGTTCAACCGAACTGGATCCTTTATCTGACCCTCATCTGTAGGGTTACAGACACCTACAGATGTTCCACCAAGCTGGACCCTTTATCTGACACCCATCTGTAAATGCTTTGGCTTAACCATTTATTAAAGTCTGGTTCCAAGTCATAAAATGAAAATTCACATGAAATAATTCAGAATGTCGTCATAGTCAATTGACCATCCAAATGCATTACCACGTAGGGTAATGCCCCCGAGCCACAGACGTCACACATAAGTCACCCATAATCACAATCAACATATATATATATATAGTCACCCACCCCTCGTCCCAACCGGTACTGGGAAACCTCGAGGGCCGTTCACCTAAGGCCATTAGAATCCTGGGATCAAAGCCAGCTTGCAGACTTTGCAAATTCATTCACATATCATCTCAAAGTTAGCTGATACAGCTCAACCTTGCCATTTCATTCACATATCATTTCACAATCATCAATTTGTGGTGACCTTTATCCATAGTCAATTCATAAGAGAACAATAAAAATGACAACCATACAAATATGCAGATCAATCATACCACAACAATTCGGTTTTAGATGTATTATGCACACAATTCACATAATTCCAATTATGCAACAATCAAGCACACAACATGAAAATTTCAAGTATGCAACAATCAATCACACAACATGACAATCGAAAAAGATAATTTAATTTATGAAAATGAAACATCAAACAAGTCCAAGAACCCCGCACCTGATTATGAAGAACGTATCTTGCGCTTAAGGTTCAGACGTCTCGAGAGGTCCCGCGAAATCGTGCTCAACCGAGCCTATGCCTATATTAACATATACATACTTGGTTTAATCCTGGTTCAATGGTCGACATGCTTACTCGAGTTTAGTAATGGCTTATACCTTCATTAACCAATTCCTTATACTCTTGTAACGAGTATTTTTATTCTTCTTTCTCACTTAATATCCATAAAATTCACCTAATTTTACATCTGGGTCCTCTAACCCCTACACAATTCCATTTATGCAACTATTTGCAAGCATACCCATTTTTTGGTCATTCATTATTTTGCTAATTTAATTCTTGTAGACATTTGAGAGTTGAGCGTGTAAGAATTCTGAAAGATAACCGAACGATATTATTCAACTATACTAATTTAATCAATTCATTTTCGTGTAAATTTGGGGGTTGGTCATCTAAAAGATGTTAGAGATAACAATTCAATTCCTCAATCACTTAAACCCTAAATTGATCAAAAATCGAAATAAATTCTAGGTTTCAAACATAAGGAAAGGGACTTACCGATTACACTTCTATTAGGTTGGATTAGACTAAACAATCACAATTCTTCCCCAATTTTCGGATTTGAGCAAAACCCTAAATTGAAAATTAAGGTTGAGATGAAATCGAGAAGAGAATCACCAAATTAGCAACATCGAAGCTCAATGGAGATGGATTACTCACCATTTACACAACAATTTTGAATTTGAGTAAAAACCCTAGCAATGGAGATGAACTCAGATTTTGTGAGAAGAGGAGAAGAAGAACTTACCAACGGGAGAGCTAGATGGGGACTAGGGAGAGATATTCAACCGATTTTCAATCCCTTACTTCAATTTCTCACTTGTTTTGATGGATTTTAGAGGGAGAAGATGATCTCTCTCTCTTTTTCTTTCTTCTGGACGGAACACACAAGAGAAGGGGGATAGGACGGAGAGAAAGAAGGAGAGAACAGGAATTTTGCTAAATAGACCCTCACTTTGTCGGATAAAACGTTATAACGTTTTGGTAAATCGTTATAACGATTCAGCTAGTGAAAAATGCAAGAAATAGCGTATAAAACGCATAATTTGGTGTATAAAACGTTATAACTTTTTCTGAAAACGTTATGACGTTTTAATTGAATCTAGCCTTCATAAAATCGTCATTTTCCATCAAGTTTTACAGTGAAAAACGTTACATAACGTTTTTAAAACGTTATAACGTTTTACGAATTTTTTTTTTTTGAACGTAACACCTACCACTCATCTCGTCCATGGTCATTACAATACGCTTGTGTCTCCTCCTCCCCTTTCTTATCCATCCTTCTGAAGGGAGTATTCTATCATCGACATATGCAGGCCACTCGTGCTGATCGGGATAAGAATGGAAAGATCCACCCCAAGTAGAAGCAAGGTAATCGGTACGGTACATGTCAGCAACATAGTGATCCTCGCAGTAGTTCCTCACTCGGCATACCGCCATCACGTGACTGCAGGGTATGTGACTTAGTTGGGATCCCTGGCATGTACAGGTTACCGCCCTGGCATCTCCGAATTTAACCACGTACTTGCAAGCCCTCTTGACAAACGCCATAGTCCCATCTGGTTTACAGCTAGTAGGAATGTACTCATTTGGATTTTTCACTTCGAATTTTGTTCCATCATTACCCATCGGGATAACGGTCATAGTTGCACCTTTGTCCCTGTGTCGTCTTAGTTTCTCCTCCACCCTTGTTGAAAATGACTGGTTCATCCTTATTAATTCTGCGGCCTTAGCACGCCGTTCCTGAAACCAGGCATTTAACTTGTAGAATGTGTCCTCTACAATTGCAGCCACAGGCAACATCCGGCTCTGCTTGAATACTACATTCAGCGACTCAGACCCGTTGGTTGTCATAATTCCCCAACGCCAACCTCCATCACGGGATTGATATATTTTCTCGTATGCTGGATCTTCGTTGACATCTCGGGAATTATTTTTGCCCACCTTCATTAGATAGAGATTTGCCTTTGGCATGTACTACACAAAAAATAAGGAAATAGAATAATGTAAGTAAACAATTGTACTGAAAAAATCGTTCTCTTAAAATACAATAATATATGTAAACAATTGAAATACATGTACCTTTGCAAAACTGCTAGTCATCTCTACCACCCTTCTCGGCTTTTTCTTTCTGCAATTCCATCTAAATGTTTGTTGAACCCACTCGTCGCCCCCGGTTGCCTTGGAAAGGTTCTCCGCAACGTGTTGCATACACAACCTGTGCACACACTGGCCAGTACGTGTTAACCAACCGTAATCTTCACGATCAAAAACATATTTTATTCCTTTGTGCTGGTCTGATATCACGCAGAAAAACTTCCCTTCCCCAATCACCCGTCTTCTTAAAAACTGCATAAAGAATCCCCAGTTCTCGCCGTCCTCTTTATGAACAGTTGCAAACTCCAAAGGCAACAGCTGGTTCTCAGCATCATATGCGCATGCTATCAGTAGCCTCCCCTCGTAACGGCCAGACATGAAGCATGCATCAATGCTGATAACGGGTCTGATGTATGGCACAGCCTGGATACAAGCACCGAAAGCCCATGCTATGCCCTTGAATTGTTGAGCTCCCTCTATTAGTACTCCGTCTTTATAAAAAAAAGGCCATGCCATCGCTCATATACGGTGTCGACATTTGTACTTGCCATGGCCTGGAGCAATGGTGCCAGATAGCCATACGAATCCTTCCAACTACCGAATATCCTGCAGATAGCAAGTTCACGACCTCTCCACAGCCTGTTGTATTTTGGGATTACATATTTGTATTTGTGTCTGACGGTCATAGCCACCGCCTTGATGCTCATCGATGGATCCAACTTAATGTCCTCCTCAATTGCATCGGCAATTAGTGATGTCGTCAGCTGCGCATGGTCTGTCCTTGTTGACGCAGACTTGCATGTATGAGGTGGTTCACACTTCTTAATCATCCATGCTTCCCCTGAACCCGCAGGGGTTGCAAAAAGGCGGAACTCGCAAGCGCGGGTGAGTTTTACACAGCACAACTAACCTTGTTCGGTCCCTTTTGTGGTATTTTCATTAATCTCGAAGCCAAATGCGACTTCTTTCGTGTAATGCACACCATCTTCATCCCTTTCTAGCTTGCCGCCGACATACAGTGCAACTAACATCTCTTCTTTAACAAACTACATTTTAAAAAAAAATTTACAAGTATTATATGACATAATAATGGGTACAGTAATAAATGACTAATTGAAAAATAATTAAAAAAATTACAATTTTGCTACAGTACGCTACAGTAAATGTACCGTGCGCTACAGTAACTGTACAGTGCGCTACAGTAATTACAACAGTCAAAATTAACTACAATAATGACTAATTATCAACAGTAATGACTAATTATTATAATTAAAAAACATACCTAATACTCAGTTTCTCGCCTCGAGCGAAATTCTCAAATCGGAAAGTAACAGAGGCAGAAAACGAAGGGTTTAAATCAGATTAAATATGGGGCGCCCGGCTGTGTGGCGCCTCACTTGGCTTATGGGACGCCCCAGGGTGTGGCGCCTCACTTGTGCTATGGGACGCCCCAGGGGCTGGCGCCCCATGGGAAATTTTGGGCCGCCCTGGACTCAGGCGGTCAGGGCATTTTTAAAAAAAAATTCGGAACAGAGGCATTTTTAAAATTTACATTTGTTTTAGGGATATTAATAAAAATAGCCGGGATAAAAGCAAGGAATAACATATTTCCTTTGAATCAAGGGAAGTGTTTAAAGAACATTGAAGAAAAGTTTGGAATAATCTCCCCTGACCGCAACATATCTTCTCCACATGCAAGATTATAAATAGAACATATTCAATCTTGCATTTCATATCACCACCAGTGTATTTAATTAAAAACTCACGATCAAGCACAAATTAAACCAAATTTGGTATTATGGCAACAAAGCCAATGAACAAGAACGAGCTCAAATTTGAGGATTTTAAGCCTGTATCTGAGCAGCACGAATTACCTGACAAATTTATCCATATTGTTAATCTTCCAGGTAAACAAGGATATTTAATTCACACAGTAAGGTCATGCAGTTTTTTCAATATGGTCCACAAACTTTGTGTATTATACGTTTATTAGATTACCTTATGTATAATTTGTTTATAGTGCAGTCCATAGATGGCACCAAGTAACTTTTTAAGTGCATATTTCTTTGTGGGACCCTCACATATTTTTATTTCTGAAATGCACCCTATAATATTATGTATAATTGTATACATAATGTAAGACTGATATTCAACGAAAATTGTTGGTTGGCAATATATCAACTAATTATATAATATTCCCTTTTGTTTCTTCCCAAATATTGTTCACGAAATGTTATTTTATTTTTCTAATTTCTGTTTTTCTATCTCTCTATATTGAATCTAGGGTTCAGAAAGGAAGATTTCACAGTGGAAATTGATGACATAACCTTCGATACCGTACTCTTTGTGCAAATTAAAGGCCAGAAACAATTTGGTGATAACAAATGCAAACGATTCAATGAGGAAATTCAGTTTCCAGCATATTGGATTGATATTGAAAATATAAGAAGCAACTTTGAAGGGGAAGTTCTTCGTCTAATCTACCCCAAGAATAAGAAGGTTGGACATCACGGAGATAATTATATTTATTTAAACAATCATAAATGTTTATTTGATTTGGAACATACAATTTAACTTTTGAAAATTACAAAATTTTCTTCTCTGTACTTGTTAACAGATGAGGAATCCAGTCAGTTCACCCCAACCGATAAGCAAATATAAGTTGAGTGATTTGGAATCCGCCCCAACAAAGGTTTATATAGATGTCAAAATGAAGGTTATCTATGACAAATGAGTTTTCAGAAACTAATTAGCGAGAAATTCCTCTAATTCATATATTAATCATCTTTAAAATTCCTTTTGCGCAGTGTGATTTAATGGAGGAGTCAACTCAAGTTTTCATAAAGAAGGTCGGACCAGTTGGTGGGAGTCGTGGGAAAATGAAAGATATGAATATCAAGGGCATCAATCGCATTGTTAAGATCAGTGTTCGACATGGTACTGTTATTGATGGTCTTATTGTACGTTTTCTACATGATAACGGTGAGGAAAGTACTGAGGTGTGGGGTGGAGACGGAGGACAACTGACAGAGGTACCACCTTTTTTAATCTCTAAACTAATAGAATTCCAACTCTGTGAAATTTGGCGGGAAAAATATAGAAGTAATCATTAAATCGAACCTACACATATGTTGGAATGAAATGAAGTGAATTAGAGAAAGGGGAGGTAGCACAATTGGCTAGAAAAATATCCTAGAGTTGTTATACCCAAAGGTCGAGAGTTCGATTCCCCCTCACGAACCTTGGTAGCTATTACCAAGTTTTCAAAAAAAAGAAATGAAGTGAATTTTGTCACCAACTTTGAACTTTGATTTGTGTTCATTAATAGTAAATGTTGATTAATGTAGCCACCAAAAGGATATTAATGATAATGTTATATGCTCTTTGTCTTGTAGTTCAATCTTAAAGATTCTGAGTACATTACCTCCGTTAAAGGCCACTATAGTTACATCTATGGTAAGAATGTTCTGAGATCACTTAAATTTGAGACAAACATGAGATGTTTTGGACCATATGGTCCAGAAGAGGGAATCCCTTTTGAACTTCCAGCAATTAGTGGTCAAATCATTGGTTTCTATGGACGCTCAGAATCCTTTCTTGAAGGACTTGGAGTTTACGTCAAGGTGTGTAATAAAATTATTATTATTGATAATAAATATCTCTATTTTATCTGTTGTAAAATCCATCTGAAATCAAGTAACAAACAATTTCATAAAATATTCTACATTATTAAAATGTTAAACAAAACATAATTCTTGGACCCAAATATAGATCATATCATGCTCCCATTCTCTTCCCTCTCGTTTACTTCCACCTTGTATTGTCTAATAGAAAATGTATTCAGTCCACCTCCAGGTACTTGTCCTCTTAATCTGTATTCATTTCCTCCTTTTGGAAATCAATAACCGCAATTTACGTCACACAGGAGAGAGAATGCAAGTCGAACATCACAAGCCATGTCCTAATCGGAGTTGCATGTCTTGGGATTGCTTTAATCGTGTTTAAAATTATCAAGGTTTAATTTTTTTTTTTTTTTGCCTTATCATATCATCTACTCCTTAATTTCCAGCTTTTGACTTTGTTTACTTTTGCAATTTGTATGTATTGTTCAGAAGTAGCATCTTTAATCTTCTGGTGGGAGGCAGCGAGCTAGAGTGATTGGGATTGCATGTAATCCGATGGATGTACTGTGTGTTATTAAATAAATTGATTTATGCATATCAAACTATTCATCTTTAATCTATTTATTCACCTATAATATGAGGTAGATTCGTCACTCATCTAAACTTGATTTTTCAAGTCATAAAATTCAATTAATGTTACGTTATAATTCTGTGATTTGTTTGTTCATATTAACTTTTAGTATAGTTTAATTTTTCATTTCAGTTTTGATTTTGTGATTGACAGTTTTTGTGATTGGCAGTTTTGGTCAATTGTATATTGAAGGTTCAAATGCCTCATGCAAAAAATGTGCTCCAAGACTATTTTTTTTTTAACTTTTACTATTTTTTTTAACTTGGGTACAAAATTACTGTTTCTAGACTCTCTAAAATTACTGTCGAGAGAATTTGGTCCAATGCCTATTAGACCCCCTTTGTTCCCTTGTAAATTAAAATGTTGAAATGTGAAAAATTTTCTGAGTGTGAAAAATGGGTTTGTGGATTGTGAAATTAAAATTAAAATGAATATGAATGATTTTTGGATATTATTATTATTTTTTTTTTTTGCGTTGTACCTAGTTGATTTGGTTTAAAAAGCCAAAGCATGGATAGATGATACACTGACAGAAAAAGAGAACTCTATAAATAAAAACGAATATGGTGCCAATACAAAGAGAGAACACCATAAATGAGAAAGAAATAAAGATCAACTAACACAAAAAGCTTCAACCAAATTGAAATACATATGAGTCTTTCAAATGCTGTTAACAACCTAATGTCAAAGCACAAAATTGCCGTTAACAACAATTTACTTAATAGCACCGACTCGATCTTCACATAACAAATAATCTAAAATTACAATGACTTCCATCCTTGACCCTCACTACCTCTCTCTCTGTCTCTGCAATAGCAAAGGGTTCAAATCATAACAATTAGCAAATATTTTCAATGCCAAAAAAGGAGAAAGGAAAAGAACTCCAGAACTCAGAAAAAGGAACTCACATTTCAATTTATCTTGGTCCAGTTATTATCATATAAGCAGTTCCATGGCACGACTACTACTGGCACCAACACGGTTCCTGTTGTAAGTGCCAGGGATAGTTGATGGGTAAGGCCCAGGGAAAGGGTTAATTGTGCCAGGATTGACTGATAGACAGGTGGTATCTAAGGTGCGGATTTGTGTCGAGAATTGTGTGTACATTAAAATTGTAAATTGGTAAATTGAACGGATATATCTTAATGTGGATCACACGGCTCAGATCAGACAATAAAGGATGCATAAAAGTTGGATGTATTTTTAGTGCTCATTTTCTTTTGTTAATGATGTGAGAACTTGGGTTATCTATATGACAACAGTTGAATTTGGTAATGATCCCTTGAAAACACTACCAAAGCCTCCTTCTCCAAGCTTGTGAAAGAAATTCTTGGTGATACTTTTTGTTCTGCATATGAATATGCTACCAGTTGGTCCCCAGTTAAATCCTTTTGGTTGACTGTAAGGCAAATTGCTTTGCGCTTCCAAGAAACCGATAACCCAACAACCAATAAGGTTGCAACTGCGATGACTGACATAATGATAAATCGATGTGCTTGATAACTATGTTTGTGTGATGCAATTTGAATTCGAATGTTCATTTTATATTTTATTCTCGCAGTCACTTCTTAGGACAGTATTTTTTAGTTCTTCAAACCATAGGCTGCAGTTATTCTGATATGAATAAGCGATACAAGAGCAATTATTAAGACATGCTGCTGCACACTCGTTTTCATCTTTTAGCACAAGCAATTGTGAAATATCAGGATACTTATCTATGTTTTCTATTGGGAGGAATACATCATCAAAACTAGACCTATTAATTTGACAATTGAGTGATATATCTCTTGAACAAACCGTCACTGTAGTTTCCGTATCCCCACCATGCTTCTGGATTTGTAGGATGGAAATAATGAGGACAAGAGCATGTTCTTGCATATGGGCTACCAGCTGAACAGAAGCTAGATGGACCAGAAGTTGAATCAAAGTCGCACCAAGTATCAGGACTAGACCAAAGAGTATTAGAATTGGGAGGATCATTAACCAAATACATTAAGTGTTATTAAACCATTACCATCATCTACTATATCAATTAATTGCGGAAATATACCATGATATGTAGCATTACTTGATAATTGTCTGATAATAAACCCAGTAGCTCTACTTGGATCTAAGTCCAAGCTGAACTCAATAGAACTGGAAGAATAATCATCGACATATGTCAGGTTAAATCCAAGCGGTGCTCCCGGTAACCAAGTATCAGTTGGGTGATCAAAACTCTGCCATACTATTCTAGAAATGCACTGACCCTTTTATTCAAAAAACAGTCACTGTAGAGTATACTATCAACACTGACTCATTTATTAAAAAAAATAGTCGCTGTAGGGTGAGGCAACACTGACCCTTCCTTTAACACAACAGTCAGTGTTGGTGTACAGCTCAACACTGGCAGTTTTTTTGAAAAAAAGTCACTGTAGGGTGAGGCAACACTGACGCTTCCCTTAATATAATAGTCAGTGTTGGTGTACAGCTCAACACTAACTGTTTTTTAATAAAAGGATCGGTGTAGGTTGTGATCAACACTGACGGTTAACAATAAAAAATAGTCAGTGTTGATCCATTGACGATTGTTTACAATTGAACAGTCAGTGTTGAAATTTTTCTTATTTATGATTTTGCCACATAGTCTCTACACTGACTATTACAAGTTAAAACCATCGGTGATTAAGGGTCAGTGAAAAGGTTTTATGTACTAGTGCGTGGAAATGTAAAAGTTTTGAGCAAAAGATAAAATTTAAAATTATACAGAAGTCTTGTTAATAAGTTTCATTAAATAGTGATGTAGGTTTATGAGTGAGGCTATGGTACTTTAGGTGGATTGTTTTATATATTGGATTCAAATCTCTAATTTTAAAGTCTAGATAGTCGATTCGAAACGCTCAACATTATTATCATATGAAAATATACTTGGAGACCAAATTTTATATTTTTTTTTTAATTTTTTTTTTACTGTTTTTTGAGACAATTAGAAAATCACCTGTTCTAGAAATTATATCTAAAAATTGTGGATAGAAAGAGAGAGAGAGTTGGGTTACGGTGCTTCGCGAAGTAAAACAAGTATTTTACTTTACACTCATATTTTGCGATTTTAAAGTTCAAAACATCGGTCCGAACCGTTCAAGTTGATCTCCATATTGAATTGTGCCTGAAGATCAAATTTTATATTTTTTTGGGAAATTTTTTACTATTTCTTTAGAATTTTTGAAAATCGTTGTTTTTTATGGTCTAGAATTTTCTAAAAACAATGATTTTCAAAAATTCTAAAAAAAATAGTAATTTTTTTTCAAAAAATGTAAAATTTAGTATCCAGCACAATTTAATATGTAAATCTACTTGAACAGTTCAGATCGACGTTTTGAATTTTGAAATTGAAGATAAAGACATAAAGTAAACACCCATTTTACTTCGCGAAGTACCTTAATTAGCCCAACTCTCACTCTCTCTAAACACACACACACATTTGAAATTCTCTCTAAAAACCAATTTTAGAGTAAAAAAGATGTGTATTTGATAATTGAAAAATGTATATTTTATTTTACATAAAAAGTCATTTAATACAAAATGAATGCCGGAGTTAATGGCATATAAAAAATTACGACTAGTGCAAGCTGTCATATCCTATTTCGGTATTTTGATCTCAGATTACCCCTTTTGTGCTAGTTTAATAGTTTTGGACATATTTCTTTTTTAGAATAAATACATATTTGTATGGAATTGAATAAAATATATGTAATGTTATACTGATATTTATTTTTATATAAAATTACTAATGTATTAGTGTATGTATTGAATTTTGACTTTTTTTTAAAAATTAATTTCTCTTATTCGGTTCAACATAACAAATCAAAATTTAATTCGGTTTAAACGATTCGGTTCATATTTTGTTGACCATTTAAATTCATCAATTGATTCGGTTGGGTTTTTAAAAACTGAAAAAAAGTTTAATTTATCTATTTTATTTCGGTTTCAACCGAACCAACCGGTTGACATCCCTAACAGTCGGTTGCCTTTACTTATAAATTAACCTAAACCTAATATTATTACCACTAATAAAAACAACTCTTTTCTAAAAGAAATAATAATAAAAGGAAAGGAAAAGTTATACACAAGTCTTAGTACAGTACAAAGAAAAAGAAATACCTACGGATTTTCTCCAATTAAAAAAACAACGAAATAGAACAACTAAAAACAACTCCTTTGTAAAAATAATAATAATAAAAGGAAAGGAAATGAAAGGAAAGAAGAAGGTATACAGTAGTCTTAGCACAAGCACAGTACAAAGAAAAAGAACAAATTAATAAAAACAACTCCTTTCTAAAATAATAATAATAATAATAATAATAATAATAAAAAAATAAAAGGACAGGAAAGGAAAGGAAAGGAGAAGGTATACAGAAGTCTTAGTACAGTACAAAGAAAAAGAACAAATAATAAACATGTTAGTCCGTTGCACCTTTCCAAGAGGATAAAAGCAAGGAATAACAGATTTCCTTTGAACCAAGGGAAGAGTTTAAAGCACATTGAAGAAAAGTTTGGAATAAGCTCCCCTGACCGCAACATATCTTCTCCACATGCAAGATTATGAATAGAACATATTCAATCTTGCATTTCATATCACCACCAGTGTATTTAATTAAAACTCACAATCGAGCACAAATTAAACCAAATTTAGTATTATGGCAACAAAACAAATGAAGAAGAACGAGCTCAAATTTGAGGATTTTGAACCTGTATCTGAGCGGCAGGAATTACCTGAAAAATATATCGTAACTGTTAATCTTCCAGGTAAACAAGGATATTTAATTCACACAGTAAGGTCATGCAGTTTTTTCAATATGGTCCACAAACTTTGTGTATTATATGTTTATTCGATAACCTTATGTATAATTTGTTTATAGTGCATATTTCTTTGTGAACCCTCACATATTTTTATTTCTAAAATACGCCCTATAATATTATGTATAATTAATTGTATACATAATGTAAGACTGATATTCAACAAAAATTTTGGTTGGCAATATCAACTAATTGTATAATATTCATTTTTGTTTCTTCTCAAATATTGTTCACGAAATGTTTTTTTTTTTTTCTAATTTCTGTTTTTCTATCTGTCTATATTGAATGTAGGGTTCAGAAAGGAAGATTTCAGTGTGGAAATTGATGCCTCAAACCCATTCACACCCATAGTGCAAATTAAAGGCCAGAGACAATTTGGTGATAACAAATGCAAACGATTCAGCAAGGATATTTATTTTCAAGGAGACATTGATATTGCAAATATAAGCGCCAAATTTGAAGGGGAAGTTCTTAGTCTAACCGTTCCCAAGAAGGTTGGACATCACAGAGATAATTATATTTATTTAAACAATTAGAAATGTTTATTTGATTTGGAACATACAATTTAATTTTTGAAAATTACAAAATTTTCTTCTCTGTACTTTGTTAACAGGTTTGGAGGCAACCCCAACCGCTAAGAACATATAACGCTATGCCAACAGATGAGGAAAAGGTTAGTGAGAAAAAAGATGAAGAGGTTAAGCCAAAGGAGGCTGAGACTGCCAAAATGGTACGCTCTATCTTTTTTATATAGATGTCAAAATGAAGGTTTTCTATGAAAAATGAGTTTTCAGAAACTAATTAGCGAGAAATTCCTCTAATTCATATATTAATCATCTTTAAAATTCCTTTTGCGCACTGTGTGATTTAATGAAGGCGTCAACTCAAGTTTTCATAAAGAAGGTCGGGCCAGTTGGTGGGAGTGGTGGGGTAATGAAAGATATGAATATCAAGGGCATCAATCGCATTGTTAAGATCGGTGTTCGACATGGTACTGTTATTGAGGGTCTTATTGTACGTTTTCTACATGATAACGGTGAGGAAAGTACCGAGGTGTGGGGTGGAGACGCAGGACAACTGACAGAGGTACCACCTTTTTTAATCTCTAAACTAATAGAATTCCAACTCTGTGAAATTTGGCGGGAAAAATATAAAAGTAATCATTAAATCGAACCTACACTTATGTTGGAATGAAATGAAGTGAATTTTGTTACCAACTTTGAACTTTGATTAATGTGTTCATTAATAGTAAATGTTGATTAATGTAGCCACCAAAAGGATATTAATGATAATTAATGTTATATGCTCTTTGTCTTGTAGTTCAATCTTAAAGATTCTGAGTACATTACCTCCGTTAAAGGCCACTATAGTTACATCTATGGTATGAATGTTCTGAGATCACTTAAATTTGAGACAAACATGAGATGTTTTGGACCATATGGTCCAGAAGAGGGAATCCCTTTTGAACTTCCAGCAATTAGTGGTCAAATCATTGGTTTCTATGGACGCTCAGAATCCTTTCTTGAAGGACTTGGAGTTTACGTCAAGGTGTGTAATAAAATTATTATTATTGATAATAAATATCTCTATTTTATCTGTTGTAAAATCCATCTGAAATCAAGTAACAAACAATTTCATAAAATATTCTACATTATTAAAATGTTAAACAAAACATAATTCTTGGACCCAAATATAGATCATATCATGCTCCCATTCTCTTCCCTCTCGTTTACTTCCACCTTGTATTGTCTAATAGAAAATGTATTCAGTCCACCTCCAGGTACTTGTCCTCTTAATCTGTATTCATTTCCTCCTTTTGGAAATCAATAACCGCAATTTACGTCACACAGGAGAGAGAATGCAAGTCAAACATCACAAGCCATGTCCTAATCGGTGTTGCATGTCTTGGGATTGCTTTAATCGTGTTTAAAACTATCAAGGTTTAATTTATTTTTATTTTTTTGCCTTATCATATCATCTACTCCTTAATTTCCAGCTTTTGACTTTGTTTACTTTTATTTGCAATTTGTATGTATTGTTCAAAAGTAGCATCTTTAATCTTCTGGTGGGAGGCAGCGAGCTACAGTGATTGGGATTGCATGTAATCCGATGAATGTACTGTGTGTTATTAAATAAATTGATTTATACATATCAAACTATTCACCTTTAATCTATTTATTCACCTATAATATGAGGTAGATTCGTCAGTCATCTAAACTTGATTTTTCATGTCATAAAATTCAATTAATGTTACGTTATAATTCTGTGATTTGTTTGTTAATATTAAATTTTAGTATAGTTTAATTTTTCATTTCAGTTTTGATTTTCTGATTGGCAGTTTTGATCCCACTTACATCATACAAAATTTAGTAAAAGTTGATCAATTGTATATTGAGGGTTCAAATGCCTCATGCAAAAAATGTGCTCCGAGACCATTTTTTTTTTGAAAAACTTTTACTATTTTGTTTACTTGGGTACAAAATTGTTGTTTCTAGACTCTCTAAAATTACTGTCGAGAGAATTTGGTCCGATGCCTATTAGACCCCTTTGTTCCCTTGTAAAGACATGTTGAAATGTGAAAAAATTTCTGAGTGTGAAAAATGAGTTTGTGGATTGTGAAATTAAAATTGAAATTAATATAAATTATTTTTGGATATTAATTTTT
The DNA here is from genome assembly GCA_033356055.1 of Carex pumila. Taxonomy (NCBI): domain Eukaryota; kingdom Viridiplantae; phylum Streptophyta; class Magnoliopsida; order Poales; family Cyperaceae; genus Carex; species Carex pumila. The sequence goes on along the minus strand of JARJHM010000192.1, from coordinate 360,545 downwards.
TTTTTTTGCGTTGTACCTAGTTGATTTGGTTTAAAAAGGCAAAGCATGGATAAATGTGGGATACACTGACAGAAAAAGAGAACTCCTTTATAAATAAAAACGAATATGGTGGCAATACAATTAGCAACCAAATGTCAACTAACACAAAAACCTTCAACCAAATTGAAATACATATGAGTCTTTCAAATGCTGTTAACAACCTAATGTCAAAGCACAAAATTAATTGTTGTTAACAACAATATACTTAATAGCGCCTACTAGACCTTCACATACAAATAATCTAAAATTACAATGACAGCTTCCATCCTTGACCCTCACTACCTCTCTCTCTGTCTCTGCAATAGCAAAGGGTTCAAATCATAACAATTAGCAAATATTTTCAATGCCAAAAAAGGAGAAAGGAAAAGAACTCCAGAACTCAGAAAAAAGAACTCACATTTCAATTTATCTTGGTCCAGTTATCATCATACAAGCAGTTCCATGGCACGACTACTACTGACACCAACACGGTTCCGGTTATAAGTGCCGGCGGGGATAGTTGATGGGTAAGGCCCAGGGAAAGGGTTAGTTATTGTGCCAGGATTGACTAACAGGTGGTCTCTGATTCCTGTGACCCCCCCACCCCTCTCTGCTTCCACTCCACACCAGAAGAGAAAAAAAAACGACGGCGCCGCCGGTGCTCCGCCCTTGCCTCCGTCGCTGCTCCGCCACATCTCTTCTCTCCCTCGCTCACTGCCACCTTCACCACCGCGAATCCTCACCTCCCCGGCCCTCGACCTCGCTGCCACTGCTCCATTTCTCTCGGGTAAGTTTTTGATTCGATTGAATGTGATTAAGTTGTGTAATTGTTGAATTCGATTCGATTTGATTCAATTGTGATGAAATTGTGTAATTGTTGTGAATTGTTGAATTCAATTCGATTGTGTAATTGTTGAATTCGATTCGATTCGATTGTGTATTTTATGCAAATGTGGTTAAGTTGTGTAATTGTTGAATTCGATTCATTCGATTATGAATTGCTCAAATTGGTATAATGTCACGAATTGCGGGAATTGCGAGTTATTAATAAATGCTATTAAATTGCGGGATTATAATAATAGTTGCTGGATTAAATTTCGGGATTATAATTGCGGAAATTGTGTATTTTTTTTTTTTTGGGTAAGCTTGTAGAAGACAAAAGGAAGTTTTATATCTTCAAATGGAAGTATTGTGTGATCATATAAAATATGTCATTTAGTCAGTGTTTTAAATAGCTATAGCACAGCTATAGTAGTTTTGGACCTAGAAAGCTAAGCTACAAGGTAAAAGTGGTCCGCTATGTTATATGGGCTTATGATTTTGCAATTTTAATGGACCTTAATGTCCAGATGATTTTTTTTTACTTTATCAAGCTATATCAATACAATAGAACATGTGCAGGTTATACTGCTATATCAATTAAATTTTGTATCATGCAATAATATATGGTAGTGATATATTTTGAATATAAAAATATATCGATAGTTTTTTAATTAGGATATTTTGAATGACAATTTGAATTTTGTATTGGTTCAATATGAATATTAGAACTTCTTAATCAATTTGATGTATTTGATGTTTTTTTCTTGATGAGACATGTTAAAAATATAAAATATAATTTTCAAAATAAAACAAACGCTATTTATGATAACTTTCGCTATACCGGACTAATTCCTTTTGTATTCTCTTAGTATCATTTGTAAATAGGAACCTTTTTAAGAGGATACTGGTAAATGTATCTGTTATGACCACATTTTTTTGACAATTAGGGTATCTATAAGCAAATATAATGTAAAATCTAATCATATTTTGCATGGTTTTATGTTATTAACCTATTTTATGCCATGACAAACAGGGTAATAAATAATTAAGAGTAATTTGGACAAATTCCTTCAATAGCATGTGCCATGTTTACATGAATGGAAGAAAACCCAGAAATTGGTGAAGAAATTAAAATGGTCAACACTTTTTGATAAATTTCATATGTTTTAACTTGGTTGACACACAGAAAGAGAAAGAGAAAGAGAAAGAGGTTAATTTGCTTAGAAATTAAGCCCATTTTAGAAGTCCTATTTGACTTAGCTATGCATGCAACTATATATGTTATGGTTCATTAGCCCAATAACGACCCATCCCAGCTCAAGCTTCGCTTTAATAATTCACACACGAAGCCCAAATGTCAAATGTGGTTTAAGAAAAACATTTGATAATAAATTTTTACTTTCAATTCTTCCTAAATCTTAAATGTCATTTCTTTCATTTTCTAATTAATTTACTGTAATTTAGAAACAATGTCAATCTTTCATTCTCTTGTCATTTCCTTTTTTTTTTACTTCATCTTTCCTCTTTGATGATATGGAAATTTATTGCTCGAGTGACTAGCCATTTAATTGTTACTTTCTACAATCATCGTTTTCTTTAATTTGCTGGGGCTTATAAAATAGAGTAAAGATGTTGTCCCCCTTGAATCTGTCCCTCTAACAACTTTTCTTTTTTGTTCCCTCACGTGATCAAAACCCACCCTCTTCAATCTTCAATCTTCTCACATGGCGAGGAGAGCGTGGTGCACTGTCGAGATCTGGCGAGGAGAGCGTGGTGCACCGTCGAGATCTGGCGAGGAGAGCATGGTGCATCGTCGAGATCTGACGAGGAGAGCATGGTGCACCATCAAGATTCGGCGGGGAGAGCGTGGTGCACCATTGGAGAGGGTCCATGCTAGCCCAGCGAAGGTGGTCACAATGCAACAGATGAATACTTCAGTTGTTAGATATGCGTACTTCATGTTACATATGAATACTTCTTGGAAGATGTGGGATGAGAGAGATGAATCTGACTTTGAATTTTGAATTGTATAAATTATTTCGAACATGTATGAATACTTCGTAATCGTCAGTATGAATAATTCTTTAGTTAGATATTAATACTTCATTGTTTTAGATATGCATACTAGTCTGTTGAGAATATTTCTTGGTCCCAATCTGGACAGGTGTGAATATTATTAGTGTCAGATGTGAATATTGTTAGTGTCATGTGTGAATACTTTATTAGTTAGATATGAATAGTTATATATATGAATATTTCATTTGTTATATATTGAGTACTTCATTAGTTAGATATGAATACTTCATTTGTTAGATATGCATACTTCATGTTAGATATGAATACTTCTTGGAAGAGGTGGGTGAGAGAGATGAATTTGACAATGAATTTTGAATTGTATAAATTATTTTGAACATGTATGAATACTTCGTAATCGTCAGTATGAATACTTCTTGGAAGAGGTGGGGTGAGAGATGAATCTGACTTTGAATTTTGAATTGTATAAATTATTTCAAACATGTATGAATACTTCATAATCGTCAGTATGAATACTTCATTTGTTTAGATATGAATACTTCTTTATTTAGATATGAATAATATATAGTTTCGCTGTAGTGGTCCCCAATCTTGGCAAATGTCGCTTTCAGACGATTGCGGTCCCCAATCCAGGTTGTCACAAGACGTCAGCGGTCCCCCTGGTTGTTACTGGTCCCCTCCAGCTTGTGTTTACATATGACAAATGGTTATGATAATAAGTATGAATACTATAAATTCGTAGGTATGAATACTATACGTTTTGACTATTAATAAAATAACATTAATCTTTCTCTTTGGTGGTAGTTAGCACGTTTTAACTATTTTTTTTGTCTTTTAGTGCGGGGGACAGATAGGGGACTGTTAGTCGATCCCTATAAAATATTGTACTTGAATAATTTTTGTAGTAAAAATTTCTTGTATATGTAGGAATTCTGAAAATAGCATGTAAAATTGAGATTGGGTGGTATATATGGAGGGTTAATTGAGTGCAGGTTTAGTATATGGATGTTAAATTAATGAATACGATACGGTCGAGATATATAACAGGATTTCGTATGATCTGCGCACACTTATTTTTATTCATTAAATATTTGTAGTTCTCTAATGAATAGGGAATAATTACCCTTTTCACTGTCAAATCCAGTGTTTTAAAATGCGGTTTTGTTCATGCATGCGGAAGGCCACTGCATACTGCATATGCGGTATGCGGACGCATATGCGGATTTTAAAATAAAAATCCACGTATATATATATATATATAGAGAGAGAGAGAGAGAGAGTGTGTGTGTGACTAATGTGCATTTGTATGCATACGGTCCAAATTTAAAATTTCAAAATCCAAAACGTCGATCCGAACCGTTCATCTTGTTCTCCATATTAATATGTGCTTGGAGACCAAATTTTACATTTTTCTGAATTTTTTTACTATTTATTAAGCCACTTTGAAAATTGCTGATCCAACGGTGGCTGCTAATCCGCATGGGAGGACTGCATGGCCGCATATTCGGACCGCATGGCCGCATGGAAAAACCGCATGGCCGCATATTCGGACCGCATATGCGACCGCATGGAAAAACCGCATGAAAAAACCGCATGGGCATTCTGAGCACGGCTGCCGACCGCATACGCATATGCGGCCGCATTTTAAAACACTGGTCAAATCATATATGTTCAGGGGCATGGTTAAAACTATATATATTCCTTACTTCCTTTCGTTCCTAGGGTACCTTTTTCCTTTTGATTTTCACTTTGATAACGCATGGCCCCACACAAATCCTTCATGGCATGGGCATGGGCATGGCATCCTATATATATGGAGAACAAGATGAACAGTTTGGATCGATCATTTTGACTTTAAAAATAAGAAAATAACTTGGTTGTACGGAATCTCAGGAACAATCGATTGTATATTAGCCTACCTCTATCTATCTATCTATCTATATATATATATATATATAATTAATGTGCCCCTTCACCCTTTCCATCTCATCTCATCTCTATATTCATACACACTCAAAGAAAAAGCATACAAAACCTGTAAAGTTAGCCTTAATTATATTCCTTCTTGGTTTCTTTTGCCTTGAATAATTAATTAATTAAAGAAGAAGAAATAGTATGGGGGGGGGCAGAATCAATACCAAAGTGTGACTGGTGAGCAAGATAAAAGCAGAGGGTTAAGTTGTTTGATTTCATGAAAAAGAATGAGTCCAATATATACTAAATTTTGAGATTATATATATATATAATTATTTTATTTTTACACCAGATCATTATACAATAATTAATTTTGCAAGATAAATATATAATTGTAATTCCAAAATTATTGTAGATGTGGGATTTCTGAAAATATATAGCAAGTAAAAGTTAGATATAGGAATTCTAGCTGAAATACAATTGCTTTCATAATTAAATGTATGCACAATTAATTTCTTTCATAATTAAGAAATACAAACTATTTAACGCATGCAAAAACTGTTGTCAGTTTCATGCTTGCTGATTGCATTTGCACGGTACATAGAAATTATACTACGCATAACTTTGCTTGGTTGACTAATATATATATTTTGTTATGTGAAAGGTTGAATGATATATATATATAACTATAGGATTTTTTTTTTAATATGTGTAGATTATTCTAACATTGATAATTAAGGTCCCACATTATGATGGCCCACATTAATGATCAATGTATATAAATACAAATGTTAGAGGTCGTTTTGTTCAAGTCCAACCAAATCTCTTCCATTCACCAAAAAATATTAATGGCAGGAGAAGCCCACATAGTTGTAGATGTGGAATCCCCTCCTCTATCAGAATCAATACAACTTGAATCCTCTCTTCTTCTCTCAGCATCCTCTCTGCAACGTGAACTCCACACATTATCGGGCAATGCGAACGAGACGGTGAAGATCTTCCGCAAATCAAAACCACGTAGAACTTCTTGGGATGTCGAATCCCCTCCTCTATCAGAACCAATACAACCTGAATCTTCTCTTCTGTCAGCATCCTCATCCTCTCTGCAACGTGAACTCGACACATTATCAGGCAATGTGAACGAGGCAGAGAAATTCACCATCTTCCGCACACCACAGAGCATTTCCCAAAGCAAGAAGAATCTCTTTGAGCCCTCTGTCATTTCCATCGGCCCATTCCACCATGGTCAAAAGAACCTCCGAGCCTTGGAGGAGCAAAAAAGGCGGTTCTTGCGGGATTTCTTGTCCCGTAACTACCACATAAGTTTGGATGACTGTATATCACAAATGAAGTTGCTGGAAAAGAGAACACGAAAGTGTTACAGTGAGACGTTTGATGATCTTGACAGCCATTCATTTGTCGAGATGATGCTCCTTGACGGATGCTTCTTGCTCGAGTTCTTCTTAAAACTATATGAAGGAAGAAATTTGGATTCAATTCTTGAGGTTGGTTGGAATTGTAAGTTCATAAAACGTGATTTGCTACTTCAAGAAAACCAAATTCCCTTCTTTATAGTTGACAAGTTGCAAGAGCTGATTGGTATTAAACAAGAACGTAGAAAGCTTTTTGTTAAATACCTTGCTTTCTATTTCTTACCCAAAGACTACATATTACCAGCCCCTAGGCCTCCATCTGAAACTCCAGACCCTCCATCTGAAATTCCAAATCCACCAGATGAAATTCCAGACCTACCAGCTGAATTAATTCCAGACCCACCACCTAGAGCTAGACTTCATCCTCGATCTGAAATTCCAAATCTACCAGCTAAATTTCCAGACCGTGGAGTTGCTGCAATGCCACACAATCTAGCTCAAATTTATGAAATTCCAGAACCTCCAGCTGAAATTCGAGACTCTCTATCTAAAATTCCAGACCCTCCAGCTGAAATTCATCATTTGGTCCATCTCTATTACCACTATTTAGTGCCCAACCCAGAGAAATCAGTTGTATTGATTTCCAAATCATTTGATCTTACCAGAATGTTCAGTGCCAATAGAATTACCAAAGGCTTGCTTCATCGGTTTCGTTCAAGGGTGCTCAGAGGAAGGCCTCCTCATTCAACTTCTGCAAGGTCATTAGTGCCATTGCCGGATGGTACCGGGAATTTATCCTCGATGGTGATCCCTTCTGCCACTGAGCTCAAAGAAGCGGGCCTGAAATTCACACCAAAATTCAACCCAAAACATATGCTCGACATATCATTTGAATATGGTGTCTTAAAAATCCCTAGACTAACAATCACCGATTTCACTAAGCCTATTTTCACAAACCTTTTAGCATTTGAACAGTCAAAATATGGCAAAGAGAATTCACCCTTCGGAAGGTTCCTATCATTTTTAGACAATCTTGTCAACACACCAAATGATGTGAAAATATTACAAGAGTGCGGAATCATTGAGAACTGGCTAGGCAGTGAAGAGGAGGTGGCTAATTTCCTCAACCAGGTCACCGAAGGTAATTTTCTTGAGAGCAATCACTATTTGGTGGAATTATACACAGAAGTGAACCGATACGCTGAATCAAGCTGGCACAGGAATCGAGCAAAATTGATTCGTGATTACTTTAGCAGTCCGTGGGCAACAATGTCTGTCGTCGCTGCTTTCATACTTCTAATTCTTACATTAGTGCAATCTTTCTTTGCAGTTTTTGCCTACGTCCGTCCCCCGAAGTCATGATACTTTAACTTTCGGTACTATTCGGAGCTTCTAAATTGAAAAAGAAAAAAAATGATGTTACCATGTATGTTACTTTTATCTTACAATGTATGGTTGGAAGGAGTTCCTTCTTCATTTTTTTTTTCTTCCTTGTTTGTCAATTGTAATTCCTTTTAGTGTGGTATCTTGTATGTCTTTTGTTTTTATGATTTGCTACGAAGTTTTATTCATAAGTACCTTGTAACTGTGCACTATATATATCTTTGGATTTTTTTTTTTTTGCAATGCATATATCTATTTATTTCCAATTTCACCTCTTGAAACATTCTTACCACCAATTTTATTTTAATATCCAATATTAAATAAAAAATAATACAAATGTCCAAGTATTATGGACAATTTTAAAAATACCCAAACCGCCAAAAATTTCGTCAGTCAGAAATTCAATTTTACTCTCTGAACATTAAACAACAGTTTTTGATAAATTTCAAATTTTAACTTTAGTTGACACAGAGAAAGTGAGAAAGGTTGCTTGGGAAATTAATAAGTCCATTTTAGAAGAGTCCTATTGACTTTGGCATCTATGTTTAACGACCTATATAATACTTGTTCCATTCATATATATAAAGCAAGGTATATATTGTCTTTGTGGTATAAGAAAAACATTTGATAATAATTTTTTAGTTTTCAATTCGACTTAAATCTTGTCATTCTTTTTCGTTTCTTTACTGTACTTTGGAAACAATGACAATCTCAAAGACATGCTATCCCAATAATTAGGTAAGCATAATTCAATAATATTGCAAGGATGAAAGATTGCTTGTTCTTTTTGTTTTGTAGTACATTTTTCTTTTAATTTTCTTTTCTCTTTTGTAAATTTGAAGATTTAATTATTCAAGTGGTGGAGCATAATGGCACCACAAGGAAATGGTGAAATACTTTAGCTTTTCGTACTGTGGACACCCATATGTTTCATTCCTTACTTAACATTTCCTCTTTGATGATATGGAAATTCATTGATTGACCGACAAGCCATTTGTTACTTTCTACAATCATCGTTTTCTTTAATTTGCTGCGGCTTAAAAAATTATTGTACTTGAATAATTATTGAAGTAAAATTTTCTTGCATTTGTAGGATTTCTGAAAATTGCAAACATATCAAATTATTGTGCAAATCTGGCGCACCCTTGTTAATCAATTAATATCATTGAAAATGGCTACTGCTCTTTTGATAGATGGACTCAATTATGGTGTCTCTGACATTGCCTATATATGCTGCATGCATGTATTCTATGGTTTGCAATTTCATTCCATTTGTAGCCTTGAAACATTTGTTAATAATTTATTTTTCTCTTTTCTCCATGATATATAATAAATTGGAGCCTCATAATTGATCTCAAATAAATCTCCGGACGTGTTCCCAAGTAATTTAACAGAAAAAATCTTTTAATATTGTATTACTTCTATTTTCAGCGCTAGTATTCAAAATTTTAAATCTCTATTTATAACATTTTAAAAACCTACTCAAAAGCATTATAAGATTTGATTTTCTGAAAATTGCAAACATATCAAATTATAAGAAATTAAGAAGTTGAGGACCCGCTGGAATTTTGGATACTGGAATGCGTCTCTAATAATTTTTTTCTATTTTTTATGCAATGATCATTCAAATTTACTGAATATACTTTTGTTTTTCAAATTTGAGAACATTTTATGCATTCCATTTTGTATGCGCTAAATTTCGTTCCATATTTTCAATTTCTGGTAAGTTCTATGAGCGTAATTCGGTCAACCTGCTTCAAATCCTATCACCTCAACAATTTTCTCCACGAATCCAATAATGCAAGCAAGATATTAACCTTGTGCAAATTCGGTAGATTGAAAGATGCCATTAACACCCTCTTTTGTACCCCAGTTCACCATTTGCCTTCTTCCACCTACTCCGTTCTTCTCCAGCTCTGCATCGACTCGAAAGCCGAGAAGGAAGGAAGATGTCTTCATAAGCACCTATCTGCTATTGGTTTTGTCAAAGATGTGAATTTGAGCACCAAGTTTGTGATATTTTATTCCAGAATTAGAGATGGTTTGAGTGCCCGTCGTGTGTTCGATGAAATGCCTGAGAGAACTATTGTGACTTGGACGGCCATGATTTCTTGTTATTCACAAAGTGGGTATCCGAAGGAAGCATTGGAGATCTTCAATTTGATGCATTGTTCGGGAGTTAGACCGAACCAGTACACTTATGGTAGTGTATTGCGCGCTTGTTGTAGTGTTGGTTGTTTGATAAGTGGAGAACAGATACATGGTTGTATAGTGAAGAGCCGGTTTGCAGGGAATTTGTTTGTGCAGAGTGCTCTCATGGATATGCACTTGAGATGCGGGTCGCTCAAGAACGCTCTATTCTTGTTTGATGAAATGCCAGTTAGAGATGCTGTGTCCTGGAATTCTATTATTAGGGGAGTTTCAGATCACGGGCTTTACGGCGATACTTCCAAATTGTTTGGTTTGATGATAAGAGATGGTAAGGTATAAACTTTACAATAATTATTATTCCATCTCTCATGCTTGATTAATAAAACCGAGTTTAAGTATTTGACTATTTGCTCTCTTGAAATCGCAACAGGGGTAAAGCCTGATCATTTTACCTTTGCCAGTATACTGAAAACCTGTGCTTCGATCAAAATTCCCTCCAATGTTGACATAATTCACTCTTTAGTTGTCAAGTTGGGTTTCCAATATGACCCGGTTACCAGTGGATCTCTCATTGACTCATATGCTAAATGTGGAAGCATATTGGAGGCAAAAGCGGTGTTTCACACAATGGCCCAACCTGATTTAATCTCGTGCACTGCACTGATAACTGGTTGCTCGAATGACAAAGAAGGTTGTAGAGAAGCTTTAGGGATTTTCAGTAACATAAGCCGGTTGGGGTTAAAATTAGATGGCATTATTTTGTGCTCCGTGCTTAATATATGTGCAAATTTAGCTTGCCTTGATACGGGGAGACAAATACATGCAAGTGTAATAAAATGCAACGTGCTTAATGACGTGGCACTATGGAATGCCCTGATTGACATGTATGCAAAATCTGGGGATCTTAAAGATGCTCGCCATGTGTTCGATGAAATGCCGAGCAGAAATGTGGTTTCTTGGACTTCAATAATGTCCGGTTATGGGAAGTTCGGTTGCAATGAAGGTGCACTTACACTCTTTGCAGATATGGAGAAAGACGGTGTAAAACCAAACGACGTAACTTTTCTTGCAATCATGACTTCTTGTGCTTATGTCGGGCAAACAAAAGAGGGCATGGTTCTTTTTAATTCTATGGTAAAAAGATATAAAATTAAACCAAGAGCTGAGCATTACTGTTCTGCTGTAGATCTTTTAGTGCGTGGTGGTAATTTAGACGAGGCGTTTGAATTGGTTCAGAGAATGAATTTCAAGCCAAATACTTCAATTTGGGGTGCTTTGGTGGGGGCTTGTGGTGCCCATGGAAATTTGGCCATGGGGAAGGTTGCCACAAGGAATATTTTACGATTAGACACCATGAATTCCGTGAATTTAATTGCACTCTCGAATATTTATGCATCCCGGGGTTTTTGGGAGGAGGTGGTTAAAATAAGGAGGTTGATGTTGAGGAGTTGTAGAAAAGATTTTGGACTGAGTCTCTTACCAGACTAATTTCATTTGTAAATAGGAACCTTTTTTAAGAGGATACTGGTAAATGTATCTGTTATCACCTTTGTTGCTTATGTGCACCAGTATCTATACATAAACAGATATTATCATATTAAGCCTTAACCAGCCAATTATGTCATTCTAGCAAATAATATGACTTTGGAAAATAAGATTAACTAACATAAATAAAACCAAAAAAAATTGCCATAGTAAAGAAGAACTCACTTGATCCCATTGTTTGCTTAAAGTTGAAGCATTGAGTGAGTACAAATACCCTGAGTTTCAATAGCAGACTAGCTAGTAAATGGTTTGTCCCATATATTTAAGTGTGCAAAATAATTTATAATATGTAAAATTATATACCATCTCGCTCGGCAGTAACAGCCAAATTGTGACGGAACAAATTTGGTTCTTGAATCTGTCCAAAAGAAAATGAAAAAACAAAAGAGATGTTAGAGATCACACACACAAAAAAAAAGCCCCAAGGCATGGAATTATTGAGTATTTAATCCTGAGAAAAGGTAATAGCGCGATATCAAGCTCAAAGATAAACCAAACATAAAATATTAGGTGCAGAATTCATGCATGTGCCTATATCGCTTATATTTCAAATATATATATATATATATATGAAACACAAAGAAAGCAAGTACAACAAAGGAGCAAAACCCATTAAACTGTCGTAGGTCCAGTGCTGCCCACTGGTTACTATACACCCGTGAGCGGGTCAGGTTACGTCAGTCAACCGTACCGTGTTGTGCATGTGTCAACGTATAGGATCTGGAAGTGGCGCAAAGATATTGTTATGGAAATTTTGACGTGGAATGTGTCGGGTCAAAATGCCGAAATTTTTAAATATATCATTATTCAAAAAAATAATAAATCAAAACACTATTTTTTCATCAAAATTATAAAAATGACATAACCGCATCCCCTAAAAACGGTCACCTTTTACGTGGCCTCATCTAGGCAAAGCGGCTAGATTTTTGGGCTACTTCTACGGGAAGTAGCCACCCTTGCCCGCTTCTAGGGGATGCGGTCACCCCTAACCGCCTTCCAAGACTGGATAGACAGTAGCATTCGGTCTTGCAGTCTAGCAGTCAACCGACATTGAGATTGAGGAGGTTCAGGCAGAGATGCTCAGGCAGAAGACCAGCAGTCACCCAATGATTCAGATGATTATGTAGATGATCATACACCGATTGCAGTTTTGCTTCGGGATATGAGGACTAGGAGGGCGAGGTAGCTGTTCAGTACTTCCGACTATTTGTAGTATTCATATTTTTTTTACTCTAGTGTTGTCAGATACTATGATTTATTATATCAGGATACTTATTTTGTCAAATACAGTTTATTTTTCGTACTATTTTTCTTTTATCTTTTATCATTTTTTCATCACAGTAAAATCTAAACGTAACGACATTTTAATTTCTTCCGACAAAAGTAAAATCTTTTCAAAATAACAAACAAAAAAAAAACAATTACAACTATTTTTAAAATAACAAAAAATAACAAATAAATCAAAAACAAAAACAAAATAAATCAAAACAAAATTAAAAAAATACATTCTGAAAAAAAAAAAAAAGATACCTCATCCCCTAGAAGTGGCCATGGCCGCATCCTGTAGAAGCGGTCCAAAAATCTAGCTGCTTTGCCTAGATGCGATCATGTTATTTTTATAATTTTGACAAAAAAAATAGTGTTTGGGTTTATTATTTTTTAAATAATGGTATATTTAAAAATTTTGGGTCAAAATGTGTCAATTCTGGTAGAGGAATGTCACATTATGTGTACGACATGTTTTGTGGTCACACGTCAGCATGTGTACATCCTTTTTTCTATATTTTATTTTGTTGAAGTGAACTCTAATTTTGTACTTGTTGTGTCCTAAAAAAATATATATATTTGTAAATATTAGAAAATATTATCGACCTAGTTACTTTTTTAAATAAAATAAGATCAAGTCTTAATTTTAAATATTCATAAGAAAACACAATTAATTGATACAAAATTGAATGAATGTAAGCAATTTTATTATTCATCTCAGCTTTATTTTTTCATAAAATAAGCTAGCTACAAATAAATCATCTAATCCAACAAAAACATCACACAACAAGTTCCTTTTCTCTTGAGTAAATTTTTTTTTCTTAATTACTACATTCCACAATTAGTTTGCTACAACAAAAATAACATGTCGAGTATACGTAAAGGTGGAGTCACATTGGAACAGGAACAGTGATAAGCTTGGATTTTAAAAATTCGGAATGTTCGGTTTTCAACCGAATCAAAAAAATTCGGTTTAAATGGTTCAGATTTTGGATTTAAATAGATCGGTTTGGTGGAATTTTTGAATTATTTCAGTTTAAACTTTTTAAAATGACTAATAATTTATATTTTATTTGATTTAATCATTACATCATAGCGAATGCCTTCACCAAACCCGTACCGTAATTAAATTATTGCATTGATTAACTTGGTAATATCAATTCACCAATAACCACCCATTAGGTTTCATTTTTCTTGCACCCCTTTCATTAATTGGCATTAGGGGTGCAAACGGATCGGATATTATCCGTCCAGATTTGGATTCGTATCCGGATTTTTACGGATTCGGATATTCGGATACGAATATTTTGTGGATACAGATACGGACATGAATAGGCTGGAGCCATCTTGTATTTCTTTTATACTGATGAGGGGTTCGGTTTTTTTTCTTAGAATTTTGTTGCAAGTTGTTTAGCTTCCTTGCCTGACTTCTTTCTCTGTTCAATCAATATCTTTGTAGGCTCTCACAGTGGCAGACATTTACTGAGAAGGACCACATCCATCAACAACATCCCCCCAACACCCACCAGCGATATATTTTAAAGTTACATTGTTTTGCTTTTTCGAATTTTAATATTTATATAAAAAATTCAATTAATATTTTGAATTTCCAATCTTTCATAATGTCTTTTTTTTGTCACTAAATTAAAGTTAGTTCGTTAGTATAGCAAAAATAAATATTTTATTATTTCAAAAACTAATAACTTATTACTCATGTCTAAAATTTTGTATAGTAAGTTTATTTATTAAAAAAAAATTGAATCAAGTCCACAAATGCATAAATATTGTGATAATTTTTAATTATCCCAAAATCTATGAAATTATCTTAAAACATCATTATTTATCATCGTAGGATGTGTTTTAATCGTCAAATGATTAATGTAAAAATAGTACTATTTTAGTATGTAAGAATAATAAATAAAATTAATAACCTTAATAGGATAAAATATATGTTAATTTTGTGCTATTAAGAATTGTACAAAATATTGTTTACATTATATAATTTAAAACAATGTTAAACCATTATTCCCATTATCTAAAAAAAAATATTAGATAAGTGAAAGAAAATACTAATCAAATCTATTTTAAAGAGAAAGAAATACTTCAAATTACAATTAATATTATTTACAAATTAGTGCTTTTTTTTAATTGATTGATTCGTCGGTTTAACTTTAAAATGTTCACGTTACTAATAACACGCGCCACTAAGAGAAAGTGATAATTTCTCGTGATATGAACATTTTGTATCTACCTCACCTAGAGTGAAAAAAAATTGCACGGTGGAAATGGTTCTGTTATGAAACGGTACGATTTCGGTACTGAACATGTATCGGTTATGTGCTGTGATTTGTGTATCTCATGTTGTGAGCATTCATATGTCGTGATTATCTTTTAAAAATTTAGTATGGTACAAAACATAATGTGAAAGATTTAGTCACAACACGGCGTGTTCCGTAATCACGCCAGTATATTTTGGTCATGGCTCGTTTAGGCACGTTTAGATACGACATGACTCACGTGATGTGGCTGTTTGCATGTCCTAACCATCTCTTGATATTTTGGTCATGCATGACACGACACGAGACTAAAGTCACAATATATTAGTTACGGCACAGCACAACACGGAACGTCTTTTCCAGTCTACCTTAGCCTGAAAAATTGGGATATTCTAATTTCTAAATAAAAATGCTAATTTCGCAAATTCTTACAAAGAAGAGGGTTCATTTGTAAGTTTGTCTCTCCGCGTTTGGACGAAGCAACTAAGAAAAAGCACTTTTAGTGGAAATAAAATAAAGAAGAAATTCTTATTTTTATTACAGGACCTAAAGAACATTATATTTATACACAGAGACAAAATCCTATAAGAGACTTGAAGAATCGACCAATAATTCTTCTTTTGAGTCTTCTGATTTCTTTGTTTAATTTCTTGTAATATTTAAAACAACTTCGTTAAAGATTGTAGCATGAATAAAATTAACTAAAATAATTAAAAAGGTGCATCCCTTAATTTGAGATACTCACAAATAGAGGCAGATGCAGGATTTTCATCAGAGTAAGACAAAATAATTTAATTCAAAATGAATCAAACCAGCTCAATTTCAAAACTAATCAAATCCAATTTGGTTCAAAATTGGTTTGAATTGAACTCGAACTAAGTATGAATCGGTTGAAAACTCTTCTTTTTTAATTCTAAACACTGCTTTAATTTTGAACCAGTTCGATTCGAAATTGGATCGAATCGCACTAAATCATACTCGAACTCTTCTTTTCAGTTCAAAACTCTGCTTCAATTTCAAACTAATTCGGTTCGAAATTGGTTCGAACTCAAATTAGATTGAGTTCGATTCGGTTCGATTCGTTTGCAGCCCTAGATCATTATCTTATTTAAAATTGGAATTAATTATCATAGCAAATTATATTTTTGACAATACCTTACTTTGTAATTAAATAACTCAAGAGGTCCCTTTTACGTTTCACAACTATAAGGGTAGGTGATATATCTCATTCTTAGATTTTATAGGGATATAAATGAAATGTTTTGCAAAAATATAATTTTATTATGAATATAATTAAATTTAAATATTTCAACAAAATAAGCATACTAAATTTAATTTTTATAAAAAACAGTTTCACTGATTTTGTGATCGGTAGAAATAATTTACTGTGCAAATATAAATATAATGAAATAGAAAAGTTTCTGTCTCTACATATCTACATAATTAATGGAGCGATTTTTCATAAAAATTAAATTTAACGTACTTATTTCATTAAAATACTTAAATTTGATGCTATTTAAAAAGAAATCTTCACAACTACAAGGGTAGGTGATATATCTCATTCTTATCTTTTACAGGGACATAAAAGAAAAGTTTTGCAAAAATATTATTATTATATTGAGAATCTTTATAAGCCCTTGCACTCCACCGACCGTAGACTCTTCTCTTCTCGCCTCCTTTTTCCTTCAAAAAATCAACGAAAACAAAACAAAAAAAAAACCAAGAAAAAGAGAAGAGGAATCATTAGCTGCTTGATCGGATGGCGAACAGCAACCTCCCGAGAAGGATCATCAAGGTACCTGTCACAATTTTTCGATCTTCTTTCTATCCGATCGATTGTTGCTTCTTTCGATCTAGAAGTCCTTTTTTTTTTTTTTTCGAATCGAGACATAATTTTGTATCTTTCTTTCTAATTCTCGCAGGAAACTCAGCGTTTGCTCAGCGAACCAGGTAATGCAAATCAATTGGTTTTATTGGCTGAGATTAAATCCAAATTGGTAAGGTTGTTGTTAGATTCTGACTGGTTTTAGCTGGTCTAGTCAAAAGAAGTAGGGATGAATTATGCATTTCTGGACTACAAAGAGGAGAAAGTGTATCTAGGTTTTTTGTAATATGAAATTTGTCCTGAAGGAATTTAATTCAATCTGGTCCTATGATGAGTTAGAATGGTAGATCCTGCGATGCGTGTTTAACCTTTTTCCACTAGTAATTATTCAGTTCATTCAATTTAGGCTTCAGGAGAGTTCTCACTGATTAATCGGATCTTAATATTAAATTATCTGGGTCCTAATAGTTTATATGATGATTCTTTTTTTTTACTGAATGATAGTTAGAATTTTGATTTTACTTCTGTAGCTCCTGGAATAAGTGCATCTCCTTCTGAGGAAAACATGCGCTATTTTAATGTGATGATATTGGGCCCTGCACAATCACCTTATGAAGGTAATTAATTAATTGTAGTTGCTTTTAGTATTATGAGTATTTTTGCACCTTAAGACCTCAGAACATTCTATACAAACCTCTCAACATGTGACTTTCTTGCATATTTCAAAGCTTAAATTGTTCCATGTGTTCTAATATATACCTTATCATTTATGAAGATACTTCTTTTTGGATCTAAATTAGGTACAGAATTTGTTTTTGTTAGGAGTATACAGCATATATATTAATTACTTTGGTACATGGAGTATTTCCCATTTCGCTGGTTATATGATATAGCTGAGGTTCTTGAGGGGTAAAAGAGGAAACTATTAATTTGTATTAGTGCTTTTACTTTTGCATTAATCACCTTAACAATGCATGTTTCGCTAGGTTTAGTTATGTACTACTCTTTGGAAAATATCATCACTTGTTGTTTTCTGATACTTTAACTATGCATGATTAGTATAGAGAGAGAGAGAGAGAGAGAGATTATATTGTTCAACATTTGTAAGCTTTGCTTTGCTATTATAATACATGAGACTAAGAGTAAGCTACTAAATAATTTTTGTTTGGTCATTGAGCACTATATAGGACCTGTAATGGTCTAGCATGACTCTTACTAACTACATTGCTTATTTATATTTCTTGTTTATGGAAGGTCTTCTCACATGCTAAAATGTTCTCTTATTCATTGGTCGCATACGAGATAGGTAGCTGGTACAGTAGTTGAGTGGCTGTTTTCATTCAACTTGTTACTGGATTCTTACATCTAAACTAAAACTACTGTTAACCTTGTTCCAAAAAGAGTAAAGAGGAGGGGAGTAGAAGGGAGGGAAGGGGAAAATTAAAATTTTACTGGCTCCACAATGTAATAATTAGGATGGGAAGGGAAAGATTTCACATCTTGCCATCAAATGAACTAATTTTGTCCCTTCCAAATTGGGGTGTAGAGGAGGTAAAGTAAAATTTGTTACTTTGTCCGTCCCCTTACACCAGATTGTTGTGAAATTTCGTTCTTGCCTAACAGGTACCATGAAAATATGTTGGGAACAATTCAGACATTGAGTAGTTTTTTCGAAAAATTAATAACCACATGTAACATAGATGTTTTAGAGAGTAGTTTTTTTTCAAAAATTAACGAATTAGTACAAAAATTGAGTATCACCTAAATATTTTGTTTATTTCTATACAATGTTTCTCGTATTTCATTTAGGAGGGGTATTCAAGCTAGAGTTGTTCTTACCTGAAGAATATCCAATGGCTGCTCCTAAGGTAAGCAAATGATAGCTTTTCATCTATTCAACTGAAGGAAACTGTGTTTTGTAAAAAAAAAATTGTGCGCGCGCGTGTGTGTTGTCTGAGCCATAGAAACATTGGAGGTATTCCATAGGTCTTATTCGGCCCTTCACCATTGTTAGGTGTGGTTATTAATTAATTACTCGACTTTATATTTTCTCTTAAGTTGCTTTCATCTATCTCCTTGTGGCAACAGGTTAGGTTCCTGACGAAGATTTACCATCCCAACATTGACAAGGCAAGTGGTTACTTACTGTTATTTTTTCAATGTTACAAGAAGCATTAATTAATTGGATCTAGATGCCACTATTCTTTTCTGTTTTGTGATTGTATCCAAATACCTTTGCTTTTGCTATTTCTTTTTGTTGCTTAGTCTGGCAATGGCATGTA
This sequence comes from Carex pumila, assembly GCA_033356055.1. NCBI lineage: Eukaryota > Viridiplantae > Streptophyta > Magnoliopsida > Poales > Cyperaceae > Carex > Carex pumila. The sequence goes on along the minus strand of JARJHM010000192.1, from coordinate 341,656 downwards.
CTGGTTTCACAGCGTTGTTATTTAATGAGGTGTTGGTTGGTAGTTGGATTGTATATCTGATTTTCAGCTTTTGCTTTAAATTTTAGCTGGGTAGAATTTGCCTTGATATCTTGAAGGACAAGTGGAGCCCTGCACTCCAGATTCGTACAGTGCTTTTGAGGTAGATGCATTTTTCACTTCGTAATTTCTCCAATTGGATTACATCAACTGTTTTGTCCGTGCTTTAATTGTCAAAAAAAGGAATATGCCAAAATTGGTTTCCTTTTTGTAGCTAATTGGTGTGTGTTAAAAGTGACATGGAACAAAGATGTCTACAGTGATATTAAAATTCATTAATTCACACTTTAAGTTGATTTTTCTATGAATTTAGCATCCAGGCCCTCCTGAGTGCTCCAAATCCCGACGATCCGTTGTCTGACAACATTGCCAAGCACTGGAAATCGAATGAAGCCGAAGCTGTAGAAACCGGTAAGGAACCCGAGCTGTTTTATTATTACTACCCTAATAACCAGTGGTTTTAGTTCCCTCGTGAAGGCCAGCTGTTCTACTATCTAACCTTTAAAAAATAAAAACCACATAATCGGAAAAAAAAATCAGTTCCCTTGCCTGTTTCTGCTTATTAAATGTTTTGCTCTTTTTTTTTTTTAATTTATTTTAATAATGCAGCTAAGGAGTGGACACGCCTGTATGCAAGTGGTGCATAATAAATTTACCATGGGGTTTCATGGAATAATTATGTCATGGCTAGGTTGTTGTTAAACAATTAATTGATACAAGAGTGAAACCAAATTACCTGAGAGGTTTAACAATTTACAATTTACAATCAGCAATTCTGTTTGTCTGATCTTTTTCATTGGGCCTTTCAAATGTGAATCGTTTTAAAATGTTTATTTCTCTAATGCACTAGTTAACTGTTAATTCATTGTGTCATTTTTTCTTCAAGATATGGTTCTTGTCAAATCATAGTTGTTTGCCAGTCAAAATGAAAACAATAATAACAATCACTCTTTTAAACATTTATCTTGAAAGCCCAACATAATTTTTCTGTTTTTTTTTTCTTATTTTTTCTCAGAAAATCTTTAATGATAATGTCTTAAATTTAAAGCTGTTTTTTTCTTATTACCTCTTTAATTTTGCTCTTCATTCTTTTTTTGCCTTGGGCGATGCTCTATTTTAGCAAGTTAAATTTTAATATGCTGTTTGTGTTGTATGCTGTTTGTGTACTCTTTACTGGCAGTTTGAATATGCTGTTGAATTAATGTGTTGAAAATAAATTGTTATGTTGCTGTTTGTGTACTCTTTACTGGCAGTTTGAATGGTTTGGAAATGTATTCACTGGCACACTTAAACAACTTGGATTTGGGCAACTAAAAATAACTACCAGTAAATTTTCAGATTATATGGTACCCTCTTTTTGGTCAGCTTTACGTGTTAGCAAACTATCTGTGAATAAATTGTCAGTTATAAAAAATAAATAAAGGTAACTGGATTTTGGAAAAACCGGATTGAGGATTTTTCAAATAAATAATGGAAAGAGGGACATTTAAAACCATCATTAGAGTGGGAGGAGTAGAGAGAGGGGGGAGAGAAAAGGGAAAGGTACAATGGTTATGTTTTATTAATTTATATTGTTTAGTAAATTGGAAGTGTTAAATTATATTATTATATTGTTTTTAAATAAATATGTGAGTTTCTATCATTTTGAAGGGTAAATACGTTATTAAAAACTTTTGAGGAGAAAATACGTAATATTAAAGTTTTTGAGAGTAATACATGAAATTTCCCCTTGATATAAATACTATATTGTCTTCTGAGCGAAGATTAGGATGTGTATCTAGCTTCTCCCCTCAACAAAGATAATTAAAGGTGAATAGTCTCATATTAAGTTGGTAATCCTGAGACTTGTAAAGTTTTTGTTTGAGAATAGGATAAAGTGATGGATAAAAGGATAACTCTTATTTTATTCTACTTTATTCTACCACCAAATTAATACTATATTATTCTATCACAAAACATATTACGTTGTCAGTTTCTAATAAATGAAATTTTATTTGAACCCAAAATACTACAATAAATCTATATATTACATTTTAAAAATTAGCACACACATTAAGTTAAAAAATGTACAAGTGTTTATTTCGGTTCAAACAAATGTACATTTTAATTCAAGTGATTGTTTATTTTAATTGAAATAAATGTGTATTTCAGATATATGCAGAAGTCCTATATATAGAAGGTACAGGAGATATTTGTTTTATTGAAATCCAATGCCATATTTTATATAAAGATCCATAAATTTATTTTATTCCAATATTGAGATTATTATTAGATATCATTTCCATGCTCATAGCTACATAGAAATATATATATTCTAAGCTTAATTAGCATCCCCTCTAATTCTCACTTATTTTTATTGCTTGGATAGTCTTATCATACAACACATCTCTCAGCTTCAGAAAATCCAGCCATGTCATTGGTTTGTACAGTGGGCCCTGCTTTGGTCCTGTTAACTGACTAAGTGGCCCCACCTGTTCATCAAGTGGAGGTGCAAAAAACACAGCAGCTGATAGCCTGTGCTTTGTTCTGTCCACAGTGGCACGGTGCAACACATTATGAAACTTTCCATTAGACACAATATGCATGAGGTCCCCAAGATTAACCACAAGTGTGTCCGGTACCACTGGTACCGTAACCCATCGTGCTGGACCAACATCATCTTTGCGCTTCAACACTTGAAGCCCGCTTACTCCGTTATGGTACACAATGGTAACAAAGCCAGTGTCAGTGTGGGGCACCAGACCGAGCACACGGTTCGGATCGGGACAACCCGGGTACGAGTTTAAATGCACCAAATTTGATATTTTGTTTGAATCTCCTATTAAGGTATGTTTTAGTTCTTCTTCATTCAATCCTAAGGAATGAAGCATGGCATGCATCAATCTACATCCAAGTGGTTTTGTCACCTTCTTGTATTCATCAATCACCTCGCTACAACCAAACATGATAAATAATTTATAAAAAATATTACATAAAAGGGAACCTGTTTTTAATCTAGTGACAAGGATAATATTTCAAAAAAATTTAATTATTTGTACAAGTAGAAATTAAAAATTACCAAAAAGAAGAATAATCATGGGGCCAAAGTATTTGTGCTTGATCGAGAGGATCACCGGCGATTGAAAATCCTTCGGACCACGGGAACTTGTCGAAAAACTTGGAACTAGAAATGTTGCCATAGCCCGACATGTGACCTTCGGTCTTGGCCACTTTGAGCTTGACTTCAGCCGGTAATGCAAATAGGCGATGAATTTGCAAACCGAGTTGGTTCAATAGTTTTGGTTCGATACCATGATTGCTGATAAGGAAGACACCCCATTCTTCACATGCCTTCCCTATTTTCTCAATTAGCTTTGGATCGGTTAAATCAATCACCGGAATCGAGTCTTGACACATCGAGCCGACAATTGGTTGATCATAGAGATCAGGCCAGTTATGTGAGTCCGGGACCGAGTTGAATCGGAAGTTCTCAGGTGGCTGTAGTTTGAGCTTGTCATTAGAATATGCTTGTGATGACATTTCTAAAGATTTTTGGTTTGAATTGTGATGTTTGGGATTTATGTGGAGATGCATCTAAAAATGATGGGCTTATATAGAAATAGTATATGGCAGTTACTCAAAGAGAGAGTATCTTTTACTTGTGACAAGTAAATCTTTTTTTTTTTTACAAGTAAAGCTTTTGTTTGAGAACAAAATAAAATGAAGGATAAAAAGATAACTGTTATCACTAGTATGTCAGTTTCTCAAACAAAGTTAAAGAGGAATTGAGTAAATCTTTTGTTTGTGACAAGTAAATCTTTTTTATGAGAAGTATATCTTTTCATTTAGAAAAGGATAAAGTGTGAGATATAGAACTAAAAAAATAAAGATAACTGTTATCATTAATAATAATAATAATAATTTATTATTATTATTATTATTATTATCATTATCATCATCATAATAATAATAATTATTATTAATTATGTGTGTCACTTTATCAGATTTGCTATTAAGGAATCAACGCTCAATTTCTCTTAAAAAAATAACTTTCAATTCACCAGTATACATCATTATATATGGTGAATAAACACCAAATTAATTAGGACTATATATTTAGCCGATCCAAACCGTTAGATGTTTAATCTATATTGAAATGTGCTTGGAATAAACCAAATTTTATATTTTTTGGAATTTATTTACTATTTATTAAGCCACTTTGAAAATCTGAAAATCCGGGTAAACAGTAAAACACAGTAAAAAAATTTGGACTACTGGATCGGCAATTTTCAAAGTGGCTTAAAAAATAGTAAAAAAAATTCAAAAAATATAAAATTTGGTCTCCAAGCACATTCCAATATGGAGATCATGTTGAGTGGTTCGGATCGACGTTTTAAACTTTAATTGCAAAATATTTGCGTGAAGTAAAATAATCGCTTTACTTCGCAACTCACCGTAGCCTTACTATATATATATATAGAGAGAGAGAGAGAGAGAGTGACTAATGTGTATTCGAATGTATATGGGCCGAAATACATACGGTCAAAATTTGACTTTTCAAAATCCAAACGGTCGATTCGAACCGTTCATCTTGTTCTCCATATTAATATGTGCTTGGACACCAAATTTTACATTTTTCTGAATTTGTTTACTATTTATTAAGTATTTTACAAAATTGTTGATCCAGCGGTGACTTAACAAAACAGTAAAATCAGCAGCCACCGTTGAATCAACAATTTTGTAAAATACTTAACAAATAGTAAACAAATTCAGAAAAAATGTAAAATTTGGTCTCCAAGCACATATTAATATGGAGAACAAGATGAATGGTTTGGATCGACCGTTTTCAACTTTGAAAATTAAAAAATAAATTGGTAGCACCAAAACTCTGGAAATACCGCTTTGATGTATGTATGTATCTATGTATGTATTTTAAGCTCTAAGATCTTTTTAGTGAAAATATGATCAGGATTATATATTTCAATTTTATTAGATAGAAAGAAGTTGCAAGAAGTTCAGAAATTACAAAAGAGAAAGGGGAAAATTCAAGAAATATTTTATTTTCATCTTTTAAAATTTTTAATTCTTAAAAAAATTAATATTTTTAATTTGGTCTGGATGAAGAAAAATATTAGTATTGAATGGTCTATGATATTCTATATCAATGAATTTCCTTATTAAAAAAAATAATAATACGGCCTAAAAATATAAAATTAGATTCTAATGAAATTTAACTACATAGATCATACTGAGTGATACGAATGGACTCTTAAAATTAAAAAAAAAAAAAATGGATTATAATATTTTTTGAAAGATATAGTCAAACAAAAAAAATTTGTTCGAAAGGAATTTTGAAAAATTGAGTTGCAAAATAAGGATCATATGTTGTTTTAATTGGTACCATAAATCTGAATCGCTTGTGTTAGCCATCCTGACCAGGGGTGTTTATAGAATATCATAGACCATTCAATACTAATATTTTTCTTCATCCAGACCAAAATAATAGATAGTAAAAAAAATAAATTTGATGTCCATTTGAAAAGTTATATGTTTAAACCTCGATAAAATAAATCATTTGTTGTAATAACAACATTATAAAAAATGAAATTTGAACGCTTGACCTTCATTTAAAAAAAAAAAAAAACACAATTGAATTAGGCATTCAGCACCAATTTTGATCTTGAATTCAGAATTGTTTTATGCTGTTATCTCAATATTGGTTCTGATTAGAAATAAAAAATAAAAAATCCGTTGATTTTAGTCCAGAAAAGCCTCCAGCGAATTACGTGGCTCCACTCTAATCCACGTGGCTTTATCCACAAACAACAATAAGAAATTAAAAATTAAAATCACAAAAAAAAATTACTACTTTTTACGCAACAATCCCATTTTTGAAAATCTTATATAATCACTTCTAGTTTCATTCCGAGCAATTAGAATTCCAATAAAAATGTCTCTCAACTTGTTACCTCGCTCAACGCACCTCCTCAAATTCTCTCTAAAAAGAGAGAGCAGATTCTCAGCTTCAAATTCTAAATTGGAACCAAACAGCTTCTATCTCTCTTCTTCTTCTTCTTCTTCCTCGCTGCTTCCTACGAGGCATATTGCTCACGCAGTGAAGGAGGAGCAGACGCCGTACACTTCATCTGACAAGAAATCCAACGCACCAAACCCTAGCAAGTCCTCTTCCAAACTTGTGCTTGTCATAGGTGGATCTGGCGGAGTCGGTACGAACTTTCTTTTTAACCAAAATTAATCAAAGACGCAATATATGAGCAGCAGAGGAGGGTTCAAATTCTCAAATCAAATGCCTTCATTTTTTAAATATTAATAATTTAAAATTTAAAATTCAAATGTCAAAATAAAACCGTTAGATTTAATCAGTATTATGAGCTTTTATGTGCATATAGATCATTTTTTTATTTTGACATATAAGTTTCAAAAAATTTGTTATTACAAAAAGTTAAAAAGTGGAGCTATGATGGAGGCACAAAAATGGAGGTACTGGATATATGAAAAATATTACAATTATCTTGTAGAGGAAGAGTTTTGAATTATTATTCTAGAATTACGTTTTGTGACTTTATTTTATTTGTGGATTCATGTTCTGGTACAACCTTTTTCAGGGCAGTTGGTAGTAGCATCTCTGCTGAGTAGAGGCATTAAATCACGGTTGCTACTGAGGGATCCTTCAAAGGCAGTATCACTCTTTGGTGTACAAGATGAGAACACCTTGGAGGTGATTTTTTATCTATTTTGTCTTTCAGAGTATCTGAAAGTACATGTTTCGTTTTCTAATTTCTGTTTCTTGGTTGTAGGTGTTGAAAGGCGATACAAGGAATCCAAATGATTTAGATCCAGCTATGTTTGAGGTTTGTTTATCTATCATTTCTGGTCTTAAATAAGAAATATTTGAAGTAGAAAATTTGAAAACATAAGTGAAGCACATGACATCATCATTGCCCAAATTAAGATCAATTATCCAAGTGCAGCCTGGTTTTGTATTAGTACTGAGATAATAAAATTTTGCATGGCTCCTTGTTTATATATATAACAAACTATGCTTAAAGTCTTATCTAATTGATTCTAGTTTAGCGTGCCACATTGTGCTGTTGAACAAAATCAGTGCTGTGTTGTGTTACCGACTTAGTACTTCACCAATCACGTTTATTTTCTCTTCTCGTTTTCAGTAGAATAAATATTCATCTTTCTCTTTGGCATAGGTCAACTTCACTACTTGGATAGGTTATCATAATTCCCATTTCTTTGTTTTCCTTTTGCTTCTTAATTTTGAACCACTGACTAGTCACCTTGATTTTTAACCTTAACATAAATATATATGCCAAATTAAAACCTGAAGAGATACATATTCCTATATATATATATATAGGTTAAATATTTGGTGGACTAGATATTTTTTTATTTATATAATTGAACATAAATAAAATTATAGGGGCCTTATTTCATAGGGAGTTACACATGTAATATGCTGCACTGGAACTACTGCTTTTCCTTCAAGGCGCTGGGATGGAGATAATACCCCTGAAAAAGTAGGTATGTATACTTCCTGAATGGTAATGGTAAATCATGCATGCATGCTAGGTATCAGCATAAATTGCTAGGCTTGTATTATAATTTCACAAGGGTACACTAAAATGGTAATATGCATGTAATTATAAACCATTAGTTAAACCAACATTACAATTCTGGATCTCAAGAAACAGGTGCATCATGTATATACTTGTGCACAGCACAGTTATGTAGTGAATACTTGATTGAAGCAGTTGTTTGATGCTAATATATATGTTATCTTTTATCCTTGTTACCTTGCAAAGATTATGAGGGCATTAGGAATCTTGTAAATGCCTTGCCTCGCACTGTGGAACGATTGATTCTTGTATCTTCTGTCGGTGTTACCAAGTACAATGAACTTCCTTGGAGGTATATATCTGGTATATTTCTCTACATTAAATATCTACTGAGCAATTGGTTTTCCAACATGTATATATACCGTATTTGACAGCTTGTGGGTATGGGCTTTGGCTTGGATAATTGGGATCTCTTGTTGGGAATTCAAATTAAAGCTCATACAGTTGAAATATGAAAATGTGGTTATCTCATATATTTTGTGGTTTTCCAATAAGTTATTTCCATACTTAATTGACACTTCCCTTTCGCTATAATGAGGATTGATCGCTTAATTTGCACCTTAAAAATGACCACCCAATGCATTAGAACTTTTTGTCACTGATTTGTACATGTGAATTGATTCTGAGTGTAGTCAATTTGTTATCAAATTATAAACTGTCGTGCTGGGCAAACTTTTATGGCATTAAAATTAAGGGGTATTTCATGTATGACCCTCAAAAACCTCAAAATTACGTATTCCCCCCTCTAAAAAATTCATAATGTCATATTTACCTCTCTCAATTTCAAGAACTCCCAAGTTTACCCAATTTATTGCCTTTTCTATTAACACTCGTTTTAGATTTATAAAGTACCCATTTTATCCTTTATTGAAAAAATATATAGCATGTTTAAGATAAATGTTCAGTCTTCTAATTGGCTGGTTGTGAGGACAAATGGTTCATTTTTTTAATTGTGACGTGCATACAAATGTATATCTAAAATGCCACTGTGCATGCTTCACAAGTAGGGAAATGAACATTTGCCCTTGGAAAGCGACCAATTAGAAGATTGAACATTTCTCTTAAACAAACTACACATTTTTAGTTTTTATAAAGTGTAAAATGGGAACTTTGTAAATTTAAAATGAGTTTTAATTAATAAGGTAATAAATTGGGGTGAATTTGTGAGTTTTTGAAATTTAGAAGGGTAAATATGATATTATGAATTTTAGAGGGGGGAATAGGTAATTTTGAGGTTTTTGAGGAGTATACATGAAATTCCCCTAAAATTTACGTTTGCATATTTTTAAAATTGAATAATGTTGTTACTGCAGCATCATGAATCTTTTTGGTGTACTCAAATTTAAGAAGATGGGGGAGGATCTTGTTCGTAACTCCGGCATTCCATATACAATCATAAGGTTTATTTGTTTTTTTTATATCTGATTTTTTTTTTGTATTTATTTATTTGGTACATGATGAGATTTTTTTTTTCCAGGCCTGGGAGATTAACTGACGGACCTTATACTTCATATGATCTGAATACATTGTTAAAGGCCACTGCTGGAGAGCGACGTGCAGTTGTCATTGGCCAAGGTCATTTTATATAATTAATATAATATCTATGGTTTTATTTTGGCGTGAAAAAAAATTCATTGAATTAGATTTGTCATGTTATAATTTTTTTATTTGTATGTATATTCTATTTTTTGTTTTAGGTGATAACCTTGTAGGAGAGGTAAGCAGACTCGTAGTGGCCGAAGCCTGCATACAAGCCTTGGACATAGAATGCACTGAAGGCCAAATTTATGAAATTAATTCTGTCAAGGTGCTTACTTTTAATTTAAAAAAAATCTGTCAAGGTGTTTAATCGTAGAATTACCACTGCTTGCTAATCCTGCTTGAAAGAGCAAAAATTTTCTATATAAAACCATACTTTATTTGTATTTGGGATTAACCCTTGATCTGGCATGCACAGTTAGTCCATGGTACCCTGCAAAATCCTGTAAAATAAATAGTTGAGTTGTATTACACAGGATAAATTAGGTTATTTCCAGGTGGGCAATTTAAACAAAATTGGGTTTACTTGGGACAAGAAATTGCACCAAACTGAAAGGAAAGACAATGGCAGTTATTTTCTTCTCATCTCCAGTTAATAATTTATATGCTAAGTTTAATTAGGACTGGATTGCATTTTGGTTTGTTCGGACGAGAATTGAGTTGATTCGGGTCCGCCAATCGTACTTTTAAAATGCTCAAGTCATATTTGTTAACATAGAAATTATGTTTTATTATCAGTTTCAACTTGTTTGCATTTTCCAATTATAAATTTGGATGAAAAATTATATAATTGCAGGGTGATGGACCCGGACCGGATCCTGTGAAATGGAGAGAGCTCTTTCTATCCGCTAAAGCAAATAAATCGACTTGCCCGAGTTCTTTCCTTTAATCTACACAATTATGTAAATAGGATATAGCCTTGCAAATGCTAATTGTTTATGATATTGTAAAGTATAATTCACCACACAGACTTCTACTACCAATATTTAAATGTAAGTTTCGTTATTTGGCAACTTATAGTAAATTCTCTTTCCAGTTAAGGTACCGGTACAACAACTGTGGGTTTTGGGAGTCTGGATCCCCTGAAGTAACAAAAAAATTGTGAGTTTGGATCCGGACTGTTCGGTCAGAATCCGGTCCAAGGTAGAATGCACGGATCTGTGCCAAAGCAAATCAGACAGTCCAGATTCAAACTCAAAATTTGTCGGCAATAATAACAAATAAACTCAAAATTTACATCTGCTTTTTCTTTGCCCTTTTGCGATTGCTGTATGGTTTCATGTGTCCAGTATTCTGGGAAGACCACTTATGAAAATTGGTGGTTCAATTCATAAGATTTGGGACACATCATGGCCATCTCGTTTTGTTTGTATAATCTGGCAGCTGTGGAAGAACAGGAATTGAATCTTATTTCGTCAACAGATGATGGAATCCAAAGCACTAGCGTACAGAGGGGGTACAAGAAATGGATTCATGGCTGAAGTACTGAATATAGATTTAAAATTATAATTGTTGTTTGATTCCGTCTGTTATTACGTCCTCAATTGAGTAGTTGTTATGTTATTTGGAGTGCATGCTACTGTAGCATTGCAGATTGTATACACCAGAGGTGCATATCACTCTCTACCTACTGTAATGTTTCAACCTCTACATCTAATAAAATACAACAAGAAGCCATAAATTAAATTCTGAAAAGACTGATAGATATTTTATCAAGAACCATATGGTTGAGATTTGGTGAGTTTAACTTCAAAATTTATTGGAATTCAAAAGATGAATCTAAACTATTCAAATCGATCTACTTCACGGGTAATGTATTTATATAAAAAAATTGTAAATTTTCATATTAATTTAAAGAAGATTTATAAGTTAATTCTAATAGCATTATTTTCTATTATTTTTTAACGTTTGATTTTATTAATTTAAAAACTTTATAATTTTTTTTATATAAACACATCAAGTAGATCGGTTTTAAAAGTTTAAGTTCGTTATTTAAAACCATTCCAATTGATTTTAAAATTAAGCTTAAAAAGGGACTTTATGAGCATGAGAACAGACATAATCAATAAACAATGCAGACCAAAAAACAAGAATTAACAATGCAGACATAATCAATAAAAAAAGCAAACAAAAATCTACAAAAATAACCTAACTAGAGATAAAGAAGAAATTTCCTCTTTATCATAGTACCGATATTTTGCTGAGGCACTTACATAACATATATATATATATATAGCTTCTCTCCTAGAACCCAAATCGAGTAAAATTGTTCCCGTTAGAGAACTGAATTTTCGTTTGTGCAAATTAAAACATTTTTCTTTTGTGTAAATTACTAAATTCCAAACTTCCACAATAATAGCTCAGACACCAACTTGGAAGAATTAAATGTTACAAAACCAACAGTCAAATAATAAAAAAAAAAATACAGATCTCTTTATACAACACAAGCAAGTCTGGTAACAAATTTATACGACAGTTTATTCTTTTATTATTTTATCAATCCTGTATAGGAACATGCAAGTTTTATTCTACCCATATAACTTGCACATGGTCATAAAATACAATATGGCGTAAAGCCTTTTAATATATAATCTCTGTGATATTTTTTGTTACTCCAACAAGATAGGGTCCTTAATTTGCAAATATATTAATATTAATTGAGGTGAGTTTCTTCCAGCAATTAAATTCCATACAAATTTTTAGAAAATTTGTATTAAATATTATAACAAAATAATAAAAGAAACTCAGACTATGGAGCACAATGAGCTAACAAGAAGAATTATCGCGGATCCATTTCGGTAATTGTTACACTATTTACTGAAATATGGTTTGGTCTTGTTCCAATTTCTCGACGGCTTTGCCTATCAGAATTCTCTGCCTCCGTCCCCGTCTCGGTAGTTCCAGTATCTTGTATGAAAAATGCTGGAGTTGATGGTGTTGGTGTGTTCATTGAGTTACTGCTGAGCATAAGAGAAACTGAAGCCATATTCGGCCTTTTCGAAGGATCGTTTTGCACACAGAGTAATGCTATAGTTAGGCAATTTAATGCCTCGTAAACTCGGTACGAATCATGTAGCCTTTGGTCTATTACTTGTAGTGCTCTTCCCTTGCACCATTCCTTCCATACCTATTTCACCAAAATGATTCAAAGAACTGAGTTTAGTAATAAACTTCTCAATATTTTTCCTAAAGAAAACAAAAAAAAAAAAATTGTAGCGCGCATTGATCTCATAACTTGATTGAATAGAATTTACATTTTACCAAGCTTAAAAGATTTGGGTTACTTCCAGAACCGTTAAAATCTCTCACACTTCGACCCGTTAATATTTCAAGAATTATGACACCATAGCTGAAGACATCTGATTTTGTTGAGACATGTCTGCGCATGAAGCATTCTGGTGCAATGTAGCCACTGCATAACAGAGTAAAAATACCGAGAGATTTTAATTCAACTCTTTTGTTTCTGTAACGAGAAAGCTAGCTATAAATTAAAGAAAAAAACAAAAGATAATCTGCTAACTTTGTTCCGGCTATTCGGCTTGCGGTTCCTTGTGATTTGTCAATGTCGAACAGTTTGGCAAGACCAAAATCAGATATTTTCGGAAGCATGCTTTCATCCAACAAAATGTTACTTGTTTTGAGATCGCGATGGATAATGTTTATCCGAGACTCTTCATGAAGGTAAAGTAGTCCCCTGGTAACTCCTTTTATGATTTGGTACCGTTTTTGCCAATCTAGCTTCTCGTCTTTTTGAGGATCTAGGTAATAAAAGAATATGAATAGGGGATGAGAAACTCAGATGTTAAAATAAGATTTCGTTTAAAGTTTGAGTTGAACTAATAGTACAGTTTTGTTTTGGCTATATTGATTACCAAACACAAATTATATATAGTACCAGAAAGAAACTTGTCCAAGCTTTTATTTGGGAGAAACTCATAAACCAAAAGCTTTTCATGCTCATCCAAGCAAAAGCCCAATAACTTGACAAGATTTTTGTGCTGGAGGTTGGCAAGTGCGAGTACTTCATTCTTAAGCTCAGAAACACCTTGTCCGGAACCAAGGGAGAGTCGTTTGACAGCTATTTCTTCCCCACTTGGTAGACATCCCTATCACAAAAGAAGAGTACCAATTATAGCTAGGTGTTTGCTTACAACGGTCACATTTACAGTACCTTGTTAACTCACTTTCATTTTGAGTTTGATCGTCACTTTGAAGAATTGAACCTATTTAACACCATGTGATGTGATGCCTCTTACTGAAAGAAGTTTGATTTATGGTAACATTAATTAACAAATAGTGCATAAAGGAGCATTGAAATTAAGTTCACCTTGTAAACAGACCCAAATCCACCTTCCCCAAGCTTATTTAATGGTGAGAAATAATTGGTAGCAATTCTCAGGGTTTCCAGTTTAAACAAGTGAGGTGTCGAAGTCTCTTTCTCCTCATTGTACGTACCTGTAAGAATTAAAGTAGATCAAAATTAATTAAGAGGTCCCTTTTGAATCCTGATTATAGTTTTAAGTACCGCTATATATATATTTTTTAAAAGAAAAACGAAAATGTGTTTTATATCACAAACTGAGTCAATGTGGTGACATATATGCCATCATGATAGATATGATAAAATTATACGTAATGCGAACTGTTTGCCTAAACATTTTTTGGAACCGAACTTATTTATTTGTTTTTGAACTTTTTTATTAACTTTAAAGAGAAGTTAGCATGGGAAGAGGTGTTTTCTAATTAATTAATATCATGTAATGCCATGTAATAAGTTAATAACAGTCATCATATAGGTCTTTATTGAAGTATGAGCTCGTCTTGTTTTTTCATTACTTTAAAGATATAATCTGAGTATTTGAATAATAAATTCAAATTTGAAGCGTTTAATCTACGTGTCTCAAATATCAATGAAATAATATTGCTCTTAGTGTACATGTGCTATCAATATCAAGTGTTAATAAAATAAGAGAGACGGTACGTACTTGTGCAATTTGGTTGTGGCATTGACCTCCTCCTTCTTCTTCTTCTAAGAATACAAAATAAGGCCACCATGAGGATTATAAATCCACATATTGAGGGCACAATAACCAGAGGAAGTATCTTCTTTTTATCTTTGCTCCCTGCATTGCTCCAATTATGATACAATTTCAATTTTATAATTGAATCATTAACTAACTACTGCGGACAAAAGCAAAAGCCTCACATATAATTTCAAATTTCATAAAGCTATAGAGAGTGTTGTAGTGGTTAGCTAAACATAACATATATATATATTACGAGCAAAATGCAATAAGGTTAGATGGTAGGTACAAATTAAATAATCAGCTATATAGTAAGATATATATGCTGATTTTTCTTTGTGCACAATCTTACCAGTAATTTGTGTGGATGATGGGGCAATACCAGAGTCTGGCACTGGCACTGGCACAGACTGTGGGGGAGGAGGCGACATGATAGACAATGGTGGAGGTGATAATTCAAATACATCTTCGCTATTACTCTCAAAATATGGATAGATCTCCATGCGTATGTAACATTCATACCGGAGAACAACTCCACCTTGATTTTTGTTGCAACAACTCTGAAAATTACCCATCGACTGATTCAGGCACGTGTGGCACTCTTTAACCGACAGATCCCTCATGCACTGTGCCAAACCATACATTGTAGTATCACTAGTAAAATTTGCCTCACCTAAAGCAAACTTCCGGCTCGAATTGGCCGCCTTAGCTACAAGGCTGCCCATGAGATCACTGTACAACTTTTGAAATGCTTGTGCATCTGGTATGGTACCTACGTTATACAGTATCCGGACCCACGACTTCTCCTCGGGTGTGGTAGAGTTGGAGTTTGAGTACCGCAGGTGGCACTTCTCGTAAAAAATGATTGCTTTTTTACCAACCGGGCACCTGCTTGTAATATCTTGGGCTGCGGTTGTCAGGCAAGACTGGCAGTGAGAGGGAGATAGATCGCCGCGACAGAATGCACGACTGAATACTTGATCAGGGGCTTCACCACGCATTGCAATTGTAAAGCCGGTTCGAGAAGCGGATGACGGGATTACAGAGAGGAGATTATTGAGATTCGATTGGTAGGTAGTGTTGAGTGTGAAGTTAGAATCAGTGGGACAATCTAACCAAGTGAATGGATTGTGGTCTAATGCAGATGCAACCAAGTTGAAAATCATGCAGATTATAAGCAAGAAGATAGAATTTGGACATGAAGAGGGAGCCATTGGAAATCTGATTAATCAAATTAAATGCTTTCTGGAGTATTGTATTGTGGTTTATCTTTAGTTGTGCTAGCTAAATATTGCGTGTAGACACAGATACAATTAATTAATTGTCTTGTTAATTTGACTTGGAAGTCTCCCATGACTACGACTCGTTCCGTTCCGTGTTTAACACTTCACTTGCATGTTGACTATCCTGTCAATTTGACTTGATTTTTAATTTCTTATTTGAGATAACAGTACAATTGATTAATTTCACTATAGTACCCACAAGTTTAGAATTTAAATTTGAGAATAATTTATCAAGATAAAATTTATATGGATATATATAATTTGGTAATAATTAGTTTCCTCATAGTATCAATAGATATAAAAATACAAACATTTTTAGAAAGTGAATAAAATTGCCCGTAGATATTCTTGCACATAGTCATAAAATACAATATGTGGTAGAGTATTGGGGTTTAGGCTCAATCAGCCCACCCCATATTTAGTTTAGTGGTGGATGCTCCTTCTTGTGTAAGACAAAAAGAGAGAGAGAGAAAGAGAGAGAGTTAGAAAGATAGTGAGATAGAGTGATTGTTTGCGTTAATAATTGGCACACTTTTGTATCTCTTGTAATTTCTTTAATAGTGAAGTTTGTTAGTCGTGTGTCTTCCTGTGGAGTAGACTCAATCAAACCACCTTATCTTTGTGTTTGTTTTTTTTCTTGTATACTTGTTTGACTTGATTTATCTCGCGGTAATATCTTTCCTCTATTGTGGTTGTATTCAATATTGCATTTGTCTCTAATTTCTCAGTACTTGTTGGTATACAGTTTATTGGATTGTTGGTATACAGTTTATTGGATCTATTGCGTGTTTCTTGTAGTTGGTACGGGGTGTACCGATATTCCGCATTTCTAGATTCAACCCCACAATTAAGTGGTATCAGATCTCCGGGTTGTTTGGTACGGTTCCAACATGAACAAGAATATGACAAACCAGTATTGCATTTGTATTTGGAATTGAGAAATTTGATGGGAGACAAAATTTTGCATTGCAGCAAGGTTCATGATGAAGTTTGTGTCATACTCTAGTATCCTAGAGTAGATGTTGCTCTATGATATTGTTCATAAGATGATTGATTCAATCAACTTGTTCCTTGAGTTTGACATTACTTATAATATCTGGAACAAGATTCTAAGATTGTGAGACACTATTTCGTAATAAGTAATAAACTCTAAATATTCTTAATCTTTATATACAAGCAAGAAACATTGTTTACAGACAAGATTAGTGTGAGAATTAAAGATTGATTGAGTTTCACAAATCAAGCTAATAGTGTTTCAGTTTAATCTCACAGATGCATATCTGGATGAATATGGCATTAGAATGACCTCATGTGAACATTGATAGGATTTTGTGTTTGGTGTCATCATATGTTTACATGGTGTAAATATCTTATGTTTGAGATGTTCGGTTTTCGAATATAGAGGACTTTTATCTTGTGGTGTTATTTAACGCTATTCTGCAAAGAATGGTCATACGAGAAACTACTCGAGGTAATATTTCTTATAAAGAGAAGTTCGCGAATATCAAATTTGCAATTACCCTTATGCAATACTGGTAGATATTGTATAAGTGATGATATTTGTTGGGTTCCTTGATAAAGTAAGACTATATATAATGCATGCACTATGAAAGGAAAAACAATGGCAGTTATTTTCTTCTCATCTCCAGTTAAATTTAAAATTTATATGTTAAGTTTAATTGGGACTGGATTGCATTTTGGTTTGTTCAGACAAGAATTGAGTTGATTTGGGTCTTCAAGTCATATTTGTTAACATAGAAATTATCTTTTATTATCAGTTTCAACTTAATTGTTTGCATTTTCCAATTATAAACTTGGATGAAAAAATGTATAATTGCTGGGTGATGGACCTGGATCGGATCCTGTGAAATGGAGAGAGCTCTTTCTATCCGCTAAAGCAAATAAATCGACTTGCCCAAGTTCTTTCCTTTAATGGTACATAATTATGTAAATAGGATATATATAGCCTTGCAAATGCTAATTGTTTATGATATTGTAAAGACTTATACTACCAATATTTAAATGTAAACAAGTTAGGATACATCAACTGTGTGTTTTGGGAGTCTGGATCCCCTAAAGTAACTCAAATTTTGAGTTTGGATCCTGACCGTTCGATCGGAATCTGGTCCAAGGTAGAATGCATGGATCTCCTTTAGCATTCAGTCCAGATTCAAACTCAAAATTTCAGGGAGATTTTATCCGCCTTGAACTCAATATTTACTAGCAGAAGTTCCAAAAAGACTGATAGATATTTATCAAGAACTATATGGTTGAGATTTGCTGAGTTAACATTAAAATTTATTGGAATGACTAAAAATGATGAATATAAAATGTTCAAATCGGTCTACTTCACAAGTAATATACCGTCTAACTTTATTAAGTTAATTATAAGTTAAAAATGTTCAAATCAGTCTACATGAAAAATTTGTAATTTAAAAAAGACTTATAAGTTAATTATAACGAATTTATTTCCCATTATTTATTTACCTTGTAACTTTATTAATTTGGAAAATTTTATAAAATTTTATATGTCACATCCCTTGTAAATCCTTTGTAAAGTAGAATTGTTGCTGAGGCACTTACATAACATAGCTTCTCTCCTTGTAAAGTAGAATTGTTTAAGTTAGAGAACTGAATTTTCGTTTGTGCAAATTAAAACTTTTTTTCTTGTGTAAATTACTAAATTCCAAACTTCCACAATAGACTGAAGCACATAACAGCTCAGTCACCAACTTGGAAGAATTAAATGTTACAAAACCAACAGTCAAATAAATAAATAAAAAAAGACAGATCTCTTTATACAACACAAGCAAGTCTGAGTCTGGTAACAAATTTATATATGTCATTTGTGATAACCTTTCATTCGGTATGACTATAAGAGAGTTTATTCTTTTATTATGTTATCAACCCTGTATATATAAGAACATGCAAGTTTTATTCTACCCAAATAACTTGCATTTGTTGTACTTTGAATTTTAGTTATTGACATATTTTTATTTCCTCTAAAACTGGAGACTGTTACCTCCTTCGCTGGTAGTACTTATCGTTGAGTATCTCTGTATACTCACCAAATGTAAGAGCTTGATTTGGTTGTATAAACTGCAAAATATATACATATATATATTAGTCAGTAAAATCAAAATAGAAGGGAGCAGAGGAACAATAAAATGGTAAAATTTCACCATACTGTGGCTGCAGCTACTAATCTAAGTTGAACTACAAGTCCAAACTGAATCAAGACGAAGGTACAAATTCTTTTGTAGGATGAATCTAAAGATTTGTAATACATGGTACATCACGTGTATCGCATTTAACTTTTCACATGTATACCTCTTGATGACGGGTAATTTTTTCAGGAAGTTTGAGTCTTTCATCCCTATCACAAGACAAAAATGTTATACAATCATCAAATGCGATAATTTGAGATGCTGAAAATAACAATCTAAATGCTAAGATACCACAAATTAAGAGCCAGGATGGAAGTTCTACATGACAAAAGAGATATATTGAATGTAAAAAAGGAAGCAAGTTCTAATATATAAATCAATAGAGAAATATTCTAGCTTCAAAGTTATGTTATTATAATGCTTGAAATTCATTGGGCAGCTAGGTGATGCCTATTTTGATGGCCATAAGTTACTTCCCAAATTAATTTTACAGTAAAGACACAATCAACCGATAGTTCTTAATCCTTTTTTGCAATCCACTACTTCAAAAAAGTAGTCATGTGCCCATATTTATCAACCAGAAAACAAACACCTTGTGCAATTAATATGTCAATTTCAATTGACTGTCATTTTTTATACGTCGAGAAGATAGGTTGGTTTGACATGCGACTATCTGATATGAGAATTCGTACTACGTACCAGTTAGGTTGCATAAACATTGCAAGAGTGCACCTCTCAATCCCAGAAGCATTTTCCCCACTCGGTGCCTATGAGAACAGAAATTCAATATGAACTAGAAATGAAGCTATGGACAAAATTACAACAGGCAGAAAAGTATACCTTTACACAATGAGGCGTGGCACAAAGAAGACCACTATATAACATTTCAGTTGTTTCACCAATCTGGTATGCTAATTCGTCTTCTCCATATATAACCTACAGTAAACAAAATTCGTCAAAGGTGCACAGAAAATTTAGCATGAAGCAAAACTTACATGAAAGAAAATTGTATGAGTATGAATAACAACATATCCACAAAAAGAAAAATATATTACTTATTCAAATAATTCTTATTTGAGATCCTTGCCTTCTTTATTTTATTTTTTCTATTACAATTTTTTTAAATAAGTCATTTCTCATTATCTCCATGAATCCAAAGATACAAACTGTTCCTGATTTGGGCTTTTATCAGATCTGTATGTGCTCAATTGACATTCATGTAGGGTTCAAGGGCCCAATATAGCTTCAGACTCAGTCATATTGTACAAAATAAAAATATAGTTATTGGTCTAGATATTATTATATCTTGGTCCAATTATGTACATACCAGTACAAGGTGGTGGTACGAGTAAACCTCAAAGGAGCACCTTATAGTAAATATCATCATCATACGAGCATAAGAGAGAATTATTTACCTT
Organism: Carex pumila; assembly: GCA_033356055.1. Lineage (NCBI taxonomy): Eukaryota > Viridiplantae > Streptophyta > Magnoliopsida > Poales > Cyperaceae > Carex > Carex pumila. The sequence continues at coordinate 321,540 of JARJHM010000192.1, read as the reverse complement.
CACAATTTTGTTATTACGTGTCTGAACATAAAGACCTGCAGAACTATCTGGACAAGGCACCTCTACAGAATTTCTCATAAACAAGCCGCATGTAAGGCCTGAAAATTTATAGCACAAAAAATGACCAGGTTTTAGTTGCAAAACTTACAAAATAAGGACTAAATTAGGTTAACTTGAGGAATTATCGTATAACTGATGGTCAGTTAGATAATTCATGGTTACATGCAAATTTTTAGGGTTGACTGACTGATGCTTATTTGTCTGGTCAAGACCGGTATATGTACTGAGATGACGATTTGCCAAGTATATACCACCCATAGGATAGGTAATGATGGTAATTTCACCTGTTAGGGAACCAGAGTCAGTGTGCCACCCACACCATGACGAAGTAGACCCGGTAACTTCTCTGCATTCACTGAGAATGAAAATTGAGCAATTTATTAGTTTCTGTAAAAAATAAATGTTAGGATGACTTCTCTGAGGTCTTGGGTTTGAACCTCACATCAGAAAATATGGATGGACTTGGGAGCCTTTCCTTTTAATTAAAAAATAAACAGAGAACACAATGATTAAAACCACTATAGAATCTCATATTAGCTTATACTAGGCATGATAATGGAGTGGACAATTGCTCAAGTACCTGTTAACTTGACAGACAGGAGGTAAGTGAGCTATTTTTGGCAAGGGTATACTTGTCCTTCTCACCATCAGGTATTGTTCTTCAAATAAGTACTTGAGAACTTGAAGCATTTTCAAATATTTTTCAAGCAGAAATTAATTCTGGAGCTACCTGGGACGTTAGGTTCCTATTTCAAAAATATAATGCACCGAGTACTAAACTGGTCAGCAGTCACGGAACAAGACTTAAGCCTGATTGGTCAAACTTCCAGACTCAGAACTAGGTCCAAATGGCAGGTCTTTCATGTTATTTCACCTCTCTATATTACTTTCTCTCAAAAGGTGCAAGGTGCACATCAGTAATTTATGCATGTTGTTTATAGGAAAATAAAAGATAAAGACAACTTAATTTACCTAAGTGGTCTGGGAAAGTAATACAGCAACCGACCTTTGTGGCACCTGGAACGCCTCAGTGTCTCCTCGAGGCCTTGAGTCTTGCTGGTTGATCCTTGTTGCATCACTATCCATTTGTCGAAAACAAAAGACTATTAAATTCAAAGTTCGAACGTGCATATTGCTCAATTACCTTCAATATCACAAGCTTTTAATAATATGCTTCTTTCTCTTGTTTTCTTATTGGTTGAGTAATCATTATGTGCTTCTTCCTTTCCTCTTCTTGTTGGTTAAGTAATTGATTCTATAACTCATACAAGATCTAATAGGCTTCTGTAAATTACGGATTCATATGAAACAAATTTCCTATCCATGCAGTGCTATTTGAAAAAATGAAAAAGTATTTTTATTTCTTTACTTTTTATTTGCCTTTCCAGAAACAGTGATGCAATGGTTGATTCTAAATTAAAAAAGAACCTGACTTTTACCTGTATTTAGGGTAATCCACTGATTTAAATTTTCTGATACAAATAAGTATCACATGATAACAACAGTGGTGTATCAATCATGAGTACTTAAACAGAATGCCAGTACAGCAGCCAGTTTCAGACTTTAGTGGCATCCTAAATCACCTCTAATTTGGTGTTTGTGACTCAAATAAGCCAAAATGAACATATTGTAAAATTAATAATGAAGTAAAACTATAAAAAAATAATGCGAAATTTAAATTGCAGAACATACCATATCGATCACAGTGATGTGCCAACAGCAAACCTACCTCAAAAATAAGCTTTCCAAGAGCCTTGAATGCTAGTGATGAAGATAAAAACAGGATTAATGTCTCATGCAATTTCGCTTTATGAAAACTAAGAACTGCAACTTCTTAAATTTATTAAAATATAGTATAGTGTTATTGTAATTTCCTAAAACAATTTCATATTTTAACACAATTTGATCAAAAGAGGTAGCGGTCAAATAGAGCTCAAGTTTGTTTCTGGTTCAAATCAACCTTGGGTTCCAGGTTAGTTGGGTCGGGTCATTTCAGGTTCGATTATTTATTCTGGATACAGATTTGCTACTCTATTATATTTCTTGTAAGGTTGGCTTCAGGACTGGACAGGTTTATGTCAGGTCTTTAAGAAATTATACAGAAACTACTAAAACTTTGGAATTGATGTTTTTACCTTGGACATGTGAAAAATTAAACAAATCATACATTTAGTTGAGTAATCTTAAGCAGTACCTACTTCTAGCTCGGGCAAAGAAGAAGTGGGCCATATGTTTGGGCGACAGAATGATGGGTACCTAAATGATGTAAATTTAGCGAGAGTATACAAAATCGAGAAGCATTTTGTTTTCCTTTTAGATAATGTGAGCAGATTAAGTAAATACCGTACTGATGCAAAAGTGCAGTGTCAGTTGTAGGGGTGTCAATAATCGGGTTAGCGTAGAAAGAGCCTTTGAATACATCTATTTCAAACAAACAGTTTCATTGAAAATTAACATAATTCGTTCCTTAAGATGAGCATAAATCTTAATTGTATTGCTTGCAGAACTGGAAAGGACCATACCATAGAGAAAATACAAAAGATTTGCATATTGTTTGATAATAAATTTTATTCAATTGCACAACATATCTCTCTTTCTTTTTTTAAAAGCTTGACAGTGGCTGTGAATTGTACAATTGCGCAATATATCAATGTTTTTAATCATCAAATCAAAATTAGGACTAAAATCTCTTGATTTAAGAACACCATGGTAATTAAGGCTCAGTAACCTATCAGCTAACTCATATTAGTACTTACCCAAAACAAGTTCTTTGCTTTTATATGTTCCAGCAAATAAGTTTACCAGAATCCAACAATGAGGAACCTTACTGGTATTATACTAAATCTATACTGATTATCAGATCCAACAAAATATTAACCTAACTGACAAAACCAAGCATTACATTAAATAAAATAGAAGATTCTCCTGTTACAATTTCTGTCCCTCATGGAAGTGGTCTGATAAAAGAAGTGACTTTTAAAAAAAAAAAAAATACCATTCACAATAATTTCCAGTTACAATGAGAACCCAAAAGTTCTGGTGAATAAACAAAGGAATAAAATAAATACCTGGTTTACCAGATTCAATAATCTCTTTACCATGACTCCAACCAAAGTTATACCTGGTAATATCAATAAGCAAGTCAAACATAAATCAATAACTTCATTCTTGCTTGAGTTAACTCAGGTCTATGGATCTGTGTAGATTTTAACATTGAGATATGCATTCCTTCAAATGAGAAACAAAGTGTATGGATACAGAACCATGTAAACTTGACTTTTTTGAAATTTTACATCTAATTCAAGCAGAAAACTTCCTGTTTGGTTAATCTTTTCAGAACATATGGCTCTACTCTTTGACTCATTAATAGCCTTTGAAAAGCACATTATGACAAGATTGAAATGTAGAGTCCCTCAATGTTCAAAATAACATAAAAGGGCACGGTAAGAATGAAATTGTACCGATTATTCTATGTACCTGCTATCTGGGTCCTCAAGTTCTCTCTTTGCGTCTTCAGAAAGATTTGCAAGTCTGATAGAGCAGACAAAAATTAACAATCATTTAAGTAACAAGCACAAATACTATTACACTGTGGTAAGTTTAGAGATGTGTAGACTTAAAAACCTGCCTTGGTGCTAGATATAGGAGATTTTTCCTTAATAAAGCAAAATCAGGAACCTGTAGTCAAATCAGAGTCAATAACCCACCCAGTTAGCAAAAAAATAAGAAATTGCCCACTTTGCACATTACAGGCCAGGTTCATAAGTTATCAATGCTGAAAAATCAGACAAGCCAATTGGAGAAAAAAAAAATGAAAACCAAACAACTATTGAATATAAATACAAACTAAAACACATTAAAAATAGAAAAGCAAATTGTACAAGAGGGATTACAAAAATCTTTATATCAATTAGAAGTAATGAACTAGAAGAAAAGATAACCCTACTAACATCTGAAACTGAAATGATTCCAAGCCCTTGTGGCCCAAATCCTTCCTCGATCTTTCCGGACAAATCCTTGTCTCTATCCTATTCAAGTTCAAAAAAAAAAAAATCCCTTAAAATTGAAAATCAACATATTGATCAATTAAGTTGTAATCATCATCTAAGATCTCTATGTTGATATGCAGTATCAATTGGTTCTGTATTTTCATGGGGTCCCGTATCATCTTTGTTTGTACATTTTTTTGCATGTTTTAATGCAACTTTAATCTCATGGATCAAAGCAAAGTTGAGAATTCAAAATTCTTAGTCTCTACTATATCCATGCTAAAATATGCATGAATTTGAACAGAACATTTTGAAAAATTAAATATTTCAACTTAAGGTCACACTTTTGAAATTGTCTGGATCCAATATTGAAGTTCCAATTCAACTTGGACAAGTAATATTAGCATAAACATATAAAATTATTCATTTAAAACAGGAACACAAACAGCAGTACAGTACCAGAAGGAACCAACACCTTTGTCCGATATTCCACAGACGCGGGTTTAGTTTTCGTCCAAATGGCTTTGGACAAAAATTCATCCAAAGTCAATTGTAAACCATCCGATCTGTGTTAAAATTTACACGGATGGTTTAATTTACGAAGCCATTCAGAGTTATTAAGTTGTAAATTTATTGGCACGAATCTTAAAGTAAATCAAATGGTAATACTCGGCTTTGGATGAGATTCTGTCCAAAGCTCTTTGGACAAAATCCAATTCCGAAGACAGAAAAGTCACACAAGAGAGAGAGAGAGAGAGAAGAAGCTAACCTTGAGGTGAGTGAAAGGAATGGTGACAGTACGGACGGTGGGAGGAGAGGACGGCGCGGCCATACTCCGGCAGGAAATCCGGTAAGGCGAGCAGCGGCGAGAAGAAAGGTGAGTCTGAGTGGTTGGGCAGAGATGGATTGCTTTTGCTTGGAGCTGGAATTGGAATTGGAATTGGAATTGGAGAGGAGGCATTATTGATCTCTCATCGGTACAAGTGAGCAATTAGTAGCTGAGTTGCTCTTTCGTTATTACTTCGGCGTTTTCTCGTATCTTCTTTTCTTTATTATTTATTTTGGCGGTTGTCGCGTGTCGTTTTGGGACGGATCCGTATCACTCAGGTACCTGAGGTACAAATTGTAAATCTGGACCGTTCTTTTTACGTGGCACGAATCTGTAAGCAGACACCCTCCAGTCTTAATAGGCTCCGATTGAGTTTGATCTGATTAGAACTAATCTGAACCGTCCGTTATTTTCAATTATACCTCAGGTACTTGGGAGGACACGGACTCGTGTGGGGACCTGGGAGATAAATCCAAAGTTTGGGAAGAATAAGAAAACAAAACACAGTTGAGTGCGGGAAACGTTTCCTCCCAGGTACTGTAAAAGATTCTCCTCACTTTACGGTTAAGATTAACTTCCATCCGTTTTAAGACTCGGGCTAGCATAGGGGGCAGTATCATTGGGATTTGAGATTCGTGCTAAGTTAAAAAGAACGGTCCAGATCCATTCATTGTAAAGGATTCTCTATTACAGTACCGGAGAGGATGTGAACAAATAGTTCGTGCGTTGTACAAGTAAAATATGGAGCACTGACGTGCTAGATAATTCTGATGGGTTAGCATTAGTGAAGTTATTTAAAATTATATTTTATATCAAATTAAAATTAACCTGTTAGAATTTTCTATTAAATCGAATGAGAATTAACAGTGATTTTCATATAAAAAATCAGCAAGTTTGAAACCAAGAAAATCAATTCTTCATAAATATTAAATATTAAATAGTTTGATAATTTTACATCCAATCTTTACCGTAAAAATATTTGTTAGTGTGATTTCTTATTGAATTCGAGCTCTAATTTAAGCAGGATATAAATGAATTGAGTTGGTCGGTTTCAATGTCAATTTGAATAGTTTATTATATATTTTTAATTCATTATTAGTTATTATAAGTTGAATTAGGGCTGGCAAAAAAATTCGAGGTTCGTGATTCGATACAGGTTTGCTTTAGGTTTGATTCGAGTTTAATTTGAAATGGGTTCGAATTAAAATGAACCAAACCAAGTTTCTGTTCGGAATTAATTTAAACCAAACTCAAACATAGCCTGGTTCAATCGAAATAGATTCATGATTTTTTTGTGGTTCGAATCTCATAAAATCACCAGTCATCAATTTACCTGATGAAATTAAAATTCAAGATAGAGAGTCATAATTTAACTTAGCTGACACTCCCTCGCTCTCAAATCTAACCTAGTTCTCTCTCCACCTCTCCCTAACTTACTCTCCCTCTAGCTCTAAAATCTAGCCGACTCTCTCGGCGACTAGCTGTCTCTCCGGCTATCACTCCTCTCTTCGGCTTAGATGACTGTCTCTTCTCTCTCTTCGGTCGTCTCTCATAGTTCATACCAGGAAAGCCGTCTCTGATTATTTTTTCATGAATAATTTTTCAACTTAAAAACACTCATTTCATAGTTCATACCAGTAAAGGAAGTCATGTGAATTTTGTCCCGCTAGAAAAAATTAAGAGTGAGTCTATGGTACTATGCATATTACGATTTGTTACCGTGCTACGGCTCTATATTCGAGTTTTCAAATCCTAATGGTCAATCCAAACCGTTCATCTTGTTCTCCATCTTAATATGTGTTTGGAGACCAAATTTTACATTTTTTGAATTATTTTTACTATTTGTTTAGATTTTTTGAAAATCACTGTTTTTGGATGGTCCAGAATTTTTAGATCAAGTGATTTTCTAAATATCTAAAAAAATAGTAAACAATTTTCAAAAAATATAAAATTTGGTCTCCAAACACATATTAATATGAAGAACAAGATGAACGGTTTGGATCGACCGTTATAATTTGAAAACTTGAATATAGAGCCGTAACACAATAACAACCTATGATATGCATAGTACCATAGTCCATAGACTCACTCAAAAATTAATGTGTAAACTACCGGTATAACTAGAGCTGCTAAAAAATAATTTAGTTTGTGGTTCGATTCGGGTTCGATTCGAAAAATGTGTAGTTCGCAATGAATTCGATTCGAAATGGGTACAGTTCGAAATGAATCATACCAGGTTCAGTTCGAAATTAATTCAAACCAAACTCAAACCTAAGGTAAGTTTGGTTCGGTTCAGTTCGTTGCCACCCCTAAGCTGAATCATACAATTTGCGATTCCGTCTATTTAACATATTTTAATTAGAGCAAGCTATATTTAGAAAATTATATATAACAAAAAGTATATTGTTTAGATAAAAATATTATTGTTATAGTTATAGTTATATATAGATTAATATTAAAAAGGAATAATTTATATAGGTTGAGTCGGATTTTGACTTGACCTTGTTTAAAAAAATTATTACCATATTTTATTTTGTATTCGTGGTTATTAAAATTTAGCCGATTTTTTTTATTAATAGAAAAATAAATAACAAAAATTTTAAGAAAAGGTAAACGATTTCGGAAATTTTCAAAATCTAAAAAGATTGTTACAATTTATTATGGACCATAATATTTAGATAATCCAATTAGTACACTCCTCGACATTGGTAATTTAAAAAAAAATACTTGAATACTATGGTCTATAACGTCCAACACTGTAGCAACTTCTTTTTTTTGTTTCATTTTACATATTGTATTTTTTTTTCTTTTTTTTTCATTTTTTCCACATTGTAATTGGATGAAAATATGTTGTGAAGTTTGTTTTTTACATCGAGCATTTGTTGTTTATAACTCAAAAATATGAAGCTCAATTGTAAAGAAGTATACGAGGGAAAAAAAGAAGATTTTTTATTTTTTTATTATAAATTTAAAAAGTGCATAGACTCTTTAGTTTTTTTTTATCGTAAATAAAAAAAAAGATGTATATGTATTAAAATCTATAGAGTGCAGATACTTCGTTTGAAATGCAATACTTTGAAAATCAAAACTAAAAAAAAGGTATATGTATTAAAATCAAATCAAAGGTTTAAATATTGTTTATGACGTCATAGTAGAATGGTTAAAAAATTACTATGTCACTATTGCGCTGTTATAGCGTGCCGATAGCGCTATAATTTGTATAGTCAGAAAACGCTGTAGCGCGTTATTTAGAGTCATGATTAAAATATATAGATTTTCATTTGTTTCAAATGAAACAAAAACAAAACAAAAATATTACAATACTGAACTTTATATAGACTGTAACAGGCTTCTTTTTTTTTAATTAGCGATGCCGGAGAGATTACTGGTTGAATTATCTGAACGTTATAGACCCTAATGGATTTTTTAAATTTTGAAATTTTCTGAAATTACTCCCCTTTGGCGATATTAATTATTTATTTTTCTATTAATAAAAAAATCAAAAAATTTAGAAGTTACTTCATCAATCAGGATTTAATCCTTGGAGCCCACAACCCTCTTGTTCCTGAACTTGAGGAACTTGAGGGGTTGTTTGCATGAAATCAAATCTTCTGCCCCCCGAGTCTCTGCAGAGTGAGACCAGTTACTGTTAAATGGTTTAACTATTGTTACTGTTTTTAAATGGGCCCCACCCGCAGAGACTCTGGGGGCAAGAAATTCCTGTCCCCCGAGGGGCAAAGGATTCAGTCTCTGTTTGCATAGAGTCCCTCCGTATAAAACGAAGCAGACCTATCCCAAATCCAAATCCGAATCCCAATCCAAATCCTCCCAGGTACCTGACTGAGGCAAATTGAAACCGACGGTCCTGATTAACTCAAAACGATACATATCCAGGGATGACCCATTTGCAGTATTATTTTGTTTTAGAAAAAATAGGGGTCTTAATTTGGCCATATTCCATTGATAATAAATAGTAGTTACAGAGTCTGTATTCTCTAGAGTAAACACAGTGCAAGAATTATTTGCAGTATTCTTTTTGCTTTTGAGATTCGTGCTTGAGTCAAGTACCTGGGGTACGTGATCCGAATTCTTCCAATCCCTCCAAGTCTCAACCCTTTGAAAATATCATGTGTTCTAGTCATAGAAAATCTTACGAAGGATCCAAAACAAAACCGAAAAGAAGAGTGAATACTTGAGATGTTTGATAATAGGGAAATTTCAATTTCTAGTGTGTTCAATTGTTCATGTAAAATTTTCAAGTTAATTTTTTCATCAAAATAACATAATATCTAATATATCCACAAAAATTTTATATTATTTCTTTTATTTCTATTTAATTATTTATTTAATTGTTTTAAATATTTAATTGACAAAAATGCACCTCCCTCTTCAATCTGAGTTCAAATCAAATGAAGTAATCCAATTTTTGAGTTTTAAATCGGAATCATCCAATTTGAATCCGAGATAATCTATCCGAACTCGCACATATTCCGAGACATGAATTCGAATTGCGAAGTAATTTCGATCGACGAATTTGAATCAGACAGTCTCGATCAAAAACCCAAAAATTGAGTTACTTCAAGATATTTTGACCCATACCTCTCCTCTTGTTGAACTCTAAATCGCTAAACTTCTCTCTTGCCCTCTCCTCTCCTCTCGCACTCAACACCAGGTCCTTGTTCCTATTCTCTCCCCCAACTTTGGAATCAAACATTACATCTGATTCATTTTAATAAATTATAATGATAAAAAAAAAAAAATTGAAACCATGTGATTGATTTGAATGGTTGGGATGGAAAAATAGAAAGGTTCTCTAGCAGATTTGAATCCTCCGACCTTTACCTTTGATTTAATTCTCCAAGTATTAATTATTTGGTCACGCTTTCCCTGCTTTCGAGGACGTAAAGCTTCAAATATAACGAAAAAATATATAATTTCAAATGAATTGCTGTAGAAAATGCTAAGAGATAAAGGCTCATGTATGTCGTCAGAAAGTGTGTCATTCCTAAAGAGGCGCTTGATTCACTTCACAGGTTATTTCAGGAAATAGAAAGATTTTAGAGAATATAATACCAAAGAATGTTATTCCAAAACATGTGTTATTATTATATTTAATTCGTGCATAACTATTACTTTAACATTCCTTGGAACAAGTCATTTCTATATTTGATTCGCGTATAATACAAACCAAATGCCCCCTAAGAAATAAAGACTCGTTCTGTAAAATGAACACAGAAAACAAAAATGCAATTTTACTAGGCTGTGAAAATTGTTAAAAATAAGAACACTGAACTTGTACATTACAGGTTTCCTTCTCCATGTACTGGCTCGATCAGACTTCATGTGGTTATGTTAATAACTGAATGGTACATATATAAATATATAATTGTCAACAAATACACACATAGAGGGATCCAATTACATCTTTTTTTGTGATACCAAATTACACTCTTGATTTTCAAAATTTACAATGTTCAAATAGTCGATCAAAACTGTTCAACATAATGTATATGTTAAAATATGCTTGCATATCAAATTTTACATTTTTTTTGAAATTTTTTTACTATTTATGAAGTATTTAACAAAATCGCTGTATTCAAATCATTAAATTTTTATACCCATCTTAATAAATAGTAAAAAAATTTTAAAAAAAATGTAAAATTTGATATGCAAGCATATTTTAACATATCTATTATGTTAAATGGTTTGGATTGACTTTTTAGATTTTGAAAATATAGCGTAATTCCGTGTCACTAAAAAATAATATAATCGGATCCCTCCTCATATATATGTATATATGAGGAGGTTTCCAATGCGTCATACCTCATATTTTATTTCTGTTTTTAAAGTTCAAATTGTCGATCTAAACCGTTCAACATGATATATATACTAACATGTGGTTAGAGATGAAATTTTATAATTTTTGAAATTTTTTACAATGGGTAGAAAATCACTATTTTTTGAACGGTTAAAAAACAATGATTTTTTACCTATATTATTGTGGTATTTATTTCAGGTTTTCAACTTGATAGGTACCAAGTACCAATAAGCATTTGTTGTGAAAATGCGAAATAGTACAAAAGACCAGAGCCTGAGAAAGTGTTTGCATTAACATCGAAAGGTCACAGCTGTAATGGCACTTGAGCGGGTCCCAGATGACATAAGGGCCCACAGCGGGGTGACGAGGATGAGCAATCTGGGTCTGACCAGAGAGATCAAGAATGCAGTCACCATACCTGTCACGGCAAAGGCGCAAATTGGGCATTTTGTTGAGGCACAGATTTTGGAGGCAATCGGGGTCGATTTGCTGCAAGGACAGCGCCGTGTTCCATGATGATTTTATCCATGTGATTTGCACTGCCTACAAATATTACATAAATAATATTTAATTAATGGGTCTACACACTCGCACCAAAACAAAAAAAAATACATGCTGAATGTAGTCACCTATAAAATGTACTATCTCATATTAATGGATGACGGCCAAGTAATGTTTATTAATGGAATTTTGACCTTCTCAACTTATAATATTCATGAAATAATTTAAATCTCAAACCTACTCTCCCATGCAACAAGTGTTACCTTTCCTACTAGATTTAAACTGATTATCCTTTAATACTTTTGTTACAAAAGAAGACAAAGTAGAACTTTCCCTTTTTATAATTGAATAACAAATAGTAAATAAACCAAACCAAACTGAATGAAACAAAGTGTAATAATAAGAAATTCTCTATGTTTAATGTAATAAAGATATAAACTCTTCATTTTGAATCCATGGCAGAGGTATCTTATCATTTAAATTTGTTCTTGATAGGCAGCTTGATAATTTTGCCTAATTCTATTCAGTTCAAGAATTTCAATTTCTGAAGATCATAATTTATTTGGTTTTATTTTATATTATGCTGTTTCAAAATGTGAAAACAATATATACATGTTTTTAAGCTTACAATCTTGTAAATTTGGAAACTATATACACGCGCCACTAAGCCAAACTACCCATATTTTTGAATATTTAAATCAAATCTTAAGATACTCTTAACAAGAAATAATAACATAGTTAACCAGTAGTTGTTTGAAGGTAGATATATGTACCTCCTATCATTCCTTCAAGCCTGATTTCCCTCATAGTTTTATCCTTCAAATTGTCTCTGCTACCTAAGCGTAGAGCATGGATCTTCTCTACGAACTTGATCATTCCAGCGATGCACACTAAAGTTGTTGGTATCAATAGCACCGGATTTGGTGGTGATTCGCAAAATGCGTAAACTGCATCTACAACCTGAACAACTAGCCCCAACGGGAGATGTCACCAAAGCTCATTATCGTCGGTTGAGTATGATGTGATGGTATTGGGATCTCCGAGGTGCAGCAAGAGGAATGAGGCCCACAAGATGGTGAGGTTGCTTGTTATGGTTCCACTGTCGCCACTCTCTGCAGGATCTATCTTCTTGCCCATGTTACCTAGTGCTAATGGGGGAACCAACTCAGCAGTCAGGTAAAACAGCCAGATCGTCAGCACGAGCACCTTGTTGCTGCTGCGTTTGTGCAATGGTGCCACGAACATGAGACCCATTTGTATGCTCAGGCTGACGGGGACGAGAATCCTTACCCAGAGTTCCATTGGCTTTGCCATTTTTGAAGGATATTTATTATCCATTCTTTTTGGATAATACCCTTGAGAAATGGCGAAACCAATGGAACTCAGAAGGGGTAAGGAATATCGTCCTCGCCAGCCTGAGCATACAAATAGGTCTCATGTTTCACACTCTCTCTATCCCTCTCCCTCTTGAAAGCTTGGCAGAGGCTGCCGAGAAACTCTCTTTTTGTAAAGCTTGGCAATGTCTGCCAAGTCTTTCTCTCTTCCTCCCCTTGTCCTCTTCCTCTTTCTAGTTTCTTGTTGTGGGTTGCCTGGCTAGATCCAAGCCTTGCTCAACAAATGAAATATGACTGCTGAAGCCTAAATTGAATGAACCGAATAATTATTAGTGGAAAAGATTAAACACGCATCGCAGGATCTACCATTCCATTATCAACCCATCAATTGCATTTTTTGTTTGGTTTCTATATATTCCTTCAGGATCGATTTCATATTACAAAAAAACCTAGATACACTTTTCTCCTCTTGTAGTCCAGAAATGCATAATTCATCCCTACTTTTGACTACACCAGCTAAAACCAGACAGAATCTAACAACAACCTTACTAACTTGGATTTAATCTCACCCAATAAAACCAATTCTATTCAAGATTTAATTAGCTTCTTGCACTAAGATTTGCATTACCTGGTTCGCTGAGCAAACGCTGAGTTTCCTGCAAGAATTAGAAAGAAAGACACAAAATTATGTCTCGATTCGAAAAAAAAAAAAGAAAGACAGATAGATCTAAAGAAGCATCAATAGATCGGATAGAAAGAAGATCGAAAAATTGTGACAGGTACCTTGATGATCCTTCTCGGGAGGTTGCTGTTCGCCATCCGATCAAGCAGCTAATGATTCCTTTCTTCTCTTTTTCTTGGTTTTTGTTTTTTGTTTTGTTTTTTGTTTTCGTTGATTTTTTGAACGAAAGAGGCGGCGAGAAGAGGAGTCTTCCGTTGGTGGAGTGCAAGGGCTTATAAAGTTTCTCAATATAATAATAATATTTTTGCAAAACTTTTCTTTTATGTCCCTGTAAAAGTTAAGAATGAGATATGTCACCTACCTTGTGGTTGTAAAGATTTTTTTTTAAATAACATTGGATTTAAATATTTTAATGAAATAAGTATGTTAGATTTGATTTTATTTATTATGTGGATCGGTAGAGGAGGCAGAAAATTTTCTGCTCCATTATACTTATGTTATCTCAAATTAAGAGAAGCACCTTTTATTTATTTTAATTAATTTTATTCATGCTGCAATATTCAACGAAGTTGTTTTAAATATTGCAAGAAATTAAACAAAGAACTCAGAAGACTCAAAGAAGAATTTATTGGTCGATTCTTCAAGTCTCTTATAGGATTTGTCTCTGTGTATAAATATAATGTTCTTTACTAAAGTAATCTAATTTTTTGAGTTTTAGATCAGGATTGTTCGATTTGAATCTGTCATTTAGGATTGCTTTGGAATTAGAATTCGTCGCTCTGAATGTGTGCACTTCACTTTGAGATGGATTGTTACAGATTCGAATCAGACGGTCCCGATCTAAAACCTAAAAATTGGTTTACTTCATTGGATCTGAATTCTAGCATAACCCACCATTTCCTAAAAAAAATAAAAATAAAAATAATAATAAGCAAAATAAATCACTAAAAAATTCGATCAAGATTTCCAATTCTATCAGCTGATTAATTTATGTAGAAGGGTTTTAGCACAATTATCAAACTTTACTAGAACAAAAGCTTAGTAACCTCTCTCTCTCTCTCTCTCTACAATAAAATCTTCTTCCTATTTTTGTTTAAATATTATCTCAATCAAAAGGGTGCAATGCTGCCATCCTTTTTCTTGATATTTCTCTTGCATTCTCTGGTGGTTTCTCCTCTGCAAGGAATAATAAAACTTTATATATTAAGAAGAGTATGCATGATATATAAATTGTTGGGGAATTATTGGTACAAAGAATAATTACAAGGTGAGATATACACAAAATAAAATCATTTTTTTTTATATTTGGTAATTTATTTCAAATATAAAGAGACCACTTACCAGGAAAAATATAATGGACAAAGGTAGCAGAAAACAAAATCACACCAACAAAGAAAAATGTGTAGAGATGCCTCCCCATTTGAAAACACCACCTCTCCTCAATCCCCATCACCATCTCTCTCTCTCTCTCAAATAAAATAAATAAATATTTTGTTATATATATATTACATCATTGAAATGTTATGGATGGTATATATATAGCAAAAAGAAAAAAGAAAAAAAAAAACAATGGGACAGTGAGCCCCTGGTATATACTATATATGGTACTATTCAAATCCATTGGAATTAGTATGAATTGTGGATTGAGAGGAGGAGACAAAATTGTTAGCGGCGCAGAGTGAATTACTTTGTGCGTTTCGTCTTTGTAAGATACACAACTGTCTAGTCTGAGGATACAAGAAGAAAGGTTGCGGTGACGTCAAGGGCGAGCCAAGCATTGAATATGAGACCTATTTGTATGCTCAAGCTGGCGATATCTCTTCTGAGTTCCATTAATTTTGTCATTTCTCTAAAAAATATTATCTATTCTTTTTAAAATAACAAAATCAATGGAACTCAGAAATAGTAAGGATTCTTGTCCTCGCCAACCTCAGCATACAAATAGTTCTCATGTTCCATTCTTTTTCCATCTCTCTTGAAAGCTTGGCAGAGGCTGCCGAGAATCTCTCTCTTTTTGAAAAGCTTAGCAATGTCTGCCAAGTCTCTCTCTTCCTCTTTCTAATTTCTTGTTCTGGGATGCCTGGCTAGATCCAAGCTTTTCTCAACAAATAAAATATGAATGTTGCTGCCCCACCATTAGGTAGAATTTATTGGGCTTCATAACTGATTCAACAGGTGATATTGTTTTTTAATATTATTTGTCACATGACATGTTTAATATTAGTTGTCAGATTTGAATCCTGTTTCAGTTGACGAATTGGAGGTTTCCGGATGGTAATGTAATTAATTAAGCCAATTAAGATTCATTTTTACAAAAAGAAACAAGTTAGTACAACAAGGAAACAAAAAGTTAAATAAAATATAGAATATCAGTGAAATATTGTCTAACATTAGTACGGTGATTTTTGGCATTCATCTCTCAATGCATGCAGAAGACATCCATTCCTGGAAGCCAAAGGACAGAATTTTTTTTATAAATCATAATTAAGAAATTAATTTTTACCAAACCAGTATGATTATTTATTTATTTTTTAACAAAAACAACAAAGACTGAACAATCAATTCGGTCCTACATTTTTTTAGACCGAATTGACTATTCGGTCTGCACTTATTTCACATATTTTCCCATCACGGTGTGGCCGTTGGTGCAAATGCCAATTCGATCCCAGTGTTTTTTTTTCAGCTGGGACCAAATTGACAATTTGGTCCCATGTATTTTTTTTTTAAAATATCATTTTTCTCTCTAACAAAAATATTAACATGCAAATTCAATTAAATATTGACATGCAAACCCAATTAAATATTAACATTCATTATATTACTCTACTCTACAATTACACTACAAAAATCTAAATTACATTAAAAAAATTAAATCATTCAACAATTGAATTATATTACATGCAAAAAGCTAAATTACTTTACATGCAATCTAAAAAAACTCTACAATTAATAATTACACTTCATAAACTTAAATTACAATAAAATAAATAAATCATTCAGCGATTGATTTATACTACATACAAAAAAGCTAAATTACTCTATATGCAAACTAAAAAAATTCTACAATTAATAATTACACTACAAAAACCTAAATTACACTAAACAAAATACCGGTCGTTGTATTCTACCATTAATATAATTACACTAAACTAAATTTTTGAGATACCAAACGACGTTTTTTTGCAATTTTGATTCCATCAAATGTCCGGGGATACTCCCTCGATCAAAATTTAGATATGTCTCGTCCCCTCTTTCTGAATTGGGGTATACGTGTAAATTTGACTTTCCTAGCCAAAATTATGGTTGTTTAAAGTTAAAAAAAAATGATGTTTTCGTGCAAAAACACCGATAACGCACCGATGTTTTTGCTCGGCTTAATGATGATAGAAGTGCATCGATGATTCATTGCCAAAACATCGATGACGCACTCATGCTCTCTAAACAGCTATAACTTTAAATGCATTTACTATTCATTTTGTGTGTTTGCTTTTTTTTAATGGATTACGGTTTTGTTTATTATTTAAAGATCATTGAAATTATCTATAATTGTTCAATATATGTATTTTAAATTTGATAATTTATAATTTAAGTTGGATATTAATAAAAATATCGGTAAATTACTCTATATGCAGACTAAAAAATTCTACAATTAATAATTACACTATAAAAACCTTAATTACACTAAACAAAAATCTAAATCACAGTTTTTTCAACACGCGACCATAGAAAATCCGAAACCACAAGGGACCAAATTGGCTATTCAGTCCATACTTTTCTTGGATTTTCTGTAGCCGTGTTCATGAAAATCTGCACAAAAAAGTAGGGACTGAATAGCCAATTCGGTTCTAAAAAACCAAAAATATGAATTGAAATGGCTATTCAATCTTTGTGGTTTTTGAAAAAAAAAAAAGGGATCATGTTGGTTTAGTAAAAATCAATTTCTTAATTATAGTTTATAAAAAAAAATTCCAAAGTACATGCAAAGAATAGGAGGTAATATAAAATTTCTTGAAGGGCCCCACGTCCATAAAAGAGAGTAATATAATAAGAGGGTTGAGAAATAAAGAAATTAATTTATAGATATATATAGTAAACCTTTCTCTCTCCCTGACGCATGTGCTTGCTTCACATGAAGTGTTCCCTTACCGCGTGCATTCCCGCTGACAACCAATTTATTGATTGTTAAATCAACATGTTCGAGTAGAACTAGGGTGCTCTTAAGCTTACCAAAATGTTTGGTGAGCTTGATTTTAAAATTCATCAAATCAATTTCAAATGACGAATTCGAACTGTTAAAAACCGTTTACCTTATGTGTGATGTGTCTACATATGAAATTTTTAAACATTCGAATTAATTTAGTATAAAGTCAAGCAGTCAAAAAACATTCAAAAAATAAATGCACTAAAATTAATTTATTAACCTTCTAATTTTGACCGATTGACTTTATACTAAACTAATTCGAATGTTTAAAAATTTCACATGTAAGGTAAACAGGTTTCAACGGTTCGGATTCGTCATTTGAAATCGATTTGATGAGTTTTAGAATCAAGCTCATCAAACACTTTGGTGAGCTTAAGAGCACCCTAGTTCTACTCCAACATGTTCTCCATAGTTTAGGCAGCTAGGTTGTGTATTTAATTTAATTTAAAAACCATTTTTTATCCATCAATTAAGTGATTAACAATTTTTATACCAATTTTAATCTATTACAAAATATTAGTGGTATGGATCTAGTCTATGATCTTATGAGTAGAACTAGGGTGTTTTTAAGTACAATAAGTCTCTTGGTGAACTTAAGTTTAAAATTCATCAAATCGGCTTCAAATAACTAATTCAAACTGTTGAAATTCGCCACCTTACGAGTGATGTGTTTACATGTAAATTTTTTTAATTTTAGAATTAATTTTGCATAGAGTCAAGTAGTCAAAAAAGATTAAAAAATGAATACATTAAAATTAATTTATTAACCTTCTAATTCTGACCGCTTGACTTTATACTAAATTAATTCGAATGTTTAAAATTTTCATATGGTAGATGCATCACTCGTAAAGTAGATGAATTTCAATAGTTTAAATTTGTCATTCGAAACCAATTCGATAGATTTCAGACTTCAATTCAAAAACACCCTAATTGTACTCCTATCTTATTATATAGATTGAAAAACTTGTCTCAATTCGGCAAAATTCCCATTCTTTCCCATGAATTGGTTGTCATACGAACGGAGCGTGGGAGCCTAGAAGAAACAAAAGATGGCTCCATCCTATTAATGCAAAAAAAAAAAAAAAAAAAAATCTTAAAAGAAGGCCCAAGCAGGCCCAAAAATAACAGTAACCCAAAGAAATATCTTGTTTCTGAGAACAGCATAGTACCAAAGAAATATCTTGTATAAATTCAGCGAATTTTATCACTCCAAATCGGAATGTAGAGAAATTAAGTAAACACTGATGACATCTTATCTTTTTTCTTTTTTATTTCCATTATATAGTATGTTGTGGACACAACCTAACCCACCCTTCCTCAAAAAAAAAAAAAAAAAAAAAAAAAATTCAATCAAGATATCCAATCCTACCTGATTAACTTATTATGTAGAAGGGTTGTAGCACAAATTATCAAACTTAACTAGAACAAAAGCTTAGTAACTTCTCTCTCTCTCTCTCTCTCTCTTTCAACAATAAAATCTTCTTCCTATTTTTGTTTAAATATTATCTCAATCAAAAGCGTGCAATGCTGCCATCCTTTTTCTTGACTTTTCTCTTGCATTCTCTGGTGGTTTCTCCTCTGCATGGAATAATAAAACTTTTATATATTAGGAAGAATAAATATGCATGATATATAAATTGTTGGGAAATTATTGGTACAAAGAATAATTACAAGGTGAGATATACACAAAATAAAATCATTCTTTTTAATATTTGATAATCTATTTCAAATTTAAAGAGATCACTTACCAGGAAAAATATAGTGGAGAAAGGTAGCAGAAATCAAAATCACACCAACAAAGAAAAATGTGTAGAGATGCCTCCCCATTTGAAAACACCACCTCTCCTCAAGTCCCATCATCATCTCTCTCTCTCTCTCTCTTATATTCCTTTGATAAATATTTTGTTATATTTTACATGATCGAGATGTTATGGATGGTATATATATGTATCAAAAAGAAAAAAAAAAAAACAATGGGACAATGAGCCCCTGGTATATTTGGTATTCAAATCCATTGGAAATAGTATCAATTGTGGATTGAGAGAAGGAGACAAAATTGTTAGCGGCGCAGTGAACTGATGCATTTTCTGAAGAACGGATTATCTGTGCCAGGATAAATATGACAAATTGTGTGGCAAATTTATAACAGAAATGAATCAGAGGTGCAAACGGATTGGATATCTGCTTTTATTTTCCGAATCCGGATATGAATCAGATATTAAATATATATGAATATGGAATTGATATTAAATAAACACAGATACAAATATGAATGTGCTCTAGAAAATATAATTTTTAAATTTATGAGAAAACAATGTAATGCATATAGATTATTTTGAGTTTAAATCGGTCTGTCTGGTCAGATCTGAAACAGATTTTAATTAAAGAGACTTTGTGCATTTCATCTTAGACTTAGTTCGGTTCAAATAATGATCGGACGGTTCAGATTAAAACTCAAAATTTGAAATACTTTAAGGGAATCGAACTATAGATGACATGATAATAACTTCAGTTAGAGGCAGTTAATCTTTTTATTATAAAGGTCTATAGGTGCTCCATTTACACTTCAAGTCTACAACACATACACTTAGGACCTCATTTCACAAGTGAGTTCGATGTTATACTTACAAGTGTTTGGTTGCAAAATAAAAATAAGTTGGAATAGTAAAATCAAATATAATAATTGTTTATTTTATTAGCAGTGTTTTAAAATGTGATTGCATAGACAGCATATGCGGCTGTATATACTTATGCAGTAGTTTTTCACATACAAAATTTCATACAGTCAAGTTCATACGGTTTTGAATATACAAGCACATATATAGTTCATGTGGACTTGAAAAAAGTTTAAAAATTATTTTACGGTGAAAGAAATTAGAATATGTAATATTTATAATATGATAAAGAGTACAAACCATTAGACCAAACAAATCTTTAGATATAAATTAGTTTTATTTTATCTATATTTCTTTAACAAAGCATAATAAAACTATATATATACTTTTACATACAAATCTATATATATATATCCGCATACCAAATAATTCTAATAAGACAAAACATATGAATTCATTATTCTAACTATTTTAATCTAACAAATATCAAATAGACTATTCCGAATATTCAATATTCTCACCGAATACATCCTATAAAAAATTATGTCCTTCCTAGCTGTGCTACTGGTGGCAGAGACAGTAAACTTGGAAAGGCCTATTATGAGAGCTTGTTGAATAATTAGTATGATCTTAAAATTGTTAATCCAATTTTAAGATCAAAGTCAAAGTTGTGGCCGGCGCTGCTAATTGCAGAATCATTGCTAATTGCGGTCATACTCCTCTGTCCTTAATTCACTATTCCTTCTGTTGACTGTTGACTGTTGACTGTTGAGTCGCTTGCGTGACTAGAAACAACATCTATTCTACTCATCTGAAATGTACTCCTCTGAGATATCTCATATTTTGCGTGACTTTTTGGGTAATCTCAACCGTTCAAATACGTTCTGCACGAATATCAAAGCAATATTTCGAATAGAAACCAGACACGTCGGTCAAGCAAAATATGAGCTACCTCAGAAGATACGCGCTCTTCTATCTGCACCCTTCATATTTTCTATACGCCATAAAAAATTATAGAGTAGAAATTGCTCTAGCCACAAAAGAAAAAGAGAAGAAGAAAGGGGAAATTGCTCTCTCGCTCTCTCATGGCTTCAACAACCATCTTCCTCTTGCCCTCTCAAGTCACACAAACAGGAGCAAGAGCAATTTCTATTACCTCCACAAACCCTAACCCTAGAAGTGTCTCCTTCCCCAAATTGCGTAATGGGTCGTCACTCAGGTCGACCCGTCAGGAGCTGAGAGCGAGGGCAACGCTCCAAGTGGAAAGACAGGATCCTTCCTATTCTTCTCCGCCTCCTTCCCTTCCTTATCGGATCGGGCACGGCTTTGATTTACACCGGCTTGAACCGGGACTACCTCTTATTATCGGAGGAATCGATATTCCTCATGACCGGGGTTGTCAAGCTCACTCTGACGGTAATTCATTTCATTTCATCTCATTTGATTTGATTTGATTTCATCTCATTTCATTTCATTTACTATTAATACAGGTGATGTGTTGCTTCACTGTGTGGTAGATGCGATTTTGGGAGCATTGGGGCTACCTGACATTGGCCAAATATTTCCAGATTCTGATCCCAAGTGGAAAGGTGCCAATTCTTCTCTCTTCATGACAGAAGCGGTAATTCATTCATTCCTCTTCTTTGTAATTTGTAATTTGAAAATTGGGGTAGGCAAGTGTAACACATCAATTTGGGGTGTCAACGGGTACAGTACGATATGGGTGGATATATTTTTATACCCGTACCCGTTATGATAAAAAAATCTTTACTCTTATTCGTCTTTTCGAATACAGTACAAATCGAATAAACAGATAAAAAAAATGTCATTGACATTTCAATTTGTGCTTTCAATAAAATATTTTAAAAAAATAGAAAAAAAAGAAAAGAATAATAATGAATACTACTAATTTGTATTATGAAAATTTAATGAAATACAAAACTTTATTATATCATCTTTATACAAATATATATCTATATATATAATTTTATTTTTAAAAATTATATTATACGAAAACATGTAAGATAACGGAAAAAAGTTGTTATCCTTATTCGTACCCGATAAGCTAACAAAAAAAAAAAAATCTTACCTTTATTCGTATTTTTTGATACGATACAAGTCGGAATAAACAGGTAAAACGATGCCATTGACACCCTTAACATCAATCAATTTTCAATTGAATTAACATGTATGTAATGCTTGCTCTTTGGAATATGTGATATGATCTCTCAGGTTCGACTTATGCATGAAGCAGGATACGAGGTAGGTAACATAGATGCTACCTTGATCCTACAAAGGCCCAAACTGAGCCCACACAAAGAGGCCATTCGGGCCAACTTATGTACTCTCCTTCAGGCCCATCCTTCTGTTGTCAATCTTAAAGCAAAGACTCATGAAAAAGTCGATAGCCTTGGAGAAAATAGAAGCATAGCAGCTCACACTGTTATTCTACTCATGCGAAAATAGCATGTTATTCTTATGTTATGTTGTGTTCTGTTATTCATTCAACAAATAAAGCTCAACGCTTATTACATGTTTATGTGTGTCTAATAAATAAAGCTGTCTACTGTAGGTTTTTGGGTCTCTTTGCTCTGTTTCCAAGTTATTCTAAAGCAGTGTTGTGAAAAGCAGCTGTTTAGGTTGATTAGTCGTTGACGGTGATTAAATAGTCATAGATTTTTTTTCGACTAATCAATTAATTATTCCCGATTATGACTGAGTATTGTCGATTATTCTCAATTAATTGTTTGGTGGTATTCTGTCTGTCGTTATTTACAAGACTGTTCTAAACTATATTGGCTTTTTATCTATTACCAAACAAAATTTCCATGGCAAAACTTTGCACAAGTGATTCTAAAACTTAAATTTCAAGCTCTTTATTTTATCACATGAAAAGCACAATACACAGTAAATTCTCCATTTTATGCGCTATGCATAGTACTTAGCCTCACTCGTAAATCATTATTAATTAAAAATTGATATTGAAAATTGTAAATTGATTAAGATGAATTGGGAAGATTGAAAGAATATTTTCACAAATGAAAATTTGAGGTCTATTTGTCAAAAAATTTAAAGGACTTTCATAACATGGTTTTTGTTATATAATAACATGAGTAAGGCTATGGTATTATGCATAGCGCAGATTGATCTGTACTACTAATAAATATTTTTGTTTTAACAATTACAACGGTCGATCCGCACTATTCAATATGGTCCAAAATTTTCGGATCAAGTGATTTTGTACCCATCTTAAGAAATAGTAAAAAAATATAAAATTTTATTTACAAGTATATATTTATATGGTAACTATGTTGAATGGTTGAGATCGACCGTTAGGACTTTCAAACAGAAATTTGAGTCCATAGCATGGGCAATATGTGCTATGCATAGTACCATAGCCGCACTATGTTTTTTAAATTGTAACTTGAGGGTCGAGCTCCATAGTAGTCTTACAAGGACCGAACCAGTCGGTTGGGTCTGCAAAAAAGGGGCCCCATAATATGTGCAGTTTGATTCTTTTCAAAATAATCGTTTACGCTATTAGATTGGCGAAAGTCAGTTTAACAGATCAGATTTTATCATTTTCGATTCGGTTCCGAATCGGATCAATGGTAATAGGGTAAAAGTAGCACCTCTAGATTTTAATAACAAAAATGTTGAATCGTTCCGATGAAAAGCTCAAGTTCAAAACATACTTTTAAGTTTCATATTCTCTCCTCCTCTAGTGATCTCCTTTCTCCTTCAATATTTTTGTCTTTGCTTCACTCCTTAAGATGAAAAGCAACGCAAGTAATGGCTATGCATTTTTATCTCATCAAATATGTAGGAAAATTACTCGCTTGCAAAAAGTAATATTTTGAATTTATAACAGAATATTGATATATATATATATGTTTTTTTGCATCTCAATCGAATAATTTCACACAAATGCAAATGATTAGATCTAACAAATACAACATATCAAATTTTATCAAGATCAAAATATTTTGAATTCATATAAATATCAGTTTTGAAATGCTTCATAACTAATTATGTCATATTTAATTTCTTTTTTGATATTGGCAAACAAGCCCCGAGAGTTCGGGCTGCTGAAAAGTGACAAGCAGCACCTCGGGACCATAATCACACAATTCGCTTTTTATTTGGAAATTATATGCATTTTTTTGACGTTTTCAAAATGAACTCTGAATAAAACGCAAACAAACGTATAATATGTTTTATTTGCGAATAAAACACGAGCCACAAAATTATTCACGAGAAAAACACAAACAAGAAAAAAAAAAATAAACAGTTCTTTTTAATTATTTTTGCTTTTTTATACCGAATCATTTCCGAATTATACTCAAATTATATCCGAATTATAAATTTTTGAACTGCCAAATCAAATCCGAACTATTAGAGTATTCGCTTATCACTGTGCTCGGGAGCAACTGCCTTTATTGTACAGTTATAATCGACAGGACAACTTGTCAATTGATCGATGTGTAACTAACTGATTAGTTGATAAATTAGTTCTCTTCACAGCAAATTCTTTATCTCTATTCTCCAATAATCAGTACAAGGGTCCTAATTTTCTGTTCTGTATTTCCTAATGCAATACCTGTAACAGTCTATTGACAGGTAGGTCCCAATTATTGGAGACCACAAAGTTGCGGACGGCCCACTCGTCAGTGGACCTTGACAGGATCTGGATCAAAGAAAAAGCCGAAACCTTGTTCTTTTGTTCGTCTCTTTCGTAACCTCGTGACCTTGTCGAATTCAAATCACCGAGGTAACATAATTTTTTATTTTAGATATTAACCGTTCGATCTAAGTTGACACGAATATTGAAGGAACTCGTATGTGATGAACGGTCCAAATCTTAGCTTACATATTCTTTTACTTCAGAGTAAATGGACTCGACATTGTTTACTCCTACATGATTGCATCTACCGAATTCCACATTTCCACTGCCTCTGTTCCCCCCCCCCCTCTCTCTCTCTCTTTCAAGCAAAGGAGCGAGGAGACATGGGGGACGAGCCATTGCTAACTCGCTGGAGCTTTGAGGTTAGCTAATCAAATCTCTCTTCCTCTCTCTATACTCAATTTCTTCATTCAATAAGTTAATCTGTATTTATATTGTCTGTTCAAAGGATTTCGAGTTCAATTATGATGTCAAATTTGGGATCAAGAGAGCGGCCAAACAAGAGGATCAAGAGAGAACGACTTATCGGGAGAGCTATAGCAATGGCGGAGTGAGCTCTAATCGAAGTGTAAATAACAACAACAGGACCGGTGCTGATTTGTCCATCTATGAACAGTTTCAGCGAATGGTTAGATGAGGAACTATACTCGATTTGGCTTTCTGATGCTATTTTTTTTTTGTCGCAAGCTGAATTCTTTTTCATCTCTTTGTACGGATTTGGAATTTAGTGAGCGCAATTGAAGAATTATTAGTTACATTGTAGAATTGGACTGTATTTAGCTTGCTTCAGTTTCTGAATTATCAATTAGACTGGAGTTGTAACCAAATAAGGAAAAGATACACACAATGACACACCATGATATAACTGGATGAGCAATGGGAATACGGGATTAGATATAAATTTGTATTGACAATAATTTTATATTAAAAAGAGTAGTGTTGGACTCTATTTTGTTGTAATTTTTAAATTCCAATTACAAAATAATTTTTCATATTCTAAATCTCAGGATAAGAAGACAGAGATTCAATCTAGGTCAATTTCTGAGAGAGCTGATGATGTGCCGTAAGATTCCCTTTGTATTCTATGTCAATGCTAGCCAAATGATGAGCACTTCCAATACTCGTATGAGTACTCTTGATTAGAGCATCATCTGAGCAGAGTTCATATTTTAAACCATAATTCTGCAACAGTTACACTACTGGTTGATTCTGTATACCAGTGTTATGTATTAGCATGACTCTGAAACAGTATGGTTTATACTTTATAGCCTAGTACCTTCATGTTACCAAAGTAGCAGACTATATGTTTGGTGCATTATTTTGAGCCAACTTTATATCAGTACCAGCTAATTTTGTTATATACCACTATTATGTACTAAAATGAAGCCCAACCAGTGGGTATAAGCTATATTCCTGTGACAGATTTTCCATGAAGAAGTCCGGAGTGTATTTTTCTTTTGTTTTTATTCTGTTATAAATAATATTTTCAAATATGTTATCTGTAGTCAGAAGTCTCTGTTTCCTCCATTTGAATCTGCTGAAATGCGCCACCTAGCTGAGGCATTATCAAGGTACTCTTAGCTAAATAAATTACAAATTGATATACCTTGCTTAGTAGCCTGTAAAATTTACTGGTTAGTCTTCATCTGTAGTCTGAGACTTCAAAATATTATGTGTACCTAGAAAAATGAAAAGTATGCTGTATATCCTAAAGAACACTGTGAATGTCTTCCTTGTTCCTCTACTTGTGTTAATTTCGAATCCAAACTGCCATTTTTTTTCTTAATCTTCAGTGAGTGCGATACAAGAAGCGAAAGGGTTAGTTTGGGCAATTTTGGATACTATGAAGAACAGAAGGGTTTTATGGCCCCTATTAGTGCCTTGTAGAGTTTACTTAATGTCTATGATGCTTTCTACAGGTGTTTGAAGCATTAAAAATTTCTCAGGGGTATACATGGAAATTAGTCTCATAAGCTGCCCCTTTTTTTGAAATTAAAAACAGGGATATTGTACGGGGGAGCCCAGATGTGAAGTGGGATAGCATAAAGGGATTAGAGACTGCAAAGCGTCTTCTCAAAGAGGCAGTTGTCATGCCCATTAAGTACCCCAAGTAGGTCACACTTGTCATATATGGTTATTTTCTCAAGTTAACCCCAAAAATGTTTGAGAATATCTTGACCTTTTTACAATTACAAAGCACTTCACATGAATAAGCACCTTGGATCATTGGATTTGTATCTGATCTGTTGTATTGGTACTGGTATTGTAAGGTACAGTTGGTGAGATGATTAAAGACTGTTCAACATTTAAGCAAAATTTAATGCAAATCTCAAAGTAAGATGATTTTAAATAAGAAAACAATAAGTGGATGGTGCTCTACCTGTAGTAGAAAGTAGAAACCTGTATGTAATGTCTATTTTTTGTTAACAAAAGGATATTTTCAGTAAACAATATATCATTTGTGCTTTGTGCATGTAAAAAACTCAGTGGTAAAAGGGTATCTTATCGTCGAGCTTGCATTTTGATTTACAGGGTTAGATTTTTGGTATTACTTAAATCAAATCGCCAATATTATCGAAAGAAAATGGAAATGAATTTTAAATAAGAATTAGCAGTCCTTGAATTGATGTTGGATGCTTTGTGGTGGATGAATCAGTCATGTATGTACATGTCGGTATAACAGACACCAGCTTATACTTGGTGTTATAATTTTTGTTTTTACTTGATTTGTGTTATTGGCACAATCTGGGTAATCCCAGGCTAAATTGGGCAAATTTGAGGCTTGTTTGGCCCCAAATTAATAGTTCTAGCATAGTTGATGGTCAACTTATGCAGAATTGAACGAGGAAAATCCGGTTCAATGTTTCCCTTGACTCTCTTGTGTTCAGTTCAATTAGACCCCTGGACCATCTGCAATTGTTCAGGAGCTAATGTGATGATATGCTTCACTTGTATTAGATTAAACTGTGTTATTTCACAATTGGGTTGCAAAATTGCAACTATTTTCAACTATGCTTTGTTCAATGGGAATTACCTTCTTGTTGACTTTTGTATAATCATATTTATGTCTATATTATGTTAATTCTTTTGAATATCTAATGCCAATTGCAGGTATTTCACTGGCCTTCTATCCCCTTGGAAAGGTATTTTACTTTTCGGGCCTCCTGGAACAGGAAAGGTTTGTACTTGTTTATAATTATTTGTGGAGTTCTTTGCTAAGAGAAAAAACTGGAAATGAATAACGACATACAACATGCAGGAAAAACTAAAAATATAGAGAACGAAGTTTATTTAAAAGCTTGAACTGAGGACCAAATGCATATTTCATGACCAGATAACATTTAAAAAGACCCAATTTGCTTATCTGGTCCTGGAAGGACTGGCTGCATTTTATGTAGTTTATCTGTAAAGATACTATTTAACTTGTTTAAAATACATTGTTTCAGACAATGCTTGCTAAAGCTGTTGCAACTGAATGCAAAACGACCTTTTTCAACATATCAGCTTCTTCTATTGTCAGCAAGTGGCGGGGTACTCTATTAGCTTTCTTTTTCTCACATCTTTAGTTATGAAAGGTTTTAAGTGTGTACCTAGGTCTGGGCTTATTTAGATTTTGTAAGCAATTATGAAAATTTCCCTTTGTTTGCTGTTCATGTAACTGCTGTGCAATACAAATCGCTACTGAATCTGCAGCAATGAACTACTGTTTAGCTTAGGTAACTGTTGAAACTCTGTGCTGATTAGTAGTCTACAAGACAAAAGTAGTGGTTGAAGGATCTAGATAATCCATCTAGTATTTAAGTGAACAGGTAAAATTTAGTTAATACTAACTGAGGTCAACTGATTCAAAAACAGGTTAATTATCACTGAATTGTCTTAACTACATATTTGCGTATATCTAAGGATTAGATAAAAATTTCTTATGCCAATTGAACATTCAACATAAAATGTTCATAATCAAAAGCAACCAATAAGTGAGCTATGGCATTGCTTTTGAAGGCAGGAAAAACAATTTGATATCTAGATCAGGACAGAAGTTGAGTGACATGCATACTTGAATATACATGCAGGTGACTCGGAGAAACTAGTAAAGGTGCTATTTGAGTTAGCCAGGCATCATGCACCATCAACAATATTTCTTGATGAGATTGATGCTATAATCAGCCAACGTGGTGAGGCTCGCAGTGAGCATGAAGCGAGTCGCCGTTTGAAAACCGAGTTACTCATACAGGTATGCACAAACTTCCCCTTTAATAAAGTAGTCTTTATGTAGATTGGATGTTGTTTGTTGGAATCATGGTTTTATTCTGGGATTTGAGTATAAACAGTAATATTTTTATTAAGCACCATAATTGCTTCTTTCCCCTCTAAAAATTATCTTGTTAGTGTATCATCTCTATCTCAGCTATAAACTTGATCACGGGTGCAGATGGATGGTTTGACTAAGACAGACGAGCTTGTTTTTGTTCTAGCTGCAACAAACCTTCCTTGGGAACTAGATGCAGCGATGCTTCGCCGCCTCGAGAAGCGTGTATCCTTCTTTTATTTCAATTTCATAGTTAAATGATTATAATTTATCTTTTTATTTGTTTTAAACATGGAAAAGGTATATTTGCATGATCTGTTGTATCTGCTAACTCGTGGAAGGTTTTGAATTGTGGTCATTTTATCTTTGTTTAAGGACTACATTACAATACTACTTGAACTAATATTTAATATTTTTTTGTTGAAAATAGACTCACCGCACTATCATATGACACTTTTTAGAGATATATATATATATACATATATTTTTTTTAACTTTGTTTGTTAAACAGTCTCCTTAATTCATGTTCTGTTTTGGTAAGATTCTTGTGCCATTACCAGAGCCAGAAGCAAGACGAGCAATGTTTGAGGAGCTACTCCCATCTAATCCTGGCAAGTCTGAGATCCCCTATGACCTTTTACTTGGGAGATCAGAAGGCTACTCTGGTTCTGACATCCGCCTAGTTTGCAAAGAAGCCGCCATGCAGCCCTTGAGACGGTTGATGAACACCCTTGAAAGTAGAGGAGAGCATGTTACTGAGGATGGTTAGTGTGGTCATACACATTTCTCATACCAGAACTGTGCCTATGTAGGGAGGTTATATGTTTGGTTCATTCTACTTAGTATATGGAGTAGTCAATGAGCCTAGGGTGCAAAAAAATTGTTTCAGAATTGTCCAGTCCAGTACCAATATCGTCTGGTGTGATCCAAATAGATTTCTTGTTCATTGTTGTCCAATACGTCTTCATTTGTTTTGTTTAACTATTTTATTTCTGAGGCTGTCTTTTTACTTCAGATTTCAGTACCAGTAGTATTCCTGTACTGGTATATGTTTTCCTGCTGCTCACATCATCAGTATCTGGCAGTAGCAATTTCAGCAATATTTAATTTATATTTTGTTTTGCTTGGTGGCACTCTAGATGAATTTTGGTATATTGTACCCTTCTTATTAATAATGGTCATGTACAGTTTTCAGAATTGCCATTCAATTGCCTAACTTGATAGTTGATACTGTGACAGAATTACCAGAAGTTGACATAGTAACTCCAGAAGATGTCGAACTTGCTCTTAGAAATACGAGGCCATCAGCTCATCTGCATGCACACCGCTACGAAAAGTTCAATGAGGACTATGGAAGCCATGTTTTAAATTGATCACAGATTCCTCGACATCACAACTCAGATTTAAGGTGTCAAAAACTCTGAACCTGCTTCAAATACTTGTACATCATTGTGGCAAAAAAAAAAAAAAAAAGCTGCTCGAGACTAGATCTTTTGTGCAAGGTTATGTATCAATATGAATTGATTGCTTGTTAGCATAGTGACAAATGAATTATTTGGGTTTGGTTCGGCGATGTCAAAAATTCGTGATTCGGGAATAATTCGAATATAATTTGAGAATGATTCAGACTTATTTGGACCAGAGATCTCAGTTCTACAAGATAGCAAAAAAAATGTCATGAGAAAAATTTAGGAAAAATTCGTGAATAATTCGTAAAAATTGGGGAAAGTTTGTAAATTTGTGAATTATTTGGATTTAATTCAGTCAAAGTTCAGTCAACCGAATAATTCGGCGTTCGGTTTGGCATTACCAAAAAAATAAATTTTCGGATTTAATTTGTGAATCTTGTGACTATGCTTGTTAGCGTAAACAGTAGAGTAGGTATTGAAACTATGTTAGAAACCATAACAGATGTCACTGCTCAACTGTCTTCTACGGGCTTTCATGTAGTATGAATCCAAAATTTTGCACCATTATATACCTGAATTCTGTAATTATTGATGCTTGTTTAATCCAAAAATTGGACATCACAAAAATTGACATTATTGTTAATTATCATCATATTAGGACTTGCAAAGTAGGGATCACCTTAATTTGGGTGCATTTGAAGCCTCCTCTTATAACAAATATCTAAATTGATAACTTAAATGATCTGGTATGAAGTAACCAAGCTATATCATGGTTTGTGAGAGGAGTGGAGCAGCAGCCTTTCTTTTGTTGGGCCCGGTTAGTCAGATATAATGAATTAGTTGCTTGCTGAAATGCTGGTAATTGGTAAAGCAATGTCGTATGTAAGCTATTTTGGGCTTTCAGGCTTTTGCTTCTAAAATCCAACGAAAAAAAAAAAAATCCAGTGGACAACAAAATGGAAAAGAACATATATTGAAATAATATGCATTTCATTTTTGTTGATGATATCATTATATGACCACCAGCTCCAGCATCTTCATAAACACAGCCCTTTATTATTTTTCTCTTAGTACAAAGTACACCATTTCGAATAATTTTAGGCTTGTAGCTATATAATTGAACTTGTTGTTATTTCCTTGATTTTTTTTTTTTTTAAAGGATGTGAATTTTATTAATAGACTTATTTCTTTTCTCCTAAGTGGTGGTCCTGTTATTTCCAGCTTATACTCCAGTCAAATTTAATAAAAATCACCAACCTACAGCAAGCCCAAAGAATGTTATATTCAGGATGCCATGAATATTTTATATATGCAAAGACCTGAGGCTGTCAATCCACACTGGATATTATAGGAGATAAAATAAGAAGGATGACATGATTAATATAATAACATATTAAAACTATTTGTTTTAAAAATATATATAAAACCATATATATTTGTTGATCATGATCCACCAGCATTTGAACATGTGGCTCAAGCAGCTAGCGTTCATTAATTGCATCCAAAAAATCTACACCAACTTGTGCCCGTCTTACTACATGACAACAGCCGCTATACCAAATGGGGTAATTGATAAGATAGAGGCAATTATAAGGGGTTTCTTTTGGGGGAAGAAGGAGGGCACCAGATATCTAGCGTATGTTGCATGGACCAAGATACAGGCACCCTATGATGAGGGAGGACTTGGGGTCAGAAATCTACAAAAGGTGAATGAGGCTATGCTGCTCAAAGCTTTGTGGAAACTGGCTTCTGGTTCTAACTGTTTATGGGCTGAACAGGTACGAGCTAAATACCTACCAAGAAGTGAACTGTGGCTGTCCAAAAGAACATACAACTGCACAAATTTTTGGAGAGCCATCTTAGCTCTTAGCACTACTAGAATTCTAACTTATTGCATGCCCTGAAAAATAGCTTGTTGCAAGGCGATACCCTTGCAACAAGCCCGAAAACACTTGTTGCATGCGTTTACCCTTGCAACTATACCCTTGTAACAACTTCCCTCACAACTGCTAAGTAGTTGCAAGGACTCCCTTGCAATAGACTTGTTGCAAGCCTATACCCTTGCAACAAGGGCGCATGCAACTACTTTCAGAGTTGACCCCATTTTTAGTACTTGCAAGGGGAGGCAGCATAGGTCTCACCTAACTATATGCAAGGCTAACAATCGTGGGTCCTACTGGACTATATGCAAGGCTAACACCCGTGGGTCCCACCTGACTATATGCAAGGCAAGGAAATATGGGTCCCACCTAACTATTAGCATGGGAAAATTATTAGCTTATTGCATGGGTGATTATTAACATGTTTTGAATGCAGTTCATACTATTTGCATGGACATACCAACGTATATAATAACAAGAAATAGCTGAAAATTAGCATGCTCCAATTCTACAATCCTCCCTCTCTGTACCAATCTGGTACCAGCCCATTAATTTTTTACAATTCCCAGTTTCCCATTCAATAACATTCACATAAAACACATTGAAACATAAGTATAAAGCAACTAATAATCATTTACTAACATAGTATAGTTATCTTACATTGAACCAAAATTTAAAAAGAAGTAAAACAACATCATTGATAATAAAAGAGGTGGCTTCTAAATATATCCAAAATGTGCCCACCTATCAAGCATTAATAAAATAAACTCACCCCCTATGAGTTAACAAAATATACCCACAATATAACCTGCAAAGTAATATAGCATACTTCATTAAAAGTTGCAAATAATTGAATAATACAAATCTACAGAGAGAGGCATGGGAGGGAGAAATACCTGAAATGCACCTTTAAGAAGCTACATCATTACCAACTTGCATACTATGAACAACCTTTAGAAAAATATTTGCAAACTATTCATAAGTACCTAAAAAATAGTTGAAAATTTTATTTAAAGGATAATGAACAAGTAATAGGGATTGTACAACATATTTTCCAAAAAGGACAGTTTGAGTCTGGAACTGATACACCATAATTGTGCAATTAAAGCTTCAATCGGCCTTAAAGTAAGCCACAACAACCCTCCATGCACCCTTTGATTTATTCAATTATCAAATGAACAAAGAAAAACAAATGTAAAGTAAAACTTACTGGAAAGACAAAAAAAAAGGGAAGATTACCTTCTTGTACCAAAATTATGTTTGCACATACACATGTTTGGCCACTGTTTCTGAACTTGCCAGCAAACTGAAAACATTAAACATTTTCAAGTCATGAACATAAATTCATACTAGTCATGAACATCTGCAAGGTGCACTATCAAGCTCTATTTTATTGATATGAGGTGCAATTTGAAAAAATAAAATATGCTTTGCATATAATCATGGTCACACAAGCAAGGATGGGTATAATGAAGTACTAGTTTAAACTTTATTAAGCAACCAAAGCAGGCAACATTTTCGGAAATTGGCATACTACATACCTGAGAAGAGGCCAGTGATGCTCGAAGAAATATCCTGAAATAATAAATTCAATGCAAGTGATAGTCAGTACAAAGGTTTGACAAGTTAAAAGTAGCTCCTAAACTGAAAATAATAAATTCACTCACGCCACAAGGTCCAAGCACCTGCTGCCGCCTCCTACATGAAATTTGAACAAATAAATTCAATTATACAAGTAAGAACAAAAACTTAACATATGAAAATAAGAAGAGAATTAGAAGCTCTGGAAAACTTGTATTGAACCCTACCAATACTCATTTACCCAATTAACCAGCTTGTTCCACAATTACCCAATTATATCATGCACAGTCCAATTACATCCAACACACTTGTAGCCTACAACAAATTTAAGGAAAAACATATCATGTTAATAACATCAGCAGTAGTGATAATGAATTAGCAATATTATTAATAGAAAATATAGAACCAGATTGCTAATGATCAAGAAATTAAAAAAAAAACACACTTCCTTAGTTTTCAATATTGTGGTAAGGTCACTGAAATCATTAAAATTATGATCTAATGATGAAAAAAGTGACTACATAAATTTTCATTCATGCACTTTGCTTGTTCCTCACCAGGTCTCGGACCAACCGGTACTGCACTAATCAACACAATTCACCTAGCTAGGAATAAGATCTACAATAATCAACTCCTAAACCACCAAACACAAATTGAGTCAATTTTGCAAGGACACGGACAAATTATTTCTAAGCAAGTTGAGGAGCAAGAATATTTGAGAATTGAGCCTCTTTCCTTAATAAGCAGCCCATATATTTGAGACAAATTTGTGTTAATTCTGAATTTATAACATAAAGAAAACCCAGGATAAAATTAGTGGTCCTTTAACCTGACAGAAGGAGCAGGAAGTGGAGAGGGGATGCACGAGAGTTGCAAGCGAGACATTCCAGCATAGGAGAAATGACCTACTTAATTATATCCCTTCTGTATCTCTCAAAAATCAACTAATAGCACTCAATAAAACTAAGGAAATTGATCTCACACAAAAGGGGCCGCCTCGCCTCGCCTCGCCTCGCCTCGCCTCGCCTCGCCTGACGACCAGCCCCGCTGCACGTCCGCACCTGGCCAGCGATCGACTGAACCGGCCCCACCTGAGCCGCCTCTTGCCTTGCACAAGGGTTTAGTAGTGGGATTGGGCAACATTTTAGTGGTTATATCGTAAGTGAAAAAGAAGAGGCGCGGCGCCATTTGGAATTTCCGAAAAAGAAGAGGGAAATGGCGGATAAAATTGGAGGGAATGGAAAAATTTAGGAGAAAAAAAGAAAACTCTAAGTAACTAAGGAGGCTGCGCACAAGGAGGAGCAAAATGAAAAGTTAAGATGCAACTAAAGAATTCATTTACTCTGAGGTAACATGATATTTGTGTTTAGATCGGACCGTTTGATCACCTTTACACATTACTATCAAAGGATTTTGTGCATCACGTACCGCCAGATTTAAACAAAAATATTATGTTACATCAGATTATAAGGACTTCCTACCCACATCTATTCAAAATGAATAAATCAGAACCGTTATTCTCTTATCAAACGGCATAAAACCTTGATATTTACAAATCACCTAATAGATGTACAGAAACACATATGAATAATTTTCAGAAAAAATAGTTTTATTTTTTTTACATCTTATATAGTCAAATAATACTTGTACATATTATTTTTATAGACTTTCATTATTATATACCTCTTCAAATTTATAAAATATTTTCGGACCGTTCATTTTCATGCGGAAAATCAATGGTCGATCTGCAATAAAAAAATTTCAAATCTGTTTTAAAATGATCAAGGAAGAACATTGAACGTAACTAATATAAAAGTTCGGAAGTTTTATTATGTATGGGTTTCGATCCAACACGGAATGTTTATGACCATACGATACTTTAATTTTCAATCAATTAGATGGATGGGTAAATAAAAACAAAATTTGATCAAACTTGGATACAAGACAATAAACGTAGTGCTTTTTAATTTAAATGGTTCCGATCGACCAACAAATGATATATTCTCGTGCTTCTTCATTAACTCACTAAACAAGAGTTTATGTTTCATGTTCATGTATAGAAGATGTGAGTCATGTAAGCAACATACATATAATGCTATTTAATTTAATATGTCAAAATCATTTAATTAAGTAATAAATATGTTATAACAGTAATTATTGCATAAATTTAATTAATATAATTTTCATTACAAAAATACTTGAATAATATTCACTCCTAATTTTATTTTGACTTTATAAAATTTGATTTTGACTTGAATAATATTCACTCCTTCTTAGATAAATTTAAATCTAAATAAACTAAATTGACATTTATAACTATTATTTGGCCATAAAAAATATAAAAAATTATAATTTTTATTTTTATTTTTTCATAGTATTTGTTATACATGAATTATTTATCAAAACCATGTCGCTGACTAGTGAAACCCATTTGTCAGCTCCGAATTTTTTTGCTCCCCTCTCTGTAAAATTTGTTTTATCCATGTAATGCTATATTATTTAATGTGTCAAATTCATTGAATTAAGCAATAAACATGTTATAATATCAAGATGAATGAATTTCATTAATATAATTTTCATTACAAAATATTTTCTAAAATTGAAGTCGATTTTTGATGTCAAATGACTAAATTTTACTAAATATTTTCACAAAAATTAACACATGTTGAAGGGCCTAATTATGATGAAATTTTATAAAATATAATATAACTATGGGTTAACTAGTTGCATGGGTATGGGGTTAAGTAGTTGCATGGACCTCTAGTAAAATATAGTATATTTCATGTGATTAAGTAGTTGTAAGGCAATAATTTGGAGTTATTGCATGGACCTCCAATAAATTATAATATCTTATCTTCAAAACGTAGTTGCAAGGGGAGGTATAAAACAGTTGCATGGTTGCACATCAAACATTTGCATGCGATACAGGTTGCATGGGACTACCCTTGCAATAAGTTCGAGTCCTGATCAAACGCCATTTCTATTGCAAGGACCATCTCTACCTTGCAACAAACAGGTGCTCTCCTTGCTATAAGTTACGATTCTAGTAGTGTAGAGAGGTTCTATTGCCCTGGGTAAGATGGAAGGTGGGGAATGGTGCAGAATGCATGGCTTTGGCACAACCTTGGTTCGATGGGGCTATGACATGTCAGCCAGAAGATAGGAGAGAGCGCAACTGCCTGTTAATGGAATTGGTACATGAAGGCACAGGATTATGGGATGTTGATAAACTAATACAGCTCTTTGGAAATGCAACTTGCTTATCCATAGTATCAACAATCAACCCCCCTTCTCCTGAGAAAGGGCAAGACAAGCTAATTTTTAAATTAGCACAAAATGGTGATTTTTCTGTGAACAAGGCTTACAAAGCGCTGACTGCACCGCAACTGCCGCAGGATCAGCAGACCAAAAAGGTGTGGGGGGTAATTTGGAAAAAAGGCCAGGCAGCACCTCGTATCCGACTGTTTTTCTGGAAATTGATAAACAATGCGTTGCCACTGTCAGGCATCCTAGCCCATAAATTGCGAAAAGGAGACCCCACATGTTCAATCTGCAGCCAACAAGATGAGTCAGTGCTGCATATGCTACTCACATGCCCCTTTGCGAGATCCTGTTGGATGTCAAGTCCAGTACCTTTGCGAACTGAGAATCTGAACATGCCAATCAAAGAACTCATTCTAATGCTGGCCGAACTACTCTCTGATGAGCAGTGGATAGCCTTTACTAATGTAGCTTGGGCTATATGGCGGTGCCATAATGACCATGCATATAGTGGGGCTAGGCCAACAAGGGAGAAATTCAGTGTATGCCTGTCTCGGATACAAGGTGAAACTTGGCTAGCGGCAGCAACAAGCACGGCCAGGGGGGGATATGGGACAGGCCTATAATACAGAGGAGGCAACAAGGTGTTATGTGGATGGCTCGTGGTCAGATTCATGGCAAGCAGGAGCAGGTTTTGTTTTTGAAAAAGAAGGGGCTCTGTTGGCTTATGGAATGTTTCAGGCAGTGGCTTACTCACCCTTTCAAATTGAAGCAATGGGATTACTAAGAGCCCTCAGCTATGCAATTCAAACGGGAGTGCAAAACTGTGTGTTTTTATCAGATTGCAGTAGGTTGGTGGATTTGGTAACACAACAGACACCACCTATACAGGCTGATTGGACAGCTGCCCAGGAAGTCTTGGAGATCTGGAGAATCATGAAAGGTGATAGATCGTTGCAATGTGCGCATATTAACAGGTGCCACAATGAGTTGGCAGACAAACTAGCTAGAACAGCGCGGGAAAAGGGGATAGAAACAATAGGGTTCACTTTTCCTATTTTTCCAAACATATAAAAAAGCTGTTAAAGGGCAGGGGAGTTTTATCAATGTATTTCTCTGCTGAGGGAGATTTTATTTGTAAGCCTACGGACATGGAATATGCCCAAAAAAAAAAAAAAAAAAAAAAAGAAGAATCTCTGTTGCGTTCTCCGTGTGACAATCCGGGAAACCGTTTGAGAAATGGGTTCATGTAACTATCTCAGTTCATATATATAAAAATTAAAGATAGATAAAATCAGGCCCAGTCATGGCCCAAAAAGAATTAAAAAATTAAAGAGAGATAAAACTAGGCCCGATCCATCCATGGCCCAAAAAGTAAAGCCCAAAACTCGTCTTCACAACTTATAATTCTCCAGCTGACAAAAAGCAAATTTTAGTAGTAACGAAAGGTAATGAAATATTGAAAGGGCGGTATTTTCCTCTTTTCTTTCGCTCCCCTCCAGTGTAGTCGTTCCAGTGGGGGAGAGGTGATTGACTGTGAGATTCGAAGAAAAGAAAGAAAGTGAATGGGAATTGACCAGTAAAAAGTCGGGTTTATTTGGTTAAACCGTTCTTGACCAGCTCAATAACATCAGCAGTCCATTTAGAGAATAAAACCGGATAAGGATTTAGGTCTGGTTTTGTTTTGTTTAACACCGGTCCGGTCCAGTTTTTCTAACACTACGAAGAGGAGCAGGGAAGGGAAGCGCACACAGGGGTAAAACTGACATTTTTTTTGGTTAATATTAATTTGTGTTTTCAATTGACTAAAGTATGTAATGGAAATATTAATAAAAATATTAATAAATTATATGGTTCAGATGAGGAAATAACTAAGTTTAAAAATTTAATGGGAAATATCTAAATCATAATTTTATAATGTGGCAAACATCTAAATTTATCAAAAAAATATTGAAAACATTTGAAAGAATTAGGTCGGATTTTCTACCGTAGTTGCAATGTCTAAGAGCATCTACATCCGTGAAACTCTTGGAGTTTCTAAATAACTGTTAACTAATTTTTAGAAATTTTGTTTCTGAAAGTTTCTAAACCCCCACATCCCTGAAACTAAAATTAGAGTTTTTTAATTGCCACATCAGCAAATAAATTACATGAGAAAAGAATTTCAGCCAATTATTTGGCCACGTCAGAGTTTATAAACGGTTTCTTATTAAGAAACTTTGAAGCAAAGTTGCTAAATAAGAAATTCATCTGCATCCCTGAAACTGGTTTAGAAACTGCCACATCAGATTAGAAACTCCAAGAATTTCAGAAATGTAGATGCTCTAACACATGAGAAAACGTTAACAAAATTATTGAAGGAAAACTCTCTCCTCAATTCATCGAGTATATAAAATAGAAATCTCA
Source organism: Carex pumila (assembly GCA_033356055.1). Taxonomy (NCBI): domain Eukaryota; kingdom Viridiplantae; phylum Streptophyta; class Magnoliopsida; order Poales; family Cyperaceae; genus Carex; species Carex pumila. The sequence goes on along the minus strand of JARJHM010000192.1, from coordinate 281,984 downwards.
TTATTTAGTGATATGTAATTGAAATTCGTGCTGCGCACAAATTTTTTGAAACTCCTTTTGAAAATATATCAATCCGTGTGCTATATATGCATAGAGGATGAGAAATCCTGTGTCTTTGGCAAGCATGCACGTGGAGATAATAATTTAATTTACTACATAGTAAAGTCAACTGATCAACGGCAGATCCGAGGTGAATTTGTTTTGTTTTGTTTTGCTTCATTAATTCAGTTGATAACTTGATATATATATAGTATAGTGTAGTTTATTGTTAATGCATCGAGCTTCATACATGTTTGCCCCTCACTGACTTTTCTCTTAAGATAACGTGCTAATTAAATAAAACAACAATATGTTAATGCCAACTCTAATAAACCCTAAACCCCAAACATAACATTAATTGCTAGTAGGAATTAGAATTAATAGTACCAATTAAATTAAGATTGAATGAAAGATATTTCTCCTCAGATCTTATAAAGATAACAAAATCATAAAACAAAGGCTAGATCTGCACATACAGTTGACCTCCACTGATTAAACTAAACCCACCCCTCAGTTTGAAAATTCAGATCTCACATTCCAACCAACAAAAACTAAGAGAGAGAGTGCAAAAAAAGGAGGCGGCCATTATTCAAATGGAGGCGGCCGAAGCTATTGGGCCATTATTCAAATCAATTCATTAAATGGATGAATGGATCCTATTGTATTAACAAAAATAATTATTATGTTAATATTTTATTTAATCTGCATATATAAATCTGCATGAAAACCCGCATATGCGGCCGTATACCATATATGCAGCGTGCGGTGATTTTTCGCATACCGCATAAAAACCGTATTTTATAACACTGACTAGTACAATACCATTTTTTTCATTAGATGGGACTAATAAAGGTAATGGAGAATTGGGTGCGAAGGGAGGTGAAGCAGAGGAGCACGAACAAGGGTAAAACTAATATTTTAGTTTTTTTGTTAATATTAACTTCTTCTTTTTTGTTAATATAATTTGAAAAACAAACAGAACCTCTGAAATTGTTCTTGAAAACATCGAAACAATTAGGTTGGAGTTTCTACCGCACTTTTAATTTTTAACACATGGGAAGACGTTAAAAAAAACTATGAAGGAAAACCTTTTCTCTCCTCAATTCATTGAATATATAAACTAGAAATTTCATAATTTTGTGAAATGCAATTTAAATATTGGGTGTTGCGTTGCTCCAGAGTACGATCATTTAAAATTCTGTGCTCCACAAATTTTCTAAAACTCCTTTTCAAAATATATCAAGAAGAGATTATAATATCTCATCATATCTCATATTTTATACGTTTATTTTCAAAGTCCAAATTATCCATTTGAATGGCTCAATATAATATTCATACTAAAATATGCTTGGAATGAAACTTTATAATTTTTAGAAACTTTTTATTATTTTTTAAGATAGGTACAAAATCGGTGTTTCTAAACCGTTAAAAAAAAAAAAATTCTATATATCTAAAAATATACCAAAAAATTTCTAAAAATTATAAAATTTCATCTCCAAACATATTTTAGTATGGATGTCATATTGAGCTGTAAAAAAAATGATTTTCTGTCTATCTAAAAAAATAGCAAAAAAATTCTAGAAATTATACAACAAGAATGAGACACTTTTTGCGAGGATAAAAAAGTAACTTTTTGTGATGAATTACTCTCATTGTTCAGCTTTTTCTTTTTACAACAGTACTTTTCGCAAGGGAGTACCGTCATAAATGCGTTTTTTTCCTCGCAAAAAGTGTCTACTTTGTTGTAGTGTTATAAAATTTCATCTCCAAGCATATTTTAGTATGGATATCATATTGAGCAGTTTGGATCAACAGTTTGAACTTTAGAAACAAAATTATAAAATATGAGGTATGATGAGATAAGAAAAATATGAGGTATTGGAACCCTCTTCCATTCGCTATGCATTGTGCCGCAGAGGATGAAAACTTCTTCATCTTTGTATCAGAACGCAAGCATTTTCACAAGAAAATAATTTGGGTAAATTTCATCAGAGGTAACTAAAATTTGTCATTTGTCACAAATTGGTTACTCAAATTTGATTTGTTTTTTTTTTTAGTCACTCAACTTTGTCATTTGTCTTAATTAAGTTACTTTTCCGTCAAAAATATTAACAGAATATTCTCATTCCGTCCAAAATTTTAACAAAATATACTCATTTTATCCAAAATAATAATAGAATGGACATATTCTATTAAAAATAGTAACGGAATAAGAATATTTCGTTAAGATTTTAAATGAAAAAATATAGAGTGACCTGATTGAGACAAATAACAAAGTTGTAACTACAAAATAATAAATTAAACTTGAGTGACTAATTCGTGACAAATGACAAAATTTACCCAAATAATACATAGTAAGTCAACTCGATGGCATATGAGAGCTGCATTCATTTTATTTTGTTTAACTTGGTATATATAGTCTAGTTTTTAGAGTTCATGACACAGTGCCAGCTGCTTTTAATTCGTTAGTCAAATCTCAATGGCAGATCTCGAGGCGTACCCTCCTTTATTTGATTAATTAATTAATTCACTTGATTGATTAGTCGAGTTCAGTTGGCACATGCATGTACGTGCAGCTCCTCGTTTTTTATTACTAAACAAGAATAGGAAATGACTAACTAGCTAACAGAGTTGTTGGATCTGAAAATTATTATTATTATTATTCCTGGCCCTTCTTACAAATTAAGGGACATACTTCATGGCGTCTCTTTGTTCTTGCAAAAGGTTTTGTAAGCATTGACTTTTTCATATTTAGATATTTCCATAAATGCGCTGCACGTAACTATTTGAAAATTTGAAAATTAAAAATTAATGATGTGTCATGCATGCTATCATGCGCGATGCTTTCAGATGGTATATATACTACAGGTATGACCATTTTTCTCATATAATTAATTAAGTTTATTTAGAGGTATATTTACTAATTAAACAACTTTTAAATAAAAAATTCTATCGGTTTTCTCTTTTAGTAAATATATAGAAAAAGTAATGAATACTAAAAAGCAATATTTACTATTGTATATTTAAATGATAAGTTAGTTATTTTCTTTGATTTTGTATTTTCAGCAAAAGGCTAATAGGAACAACTTGAAGAGAATCTGTTGATTAATTAGTTTACTTGGTTTCTGATATAAAATATTATTATTTTGTGTGCAAGAATGCAGATTCGAAATTAAACTCTAACTATGTATTAAAAAAGTAAAATCGTGAGCTGAGTTATAATTTCTTGAGGAGGTTCCAATAACTCATGCTTTTCATATCTTATTATGTCTCACATTTTATATCTTTGTTATTATAAAATAATAATAAACAAAAACAAAGTAGAGATGTTGCCTTTTAGAAAATCTAAACCAAATACATATTCCAACCAAGCTGCACAAAATTGAGATGTGAGATGTTGCCTTTATCATGTACGATAAAGATAGAACAATACATAAATTTTCAAAATCTTTAATTTACAATATGTTTCTCCGAGGAGGGATCAAGTTACAACAATTTTTGAGTTACAACAAGTATTTTCTGCATTTTCAAAGTCCAAATCATCGATCCAAACCATTAGATGTAATCTCTACAATAAAATGTGCTTGGAGACCAAATTTTACATTTTTTGGAATTTTTTTACTATTTATTAAGATGGGTACAAAAACTAGTCAAATTCATACCATTGAATTTTGTACCCATCTTAATAAATAGTAAAAAAATTCCACAAAATGTAAAATTTGGTCTCAAGCATATTTTATTATAGAGATCACATCTAACGGTCTGGATTGACGATTTGGACTTTGAAAATATAAAAAATACTTGTTGTAACTTCATCCCTCCTCATGTTTCTCCCTTTATATATATTTTATTATGTTAATGAAGCTTCACATGTTTGCTCCTAGCTGACTTTTCTCTTAAGATAGCGTGCTAATTATTAACGTAAACCAACAATATGCTAGAAAAAAAAATGGCAAATGCAGGCTGAAATCTATATTTGAGAGTTTATTTTCTTGAGAGATTTAGAATCATGATCTCCATATTAAAAATGTGCTTAGAGACCAAAATTTACATTTTTTAAGAGAAAAATATATTTTTGTAGAATTTTTAAAATGAAGATTTTTCAGAAAAATTATCCATTAAATGTGCACAAAAATCTTTATTTTTTTACCGCTTGACTTGATACTAAATAAATTTGAATTTTAGAAATTTTATATATAAACGAAGATCTCAAAAAGGAGATGGGTTTGAACATTTTAGATTTGTCGTTTGAACTTTGAAAACAGATATATAACTGATGATTTTTGTGATGATATGGAAGAAAGAAATGATGAACTGAAAATTGTTTTTTTCCAATTGAAGTTCTTATGAGTATTACATGGCTCTTTATAGCTTCTTGTAGCCATTGGTGCCTTGCCTAATTGAGGGAATTAAATTATATAGGTATCTAGTTTAGCTTAACACCTTGTTTGGATGGAAAGTAGAGGAAGAGATGGAATGGAAATAAATTAAAGAAAAATTTCTATTGAATTGTATTTGGTTGACAAAATTATGTTGGAAGTGAATGGTACAACAAGAAAAATGTTCAACCTTGCATGCTAAAAAAAAATGACCCAAATATCCAACTCTATACCGTATCTATATAATTTTTATCAAAAAAATTTTGTTACAAATCTACTATAGCCTTCAAATTTTTCATTAACCTTCTAAATTTTAATTAACTAAACAAGAAATAAGACAGGAATGAATTGTTAAGTTTATTTTCCATCATTAATCATCAAAACGCTTAATTATATTTATCTTCATTTCTATTACATTCCATTCCATTTCCTTCTATTCTTCGCCTCCCCTCCCTTCTTCTATTCTCCATCCAAACAAGGTGTAACGACTTTATTTTCATGCAAGTTGAATTTTCTTCCTAGATAGCCTATAATGATTCTATGAGGCAATTAACTTATTTCGCAACAATTTCCTTCCTAAGTGCTGAGTTGGTAGTTGTACTTCGTTCCTTTTTTATCGTTAATCTGTTTCGTTTTATGTATGTACGTGGTTAGATACTTAGATCCACTTTTTAGGCTCACCTCATGACAAACAAAAATAAACAAATTAACCATTAAAAAGAAAAATGAAGTGCAACTGCTAACTAACAAGAATGGGAAATGATTGATCTAAAAAAAATGAATTCACCAAGCGGGCATTCCAGAGATATATTTAATATATTCTTGTAGTTAGACTAAGTCAGTTTGCTCAGCAATGATGCAATCAGCACTGATGCACTGCAACCCAGAACTACTGGAAAGTATATATATATCGAGTAGAACTAGGGTGTGTTCTTAAGTTCACCAAGTCCCCTTGGTGGATCAAGTCTAAAATCCATCAAATCGGCTTCAAATGAGGAATCCGAACCGTTGAAATCCGCCTACCTTACGAGTGATTCTACATATGAAAATTTTAAACATTCAAATTAATTTATTATAAAGTCAAGCGGTCAAAATTAGAATGTTAACAAATTAATTTTAATGCATTCATTTTTTGAACGTTTTTTTATCATTTGACTCTATGCAAAATTAATTTGAATTTTTTTTTTTTTTACATGTAGACGCATCACTTGTAAGGTAGGCGAATTTTAATTGTTTAGATTCGTAATTTGAAGTCGATTTAACGGGTTTTAGACTTAAGTTCACCAAGGGGCTTGGTGAACTTAAGAACACCCTAGTTCTACTCTATATATATATCCATGTGTGATCAGTACCATAGAACAATGTCCCTAATTTGGTAATGTAATATTACTTTGTGTTCTGTTACTTCTTCTCGAGTAAAAGGTGGGGCAAAGCCCTCATTTTTCATAAGCTTCACTACTGGATATTGGATTTGATCTTGCCATGCACCTTCTAAAACGAGAGATAAAAGAGTTAATGTTCCGGTATTTTAAACTTCTTAATCATATCATCTGACATAGGTCGTTTATAAAATGTCCGAATCATATCAGCATTTAAACAAGAAAGAGGAATCTAATGAAGTCAAGGATACTCAATTCTTATCATTTGAGTAATCGAACTGCCGGGACGTCTAAATAATGATCATCCTAACGGAGGATATTGTCAATATTGGTAAGGCTCGATACCATTTAGAACGTCTGAATCATTTCATCGGCATCATATATTCTTGCGAGAAGGGGAAATTTAAGAAAGTTAAGGATACTTAAATCATATAATTGAGTATAATAATTGTCTTAATTAGGATTAATAACCGAAGCTTAATCATAAGCCAACTATTATTGTTGAGACATCTAAGAGATAGTGTGTTTTGATCAATTTGGTTTAGAAAAAATCTTTTTTTTTTTTTTGAGAAAGTTTTAGAAAAAATCAAAAACCAAGTTTGAGCCTAACAATCCATTCGGATGGAATCGGGTCCGCTTAAGTTAGACAATCTGTGTGCTATATATGCAACATGTGTTGTGCAATAGAGGATGAGAAATCCTCTGTCTTTGGCAAGCATGATCATGGAGATAATAATTTAATTTACTACATAGTAAAGTCAACTGATCAACGGCAGATCCAGGGTGAATTTGTTTTGTTTTGTTTTGCTTAATTAATACAGTTGATAACTTGATATATATAGTGTAGTTTATTGTTAATGCATGGCGCTTCATATATACATGTTTGCCCTTCGCTGATTTTTCTCTTAAAATAAATATACCGTGCTAATTAAATAGAAACAACAATATGCATGTTAGAAAAGAAGATAGGCAAATGCCAGCTCTAATCTATATTGGAGAGATTTTATTCTAACTAGTCCTAACCTAGTTCTAATAAACCCTAAATCCTAAACCCTAAACCCTAAAACATTAATTGCTAGTAGGAATTAGAAATAGTACCAAATAAATTAGGATTGACTGAAAGAGATTTCTCCTCAGATGTTATAATAATAACAAAATGATAAACAAAGGCTAGATCTGCACATATATATAGTTGACCTCCAAGGATTAAACCAAAACCACCACTCAGTTTGAAATTCAGATCTCACATTCCAACTAACACAAACTAAGAGAGACAGTGCAAGAAATGGAGGTGCCGGTGGTAGGATATGCTGAGGGTGCCCTGAAGACCAGCTTGGGGAAGTTGGGATCCTTCCTCTGGGGCGAGGCTCTGCTTGTGGGGACTGTTCGTGAGGACATCCAGTTCATCCGGGACGAGTTGATGAGCATGGATGCAGTGCTGCAGGACATGCTTAGCTCGGGCCATCTTGACCAGCAGTCAAAGGCCTGGATGCTCCAGGTTCTCATGGTTGCCTGTGATGCTGAGCTATGCATCGATGAGTTCAAAGAAAAGGTTGGCACACAACCCGGCCGTGGGCTTGCTGCAGCTGTGTTGCACTACATCCGCTTTGTGTCGACAGTAATGCCCCGATACCGTATTTCCAAGGGTATACAGGTCTGTTTATGTATGCACATGTGTGTGTGTGTGTGTGTGTGTGACCTTGAACTTGCATAAAAATGGAAGGTGAGAGCTGGAATCACTCAAAGTCACAGTGTGGTACTTAATTAATTAACATAGAGGGTTAATACATTTGGACTGTCCTAGGTTTACTTGCATAGGTTCTTTCATGAACTAGTTATTAATTATATCATGTTTGTTTAATTTTTGTCAAGAATTAAATCATAGATGCTGGCTAAAGATTTATTCTGACAACAGACGCTGAAGAGCAGAGCAAAGGAAGTTAGCGAGCGGCGCTCAAGGTACAACACCACAATCCAAACTACGGAGAATAAAAACCCTGAATCGACTCGAGTCACCGGCAAAAGAGACACTGATCTGGTTCAGTACAACCATTTGGTGGCGGAGGGCGCACTGCTGGGCATCCACACTGGTGACACACACGAGATTTGTAGGAAAGTAGCAACTGAAAATGGGTTTAAGATGCTCGTCATTGTTGGACCCGCCGGGTCTGGTAAAACTGCTCTTGCACGAATGGTGTACCGCAGGAGGAACCAAAATTTTGTCAGTGCATTCAAAACCGCCGCTTGGGTAACGGTTTCAGATAAACCTGACATGAAGTGGGTTCTAGAGGAAATTCTGAGGCAAGTCAAGAAGAGTCCCCTCCAAGGTATCAAAGAGGATGATGCGAAGCCGCTATCAGACAAGTTGCGCAAAGAGTTGGGGAATGCTCGGTACTTGTTTTTTAGAATCTTAATTCATAATTAGTTTCTGTTTAAAGCTTTTCTAGAGTTTACGGCAAAAGGTATTAAAAAATAACAACTAATGAAGAATCTTTCTTGAATAATTTTGGTATAATTCACTGAATAAATTAATCCGTCCTTCCAAGCGTTTGGTATAATTCACTGATTAAATGCCTACTTTCTTATTTGTTAAGTAATAAAAATATTACAAAAATTTGAACATGTTCATCATATACATGTCACTAAAAAATTCGTTTAGCCAAAATACATAATTTAATTGTAGATAATTATATTATGGAATCTTTGAGGACAACTTTGGTATTCTGTTAACCCTTAAGATGTAATTTATAATATGAGTTGTGCCTCACCTTAATATGAAATGTAATTTTAGATAAAAAAAATTTTAATCCCACGATACATTGATTAGTTTGATTAATTTGATAACCGGCGATCAATATTGTTAATTGCTGTCACTTGTGCAGGTATCTTATTGTCTTGGATTCGTTATGGTCCGGGGAACATTGGCAAACAATAAAAGATGCTTTGCCTGGTACGGGTCTAGGTAGAGTAGTAGTGACTACTCGCAAAAAGAACGTGGCAGAAGAGTGTTGCCGCAACATCCCTGACCAAGCAAGACAAATATATGATATGCAGCCATTACCTCATGAACAACTCTGCAAATTGATCACTGAGCTGTTATCTAATGATAGAGTAGAAAGGGCTCACAAGGAGGTCTGGGACGAGGTGAGAAAGGCAATATTAGATACTTGCCCGGTGCCACTGGCACTGAAGTGCTTATGTGGTGCCCTCACTGGTGTGGACATGGAATTCCATTGGCTTCATAAAATGAAGTATGATTTGTTGTCAGTATACAAGAGGTTCACTGATCAAGACGACAGAAACAAAGAACTGCTCAAATTATGCTGGAGCGAATATCTTCCCCCTTCTCTGAAGCAGTGTTCTCAGGATCTCATCAGCAACCTTCCAGAGCATTACGCAATTAATAGAAAAAAACTAATGAGGCGGTGGATAGCTAAAGGTTATATAAAACTGGGAAAAGGTTTGAGTGTAGAAGAAGTGGCGGAAAGCTCTTTTGACGAGCTTATAAGTAGGTGCATTATTGAACCTGAAAGTGTACATCCCAGTGGCAATATACGAAGGTGTCTAATTAATGGTGTGTTCAAGGAGTTCATTGCTCCAGTACCAATTCCCGAAACTGTGAACCCAGCAGATAATGGACAGGTACCAAACTATGAAAATCAGAACCCAGGCAGTGAACAACAAGTCCCAAACCCTGATCCTGCTGTTTTTGAACTATACAATATCAATCCCTCTTCTCAACTTGACTTTGTCAAAGAGCAGCTCTTTTCTAGGAAACCTGAATTGTTAACCTTTCTGGATTTAGAAGGTTGCAAAGGCCTTAGCAACAGAGAATTGGATAAGCTATCCAAGTTTGTTCTGCTGAGATTCCTTAGTCTTAGGAATACAGATGTTAATCACCTTCCTAAGAAAATAGGGAAACTCAAGCTCTTAGAAACACTGGATATAAGGCAAACAAAAATTAAGAAGGTGCCTCGTGGCATTATCAGCCTCGACCGTCTAAAACATCTTCTTGCCGGTTATATTTGTAAGCCAGAAAGGTCCACTGGTGCTAACTTTCTTCCATGTTCAAGGGCAGTCAAGGTGCCTATTGAGATAAAGGAAATGCGAGCACTCCAGACATTGACACATGTAAATGCCACGCAAGCCTCCGAAATATTGCATGCTATACGTGAACTGACCCAACTGAAAAAGCTGGGTCTCGTTATTCGTGAGAAAAAACTAAACTCCAAGCCTTTGTGCATCTCAATTATGATGTTGAGTGCCTCACTCCACTCGCTTTCAGTTTGCGACGAGCGAGAGGGGGGCTCACTCGATTTTCTCGAGTACCTGTGCTTTCCACCCCAGAAGCTCAAGAGCCTCAACCTAATGGGCCATTTAGGGAGGTTGCCTCAATGGGTTGCCAACCATATACGCCTAACCAAAATCACTCTTTCTCATACCCAGCTCGGGAGTGATGATCTTAAATTACTCGGGGGAATCCGGCGTCTTCTCTGCCTTAAACTCTACACAGATTCATTCCGTGAACGTGCACTAGTTCTTTGCAAAGACGAATTCAACACCCTTCGGGTGTTGGTCGTGTGTTGTGATGTCATACGAACCATGAGGTTTGAGGAAGGTGCAGCACGTAGCCTAGAAGTGTTCAAGTGGGTCGTGTCTCATAAACGACCCTGCATCATTGATGGCATTGTGAAGCTACCAAAGCTCAAAGATGTATCACTCATCGGCAGTTTCGACCAAGGGCTTCAATTGAGTTTGCGCACAACCCTTGAAAAACATGAAAATCGTGCAAAATCGTTGGCTTTGCATGTCATTAAGAAAGAAAAATGGTAAGCACTCTTTTATTGATTATCTTTATAAGATTTCCTTTTGTTTCATTAGCTAAAAATAAAAATAAAAAACTAATGATGCTCCTACAAGAAGTAATTTGAAAAGTTAAGGATTTATACTTTATCAATAATCAAGCATTTTTAATTTACATTAATTTTATACATAGTCTATTCAAATTAGCAAGAATGTATTTACAATTTTAATTTTTTATTTTGATAAGTATTTTATCAAATTTCATGGTTGTCAAATTTTATAATGCAGCTTTTATTTATATATCATTTTTTTTTTCTTTTTTCAGGGATAGCACTGAAGATGAAACCGAAAACGAAACCACAAATTCCAATTGCAACATATTTCGGAGATAATTTAAGTTTCATGCTATATATATTACTCTGTGAATTCCATCATTTGGATGGTAAGGTTATTTTTTTTCTACTGTGATGTTCTTATTGAACTTATATGTTAAGATAAATTATGGTAATGTGGCAGTAATTTTTGCCCATATACATGTATGAATTTATTAGTCATTAAATATTGATTTTGTTTTTCAAATTATAGAATATTCAATTTTACACAATAAAAATTTTCTCCAGTTACACAAAACTCCGTCGATAAGCACCATGTTTAGTGTTTTTTATTTTTTTTTCACGAAGAAACTACACAAAAGTCGGGTTTCACACTCAATTGAATAAATATAAAAATTCTGTGTCAATTTATTGCTGGGGGTGCAAAATTGAAGCCTTCAAAAAAAAAATCACGCCTACGGGCTGTTTGCCAAAAAAAAAAAATTTGAAGCCTTGAAAGCAAGAGTCCATACAAAATAGTTATTTTCTGAGAAAAACAAGTTTATTGCATAGTCAGGGATGGACCCAGCACTATACGCAGGGCAGCTCCCTTGGATTTTGATTTTTAATGGTGGGTTGGTACTTATGGACCCCTGTAAATTTTTTTGTCTCCTCTCAATGTTTGATTTGTAATTTGAATTAAATTTAATATTAAAATTAAAATACATTTCTTAAACTATGCTTAGTAATTAGAATTATAAATTAAACCATTAGAAATTACAAGTCAGAGTATTGTTTTTTTTTTTTATCAAGTATTTAATTAGTTAATGAGTTTAAATCCTATTAGCTATTTAAATCCGATTCAATATTTATTCTCCCGACGAAAATCCTGGATCCGCGCGCATTGCTAACAAATATGAACTCTTCTAATTGAACGCACATACAAACTGTGAAATATGAAGGCAAGCAAGAATCGAAATTATAGTCATTTAATTTCTCACTCGTATAACTACAAATCTAGCACAAGATATTGATCTCAAGAACAACTAAGTTGATCAAACACATACGATCAATGAGCGATCAACAAAACCTGGGCAATCTGTTGAGAGAATATCACAAGACAGAAGAGGAGTTGGCCTTGTATTGGCGGCAGAGAGCAAAGATACAATGGCAAGTAGAGGGGGATAGAAATACAAAGTTCTTTCAAGCAGCTACAACACATCGAAGGAGATACAATATGATTAACCATATGAAAACTCCTGATGGCACCATAGTTTCGGGCCAGGCTCAAGTCAGGCAAACTTTTGTCCACTATTTTAAAGACATTTACTGTCCCCCACAAACAGAGAACCCACCAGACCCCACCAGTTTTTTTGAAAACCTATCTAAACTGAATTTTTTCAAAATCCCCGATTCAGCCCATACATCCCTTGTAGCAGGTCCATCAGTAGTAGAGATTAAAATGACTCTCGATGAAATGGGTCCAGATAAGTCTCCTGGACCCGATGGGATCACTGCCAGGCTGTTACAAACCTATTGGGACATATTCAGGGATGACCTTACTAAAACAATTCAGAGGGCTTTCAATTCAGCACAGGTGTCGCCTGAGTGGCTTTCGAGTTACATTGCCTTGATACCAAAATCTGAAGAAGCAGCCCAGCCGAAGGACTACAGGCCGATAACTGTCGGCAACATCACTTACAGACTCTTGATGAAGATAGTAGCAAAGAGATTACATATACATATGAAGGATATCATCTCCGCTGAGCAAACTGCCTTTCTAAAAGGGCGTCACATCTTTGATAACACCATTCTGGCACGGGAAATAATTCACTCTTTCAACACGAGAGCATACGAGGACAGTTCTTTCATGCTCAAAGCGGATGTAAACAAGGCCTTTGATACGGTTCAATGGCACTTTATATATGCAGCAATGAGAGCTGTCAACATGCCACCTCAACTCATCCAATTGGTAAAGAACTGCCTAGAGGCTAGCAAAGTGACGATTCTGATAAATGGTATGGGGGATGGTTTCTTGAAGCCAAACCGGGGTCTTAGGCAAGGCTGTCCGCTCTCCCCCTACCTCTTTATCCTGGTAATGGAATTTTTAACCAAGAAATTACAAGTGGCACAGCAAACAGGGGCAATTAATGGTGTTCGGTTGGCAAGATATGCCCCAATAATTACCCACGCGATGTATGCGGATGACCTTGTATTGATAGGAGAGGCAACAGTGCAAGAGGTGAATAATTTCAAAGTAATCCTTGATGAGTTCGGGTCCCACACGGGACTAAGAATCAACCCTGACAAATCCACTTTGTGGTTCAGCTGGGGATGCACTGAGGAAGCACAAACGGAGATAAAAGATGCACTACAAGCTAAACTAGCAGAGGAAAATGAGAAGTATTTAGGGGTTTATATGGGGCCAGCACAAAGTGAGTTGACCAACAAGTCACTCATTGACAGGTTCTATTCCAAGTTAGCTGGGTGGCGAATGAATTTGCTCTCATACGCGGGCCGTCTCACTCTTATAAAATCAGTCCTTTTGTCCCTTCTGGTATACCATATGTCTATTTCCCTACTACCCAAACAAACAACTAAGGTCATAACAGCCCTGGTGCGCAAATTTCTATGGGGTAAGGTAGGCCAGGATAGATACTTGGCACTTATTGGATGGCACAAAATCTGCTGCACGGAGGAAGAGGGAGGGCTAGGCATTCGTGACATTGAGCAGTTCAACAAAGCTCTGTTACTTAAAGTAGTATGGAAGATGGCGGAGAATTAGGACCGAATTTGGGTCAAGATCATGCAAGCAAAGTATTACCTCAAGGGAGGCTTTTGGGGGGTTAAAAGCTATCAGAGTTGTAGCCAACTGTGGAGATCGATACATAACTTGAAAGGCTTCTTTGAGGGGCAGATAGAATGGGACATAGCGGATGGCACTGATATTCCAGCAATGAACCAGCCATGGTTTCCTGGATAGGAAGTGCAACGAGTAAGAACAAACCAACAAAGAGATACCACGGTGGCCATGCTTTATGACAATACGGGTAACAACTGGAATTCTGATCTGATTGAAGAACTCATGGGAGGTCAGGCCCTTCAACTAATCCAACAATCGGTGCAAACACCTAGGGCACAAGAGGTACTGAAGGATAAGCTGATATGGTTACCAAGCAAAACAGGTGTGTATACCTCGAAGTTAGGATATGAAGTTCTGAGAGAGCAAGTAGCACAACCACCCACCTATGATGAACCAACACAGACAGCTCTAGGAAAAGTGTGGACATGGAGAGGCCTGTTGCCTCATGTCAGGACTTTCATGTGGAGAGCTGTTCATGGAGGTTTGCCAACAACTGCGGTGTTACACACTAGGATGAGTGCGGTCAACCCGATTTGTGCAAGATGTAAGGCTGAAAATGAATCTCTAATGCATCTTTTCTTTTTTTGTCCAGTGGCACGAGAAACATGGTTTGTTTCCCCTCTCTCTCTAAGGGTAGATGAAATGCCTCCAAATTTTAACAAAACACTGCTTGAAATTACACAACCTAGAAGATAATCAAGTGGTCCAAGTATGCAACTTGCTGTGGAACCTTTGGAAGGCCAGAAATGAAGAGATTTTTGCAAGCAAGAAAACACTACCAAGAGGGATTCTGACTAGAGCAAGGGTAATGTTGGCATTAGGAACTGAGCAAGTTCAGAAAATGCCATCACAGGCACAGATTCTAGTACAGATTCCAAGAGGAGCAACAACAATTCTAGTGGATGCGTCTTGGGACACCTCTAAACAAGCAGGAGCGGGGGTTGTGTGTTTTAATCCAATCGGGTGCCTTCAAAATGCAATAAGTTGTAAGTTTGAGGCAGCTGACCCATTCGAAGCAGAGGCGCGGGCCCTACAGATGGCCTTGCAACATGTTGGAGCAACACCTCAAAATGTTGACTCAACAATCCTAATTTTTTCGGACTGTAAAATCCTAGTCAGGGCTGTGCAGGATCAAAATGTGGAGGACCTGCCCTCATGGAAAGCTAGAGATACGGTATCTCAATGCATCACATCTTGGAGAAGGGTCAACCAAAACACACAATTGCATCACATAAGAAGAGAGGCCTTGACACAACCACACAAACTGGCTAATGCAATCCGAACTGGTCCATCGGGTACCAATGCAGAAACTCTGATTGAGCAACTGGGAATTGAGAGACACCTCTTGAATACACATTTTAGAGTGTGCTCTTAGATTAGGAAGTTGAAGTTTTTTAGATTAATTTTACTTACTGTTGACATTTTAATTTCTGATGCAATCTTTAGCAAGTTATTGCTGTTGTATGCTCTTTAAGAGCCGTAGTGTAACAATTTCTCATTCAATAAAGTATACCTACGGGTTTTTCTCAAAAAAATATCAAAAAAAAAAAAAAAAAAACCTGGGCAATATATAAATATGAAATATCTAACCTTTCTACGAAATTCTCTGTATAGAACGAGGGAAGAGAGACGAGCAAATGAAGCTTTTTTGTTCTTTTCTTTTCTTTGTTTTCCTTTACTTTTTTGACAGAGAAATAAACTGACAAGGTTCAGTGCAGCAAGTTTTAGAAAAGCGCGTGACAGTTAGTTTACAGAAAGAGAATCTCTGTTGCGTTCTCCGTGTGACAATCCGTGAAACTGTTTGAGAAATGGTTCATGTAACTTTGTTAATTCCAAAACTAAAAACTTCTTTCATGAAGGTGGGACCAAGTGACAGTTTCATCAGAAGCAAATAATGAGAATTAGGGGTGTCAATGGCACCCTTTTACCCGTTTACCCGACCCGTATCGTATCCGAAAACACGGGTAAGAGTAAGATTTTTATTCCATTAGCTAATCGGGTATGGGTAAGGGTAATGATTTTTTTTCGTTATCTTACCCGTTTTAGTATAAGATAATTTAAAAAAATAAAATTACATATATAAATATATATTTGTATGAAGATGATACATAATACAATAATTTTTTTGTATTTTATTAAATTTTCATAATACAAATTAGTTGTATTCATTATTACTTTTTCTTATTTTAAAAATTATTTTATTGAAAACACAAATTGAAATGTTAATGGCATTTTTTTATCCGTTTACCCGACCCGTACCGTATTCAAAAATACGGGTAAGGATAAAGATTTTTTTTCGTTATCATAACGGGTACGGGTATGAAAATGTCTCCACCCGATCCGTATCGTACCCGTTGACACCCCTAATGAGAATCGGGTTTTTAAATGCCTGATAAGAAAAATTAAAGACAGATAAAACTAGGCCCAGTCATGACCCAAAAAAGAATATAAAATTAAAGATGGATAAAACTAGGCCCAGTCATGGCCCAAAAAGAATATAAAAATTAAAGATAGATAAAACTAGGCCCAGTCCTGGCCGAAATTAAAGATAGATAAAACTAGGCCTATTCATGGCCCAAAAGATTATAAAAATTAAAGATAGATAAAACTAGGCCCAGCCATGGCCCAAAAAGTAAAACATAAAACTCGTCTTCACAAATCACAACTCTTTCTTCTCCAGCTGACAAAAAGCAAATTCAACCTCTCCAGTACTTCACTTCAGACCCTCTTACCGGAGAAGATGACAGGAGAGGTTAAAGAAGAAAGCAACTCTAGTATGAATAAGAGGTACTTCGTTGCTGTTCATGTGGGAGCTGGATATCATTCCCCTTCTAACGAGAAGGCCATTCGCCTTGTCATGAAGCGCGCCTGCCTTGCCGCTGCTTCAATTCTCCATGCCTGAAGTCCAGAACGGAAGTCGAGTTCTTATGACAAGCAGAATTATCGATGTTGCTTTGTCAGCGGACCCAAAAATGACACCATACAAACTCAACTTTTTAGATGATAAGGAGAGCCTTGATCTCCTCCTCAAAAAGGCTCTCTCTTATCAAGAATCCAAAGAAGAATGTCCTAGCGATCTCCATGGGTTATCATGTGAATTATCGAAGAAATGTTAGGGGTTACCCCTGGCTTTGATAGTAATTGGTGGTATCCTTTCAAATAAAGAATGCACGTACCCTGTTTGGAATAGGGTGTTGCAAACAATGGATTGGTACACAAAAGGCAAGGATTGCATGCAAGTTTTAGCCATAAGCTACGAAGATATGCCATATCATCTCAAAGCATGCTTTCTATATCTTGCTTCTTTTCCGGAAGACTATGAGATCTCTGCAAACCGCCTGATCAGAATGTGGGTCGCAGAGGGACTCATACCACACGAGGGGAGGGCAACAATGGAGGAAATAGCTGAGGACTGCCTTGAGGAACTTTTTCAAAGGTTATATTTTTGTTTCCCTTTTTTTTCCTTAAGTTAACTAGAACGCATTTCATGAATAAATACTTGATATATACTCAAAACTTTTTTATAATAGAGTTGTCAAAGTAGAGATATTCCATAAGAAAGTATCTTAAAACTAAAACAAAAATTCGAGTAAAATGAAATTTAAGATGAACAACAATAAGCTATATACAAGACCTTATTAATTAATACACTTTGCAACGAGATCAATTTTTTTTTCCAAAAATACAAGTTCCTGTACCTGTATCACAAGTATCATACACATCATTTTAAGATTATGATTTCTTCTCTACTAAATAGCTTCTTCCTCGAAAACCTTCTACCAAGTGTTTTAAATTAAAAAAAAAAAATAGAGGGATCAAAAGCTTCTTCTAAATTAGATACATCTTGACTTCCATAGCAAAATAAATAGTTGATACAATTAATTTGATATTAAAACACTGCTCTAAGAATAAAACCAAAATTGTTCCTTACGAGATTGGAGGGTGCAATATTATAATTTTGCATGAGGGATTAGGATTTCAAAAAATAGTTTGAATTTTATAATATTATTTCAAAATTTTAACCAACATATATGTACATTCAAATGTTTCTCTTAAAATTTAGAACATAATTAACAAAAAAAATTATTTAATATAGAATTATGTACAAAATTTATGAAGTATATATTTTAATTTCATTACAATTAATAATCAGCATAAATTTATTATATATTTCCATTTGGTAACTTATGACTCTAGTTTGTATATATAAACTTTGGAGTTGGGGCAGTCCAATGCCAGGCCGGAGTTGTTCGATCCGTGACAAAGTCCGTACACACTTGATCCGCACTAATCTTAAAATTGATCATGCGGATCTTGACACGGATTTAACAGATCCAACCGAGCATCAGACTGATTTCTATCTGATGCCCATCCAGAAGGCCCCCCGTTTCCATAAACTTATATATATTATATTGCTTGCAATATTTACAATATTTCCTGACTTGTTTATAAACAAAAATTAATTCAGGAGTATGATTCAAGTATTAAGTCGATCCACAAATGGTTCGATCAAGTGCTTCCAAGTGCATGATCTTCTCCGTGACTTAGCAATGCATGAAGCCAAGCAGGAAAACTTTGTTACGGTTTTCTCACAAGCATCAGATGCCAACCAGCGCTATGGAGGAACTCGACATGCTTCACTTCAATCCTGCAAACCAGAATTCCTGGAATATGTAGGTCCAAATACCCGTTCTTTACTATGGTTTGGCCTGCGCTTACCCAAGTGTTATAATTTTAGACTGCTTAAAGTTCTAGAACTTGTGGGCGTTAGAAATTGCACTCCCGACTTGGTTAGGGGAATTGATAAGTTGATTCACCTTAAATACTTGGGGTTCAGAAATTCCGGAATTGAACTAAAATCCTTATGTTCCTTTCGCCACATGAAGACCCTTGAAACCCTCGATATTCGAGGAACTAAAGCTACAGTACCTAATTCCTTGTGGAATATTAGAACATTGAGGCATGTACTGTGTGATGTCATGCCTGCACCAACATCAGCAAGTAACTTAATAAACCTCCAGACCCTCCGATCCATATGGCCTATAGATTTATGGTTTAGGAAGTTGCCCATTTTAAACAACCTGCGTAACTTACATCTTTTTAATGGACATGAAGAATATTGGGTTCCCGTGATCACTTTACTTCAAACGCTGTATTTTCTGGTCACTCTAGATATCAGATTTACGGGTTCTGAGGAGATTCCTTTACCTGTGGAAATTGTTTACCCAAAATCACTTCCAAATTACGAGAAGTTACAATTTTTGTCCTTGAAAGGATTATGGTCTAAGAATGTTTCTTTAGAGGCTAACTTGTTTCCACCACATCTCGTTAAATTGACACTTGTTTATTCCAAACTTGGTCAAAATCCAATGCTGGAACTTGGAAAGTTAAAGAGCCTAAAGAAACTTGGCTTAAGACATGTGGTGGACAAGCACGTTTCAATAATGATCTGTCCAACAGGATTCCCTGTCCTGCAGTTCTTGGAACTGGATAGTTACTGGAAGATGGATTTCACGGTGGCACAGGGAGTCATGCCAAAGCTTACATACCTCCTAGTATGTGACAAAATAGAGCTCCACCTGCCTCCTGAGCTACAACACGTTACCATTAAAATCGTTAATGTGTTCAAGTATTATTGACCACTTTTTTTTTTTTTGGAACAAATTAAATTAACGTCTATTATTAACTTGTAATTAATATGTCTTATGAATTCTTTGTTTGTACACATGGAAAGTACATGGTCTTTTATCTCCATTTGAGTATATGACAGCTATGTGTTTGCACACATGGAAAGTACACATCTATTAAGATAGGGTGCATTTGGGTGTACAAAAATTTTGGTGCATTTGAACTCTCTCATGTTGAATTTTTTTACTATTTATTAAACTATTTTGAAAATCACTGATCCAATGGTCTAGAAAATATAAAATCAGCAATTTTCAAAGTGACTTAATAAATAGTAAAAAAAAATTTAAAAATATAAAATTTGGTCTCCAACCACATCTTAATATATATATCGCATCTAACGGTTCGGATTAATTATTCGGATTTTGAAAACGGAGAAAAAAATTTGAAAGATAGAGTGCATTTTGGTGCACAAAAATTTGGGTGCATTTGAACCCTCCTCGTATATATATACTAAAAAACTATTATTCCAGCATCTAGTTTTGGAGGTGAAACTCTAACTGTAAGTATTTATATTTCAGGCTTGTCAATTTATTAGTTCTAGATCTTCAATTACTGATCTACATCTTGTATCCTTATGCCACCTCCAAAAATCAAATCCATTTTATAATCCTGGCTTCTGACAAAGAAAGATAGAAAAAATATAAATTTTAGTTCTAAAGTAAATTTTCATATAAATTAAAGATGGATAAAACTAGGCCCAGTCGTGGCCCAAAAAGTAAAATCTAAACCTCGTCTTTACAACTTTTTTCTACTTTTCCAGCTGACAAAAAACAAATTCCACTTCTCCCATACTTCACTTCAGAAATTGAAATATTGTAACTGAAGTGTCTGTAATTTGATTCTTCTTTAAAGTAAAACTCATGGCCCAAAATTAACGATAGATAAAACTAGGCCCAGCCACGGCCCAAAAAGTAAAACCTAAAACTCTTTCTTCTTCTTCAGCTGACAAAAAGCAATTTCCACCTCTCCAGTATTTGACTTCAGACCCTCTTACCGGAGAGAAGATGACAAGAGAGGTTAAAGAAGAAAGCAACTCTAGTATGAATAAGAGGTACTTCGTTGCTGTTCATGTGGGAGCTGGATATCATTCCCCTTCTAACGAGAAGGCCTTTCGCCTTGTCATGAAGCGCGCCTGCCTCGCCGCTGCTTCAATTCTCCAAAAGGTTTCCCTTCTCTTTCTCCCGTCACTTGTCGATTCAGTGGGGTTTTTAGTAAATGTTGCTAATTACATCAAAATATGTGAATTTAGGATGATGGTACAAGTCTGGATGCTGTTGCAGCTGCTATTCAAGTTTTGGAGGTTTGTTTGTTAGATAGATCAATTCATCTAAGGGTGTTCAGACGGTCGGTTCAGTTATAATCGAATTAAAATAGTCAAACTAAAATTTTATTTGGTTTTCAAAAATCCAACCGAACAAAAAAAAACTGAAGGAAATTTCAGTTTGTTTGGTTGTGAAATAAGAGAAATTAAATTTCAAAAGGTCAAAACTCAATACATACACAAATACATTTAATTATCATATTCATATATCAAGATATATATCAGTTGAACCAAATTAAGAGAGATTAAACTAAACCCAATATAATAAACCGGAGTAATTCAAGTAAATATCAAGTAAATTTTTGTTTGTTTGGTTGAACCGAAGTAATTCAAAATTTCAACCAAACCAAACCATTTAAACCAAAATTTGACAGTTCGGTTGAAAACCAAATAAACCAGATCCAATGAACACCCCTAAATTCATCTATTGAACCTGCAAAAAGAAACAAAAAAATTATCTTATTTCTCTTATTTAGGATGATCCAATTACAAATGCGGGTAGAGGATCTAATTTGACAGAGGAGGGGCATGTAGAATGTGATGCGAGTATCATGGATGGTTACTCTGGCACATTTGGAGCTGTTGGATCTGTAAGAGGTACCTAAAAACAACTTAATTGTGCAACCAATTTTTTTTTAACCATCTTGTTCTCATTTATTACAAACCATTGGTCTGACCAAAGCTTCTATTGTAGACCAGGTGTAAAGAATGCCATCCAAATTGCAATGCTATTGGTCAAAGAGCAAATGACCGGGTCCTGCAAACTGGGTCGGATACCTCCAATGTAATTATTTTCTTTTGACATGTCTTTAGTTAGTTCTCTCATTAGTGAAATCTAATAATTGAAATGTCGGATTGTGTATGTATTATCAGGTTTTTGGTTGGTGATGGTGCTCGTGATTGGGCAAAGTCAAAAGGGCTAAATGTACCAGCAACAGTACAAGAAGCAAATATGGTGTAGTTTTTATCCTTATCTTCTATTAGTAATTGATTTTCATAGTAGATGAAAATTTAGAACACCCCTATGTGATCATGAAATTGCAAAAGAATTCCAACTTATTTATTATTTGCAAAGAGACCCTGATTTTTTGGGAAAATTAAAAGGTGTTTACTATCTGATGAATTTTGGCACAGTGGTCTTTTTTTTTTTTGTTTGAGCTTGCTATTTCCTTGTGTTGTTTCAGATATGTGGCATTGAATGAAGCTATAAAGCAATCAACTAAGTGGAATTTTTTTTTTTTTTTTAAATATTGGAAGTACAAGGTCTTCTCTATGATTTCAGGAAAACTTGGCTGTATTTTCATGCCTCAATTAGAATTCATAGGAGTAAGATCAAGCATAGCATTTATCTTTGCTTATAGTTTCTTTGGTGTAAAAGCAGTGGTTGGTGACAAAGAGAGCGAAAGAGCAGTGGTCAAGATACAAATATATGCTTGCTAAGGCTACCTCATCTTCTCATTCAGGTTTCCTTATTGCTTTATGATAAAAAAAATGTGCATATGAACAAGTTCTTTTAAAGCTATCTATCTATATGTTATGTACTTGTGGTTACTTAGCATGAGAAATAATTCCCTGGTTTCACTGATACAGAGAAAATAGAGAACTCAAGTGCATCTACAAATGAAGAAGATATAACAATGGATACAGTTGGAGTAGTTTGTGTTGATAATTTAGGTCGTGTGGCCTCTGGGGCATCAAGTGGCGGTATTGCATTGAAGGTGCTTCTAGATGCATGCTTCTCGATTTTTTGTTTTTGTTTAAGCGACCTTCACTGCCTATTTCATTTTGACATTGACCTATGAATTTATTGTTTAACTATAAATTGATAAATTTGTGTAGTAAACTTAATAAGGAAATAAACGCAAAAGTCGTGGAGGAAAAAATTGATGAATTTTTGAGGTAACTATTCTATTTCTGTATGTGTAATTAAAGTTTTTGTCTTTTTCAAACCTTGTTAGATCAATGGTCGGGTCGGATTGGCATCCATGTACGGATGTGGGTGCTGGGCATCATGCAAACCCGACCCATTTGGAGCTACATTTCCTGTTGGTTGCTGCGCAAGTGGGGCTGGGGAATACCTGATCAGAGGGTTTGCTTCGCGTGAATGTTGCGTCTTAGCCACAATGTATGTTATTTCTCCACTCCCTTTAATGAACTACGCTGCTATGCATTTTTTAATGCTGTTGGTATTTTTCTGAAACCTTGATGTATATTTATTTAAAAAAATTATTAATAAGTTATGTTAGAATTTGAGATGGAATTTGAAGAGGAAATATTTCATTTATTGAATTACATTGCTTATAAGAGTTTGTATAAGCTAATTAGCCATTGTGATATTTTCTAATTATTCTACTAGCCGTTTTGCTTTTCTAAAACACAATTCTAATCCAACAAATTGATTACAATTGATTGGATATTAATGTAATTGATATCGTAATTTTGGAAGTTAATATTGATAAGGTTGCATATAGCATATGCTGCTAAGTGTCTCCAAGTTTCTTATTTTTTTTCTCTCTGTTCAGGTCAGAGTCGGGCCCGTCGTCAGCATGCAGCAAAGTTCTACAGTCTATTGTGCTAAACAGTAGTCAGAATTCACATGATACAGGTGCCGGTTTATTATTGGTGCAAGCTGACGTCGTTAAGGTTGACCATCCTTCGTAGTTTTCAATTGTTAAAGATATTGATCACCTTATAACCATTAAAAAGTCGACTTACCATCCTCTGAGATATCTTAAACTTTGAGTTGATGTGGAAGATCTTGACCATTCAAATCCTCTGCACAAATCTCAAAGCACAATAATTCTGTATTGCCCCTGCATTCCAAAGAGGCACTGAAAAAACATTGGCCTGGCTTTTGATAAACTGAAATTTTGACATATCTCAGAGGATATAGACCCAAAAAGATTCACAGCTTTGATAGTGATAAGTTTATATTTTTATTAGGAAAATGAAAGTTATTCTCGACTCAAAGCAGTAGAACTCGCTGCGGCTTATTCATCTGCCTCATTTGGAGTTGGCTACATGGGAAGCTCTATGGACCGTCCCAAGGTCTCTCTCTCTCTCTCTCTATAGAAAAATTGGATGTGGCTGCCAATGTTATATTAATAAAATAACATTACAACAAGTTAAGACTTTAATTAAATTGAGAGAGAAAACAGCCAACAATTGAAACAGGTGCCTAGTACATGCTCTCTCTGCTGCATTGTCTCACTCAATTTGTACCATATTGTCCAGCTTATCCTTTTTTGGTCATGTTTGATCCAAATTGCTATTTGGGCCCAATGGGCCATGTATCCTGCTTATATGTACTATGTAATTTACTCTTGTAGAGAAAATTAACAAATTAAGTTTACTTCACATACATTGTCTCTCCTCTCTTCTTCCTCTTCGCACCGAAACCCTAACATATTTTTGGCATCTTATATAACTATAGGGGACCTTTTTTTGTCATATGCATCTTGGGTCTAATTTGCATTTGTGAAATTTCAAGAGTGTATATCTTGTTTCAACCATTCATGAATTAATGACATGTTTTTTTGCTTTGTCACTTCACAGTGTTTTGATAAATTTTCTTATTTGGTCCTTGCAATTTTGTCCCTGACTTTGTCACTTGCAATTTGGTCCTTGCAATTTTGTCCCTGGCTTTGTCACTTGCCAGTGTTATATCTTGTTTCACATACATTCTCTCTCCTCTCTTATGTTCACAACCCCCACTGTAATCAGTAAATATATTTTAAATTTTTTTACAATTTTGTCCCTGGCTTTGTAGGTAATGATTCTCAGAGCTCCAGAACAAACGAGGGATGATCAGATAAATCATTTTGCAATTCGCATTAATCTTGATTATTAAAAACACAGCAGATGCATTATTTATCCTGGGGCCGAAGTTAACTGTTGTAGTGATTTTTTTTTTTCCATTCATTATTAGATTGTATTTGTTGCTCTTGCATATTAATTTCAAGTTCCTAGTCTTTTAAGCTCTATTAGTGGCTTTAGCTGTTAATTATTAGTTATTACTGTTGTGATATCTATTTGAGATTTACCGATCATAGCACTAATTATTATTAGTTCTTTTTAGCATTTAATAAGCTTATACTAATTAGTTGATAACTAGTAGATAACAGCTACCAGGATTTCCTTGTAAATACGTTTCTTATTAATACAATTGTTAGTGGCCAATCAGACCATTAACCTTCAAATAAAAAAAATTCATGTTCATCAGATGATCATGTGTCAGAGGCCAGATGGGACTATTTTTATTTTTTTCAAATTTGAGAAATATTTTTTTAGATATAACTTTTATGGAATCACCTTCCCTTTAGTTAATACAGCGAACAAGCACGAAAACTAACATCTAATTAGGTTGAACATTAGAGCAACTTCGTTTCCGTGATTGTTAAAAATAATTTATTTGTCACACCAGTAATTTAACAATTCTTTTCACATTAATTTCAAAATATTTTCATCACTGCAATTTCAATTCCTGTCTCATAACCAAAAAAAAAAAAAGTTAATTTTCAAATTAATTTAAACAATAATTTTTAGTAATTATAGAGATGTATATATTTATACTAATTACAAAACAATTGCAGAACATTATGTGATTCTTTCAAACAAATTGCTAATTAAAAAAAATTAATAAGTGTCCTACCTCCCCAAGTGACGCATTAACATTTATAATTATTTTGCATGTAGAATGAAGATGCTTTTAGCCAGAACTACATCTTCATACATACATTCGCTCAAACGCAAAGTGGTCAGTTTAGTCAAAACATACTCCACACGTACAAATGTTGTAAACGGGGTAAAAAAATTTAACACGGCAGTTTTTGACTTCATGCAGCACACAAACCAGATGCAGCGATGTTTTGATTCTATAGGCTGTGCGATGCATGAAGTCAAAACAGCTCTGTTAAAATCATTACCCATGTAAACGTACCAATTAAATTTGACTTCCCATAAAAAACTATGTTTGATAATTTGCATATTAAAAGGTAAGTCTGAGAAGCATAGAAATTTCAAATATATGCTGTACCCTGTAGCACAGGGAATCTAAACTGGAGCAAATCCAGAATCCAAAAAATACAAGGTTCCCTGAAAAAGCTATTAAATTTCTGACATGCAAAACTTTGCCAAAAATTGCTGGTATCAGAGAAAGAAAAGGGGCGCTTTTACCAAATCAAATACCAAATACCCCAAGTAAGGTCTAAATGATAACTAATTCCTATTATTATTATTATCATTATTACTACTACTAATCCCCTATTAATATGCTAAATTTTTGCAATGAATGTATCAACTATGTACTGTCCCCATTATATTGCAGCAAGCGTACCATCTACTGTATCATTTTCCTCAGAATCCAGGGCAGGTACTTTTGGAGACTTTGACATGACTCTTGAAAATCCATAACCTAGAGAGCTCCCACTTGTAGCACACAACTGTATTTAATGTACAAAGAAAAAGAAACAACAAACATTAAATCATTTAAATTCCACATAGCCTAAACAAAGGTACTTTGTACTGGTAATTTGGTATTACATGGAGTTTCAGTACAGTATATAGCATCATCCTGGTTACAATTTTTACCACTAGTAGTTGCATAATGTAATGACCCTTGCGCTTTTTGGTATAAAATTGTCTACTCAACAAAGTTGGTGACCAACAATTGACTGGACTAACTCTCGGTTACATTTGACTTGAAAAAAAACTCTTGTAGAGTGAGGCTATGGCACTATGCATAGCGCAAATTGGATCAATATCTTTGTTTTCAAAGTTCAAATAGTCGATCTAAACCTTTCAACATGATCTCCATATGAAAATATACTTGCAGACCAAATTTTACATATTTAAAAAAAAAATTACTTTTCTTTTAGATGGGTAGAAAATCACTACTTTTGAATGGTCTAAATTTTTTAGATCAAGTGATTTTCTACCTATCTAAAAAAATAACAAAAAAATGATAAAAAATGTAAAATTTCATGTAAAAGCACATATTTTCATATGAAGCTCATGTCGAATGGTTCAGATCAACTGTTTAGACTTTGGAAACAGTGATATGGATCCATAGTACAGACCAATCCGCACTATGCACAATACCATAGCCTCACTCAACTCTTGTAAGCCTAAATGAAGCCATTGATTCAGCTTTGAACATCAATAGAACAGTAAGCCAACTATAGGAAAAGGACAGTAAAGGGAAGTAGACAAGTATAGAAGTAGAAAAGAAAAACCTTACATTTTCAGAAAATTACAGAAAAACCCTTTTATGTTCATTATTTTCAAAAAGTGATTAATATACAACAAGATTCATAAGCCCCAACTGTTTGTTACATAATCACATCAGATAAATGGAGTATGAAAAATATTTAGTGCAATAGATTAAAGCACTTCTTATTTTTATGTAACATGGATTCTTCTCATAAATCACAGTTTCTTTTGAGTGCAAGGCAAAAACAGCAATCCAAACAAAACACAAGCTTAATTTTTGTTCCCTCAACATAGTAATTGTTTTCTCTGTAAATAATGAAAAAGGGGAAGCTTTCAGATATCTCAAAATAATGCAAAACACTCCATTTGAAGTTCCCCAAAACAAATTGAAACAGATTAAACTGTTTCTCAACATAGATAGCCTGTGATAAAAGTAGACCTCAAAACTAGTTAAAATCAAAGCACAAGTTGCAAAAGGTTAACATGGAATAATTGCCAGGTGGCACTAAATGACAGTGAAAATTTTGCAGATGTTAGTGAGGTCGGGTTTTGCCACAATAAGTTTCAATTAGAAAATGCTAATGTCTGGAATTCCAAAAGGATTGTCACTGGTAAGGGTTCAAAGTAATAGCTGTCCGACAACAATGTAAGATTTAATTATGGACAAGCTATGGAATCCCAAAAATACCCACCAAATGGTACACTATCAGACAAATACTAATCTCCTATTAGAAACTGAAGTTCCAAAGCATAGTTTATCATGATAAACATGCACATGGTCCTTTCAGTTACAGCCTGTAAGACAAAAAAAAAAGGTTCTTTCCGAAAACCTTAGTAACTGACTTAAGCAAACAGATATGTGGAAGCAAAGGCACAAAAAGACAAGAAAAGACAGCTTTGCTGTGAAATTTTCATTCAAGTTGATTACCAGCACCTTCAGATGATTTATTTGCTTGTTTATTTTTTCACATGCATATATAGCACCAGTCAAATTGGCATCTAATTATCCATGAAACTTGACATAAGAACTAATGAAAAAAACATGTTTTGTGTTAAATGATATGTCAAAATATGCAGAATTTGTACAATCACACCTTAAAAAACAGGAACTGTTTTCATATCGGGTCTTTCCGGGTCTAAAAGGCAAGGAACAAGACCACACCACTGATATCTTTTGGTGGGGGTGTAATCTGGCTGACCATTTTAGATCGGAAGGACAGGAGTACAGTTGTCCGCTTTTCAAGGACTGAATAACAGCAGAAATATCCAAACCTTTATTTTTAAGTAAAATACTCCTTTGCTTATGTCAATTGCCCTTATAGCAAAATAGACATGACTTCTTATATTGCTTTCACATGTTGCAAAACCAACTGTCTTTAATTTTTCAAATTTGATTTACAAATTGTCAAGATTATAGTACGCAATATATTCAAAACCTCATTGTGTATGCTAACAGAAAGAGTACCATTTTAATTGCCATTTTTGGTCAGAGAAGTTTGTACAAAAGAATATACTAAAATTTAACCCTAAATTGCAAAAAAAAAGCCCCTACACCCTCAATAATCGAAAAAGGCACTTCAAAAAAGATTCCTACCTTAGTTTAGCTGTGACCATTAGTATTATAAGGGATGAGGACAAAGTTAATAGCAAACTAATACTGGTTTCTGCAGTATAGAATACCATACACTTCAATCATATTTTACGAAAAAAGATTTAAGCTAAATTTAAGTTATTTAGAAATTAGTTTTATAAAACAAAATTTA
Source organism: Carex pumila (assembly GCA_033356055.1). Lineage (NCBI taxonomy): Eukaryota > Viridiplantae > Streptophyta > Magnoliopsida > Poales > Cyperaceae > Carex > Carex pumila. The sequence goes on along the minus strand of JARJHM010000192.1, from coordinate 253,228 downwards.
TCACTGTTTCATGGTTTATTACGTGGTTTAAAAACAGTTTTGAAGGTTAACTAACAGAAAAACTTTAATTTTATTTTCTCCATCAAAGAGCTATTTTGCATTTATAGAGAATAATGGTTTTTTCCTTTGCAATTTAAATTAACCTAGGGATTTAGATGCAATTTATCTTTTCTGACAGGACAGTGACTTAATAGCATTCGTCCTTAAATTCTACTACAAATTTAAGTACAGTCAACATAGAAAAGTATTTTCAGATGGCATTTTAATACACAAGTTATAGCAGTTGTCTTTAGATTCTACTACAAGGCACTGTTTAAAACACATTTGTTTTAGATGCTTACAGATACGTCACTGTAACACAGAAACTTGCTAGTTAACAACACAGCTAGAAGAGCATACAAAATCAATCATTTTTTCTTTAATACAGAAACTGAGCACTTGTTAATAACACGGATGAGCACACAATCAGTCAATTTTTTTACATGAATATGACTTGGAATTAACAAATTGAACATCGAATAATAGTGACATGAAGTAAACTGGTTGAAACCATTATTACCAACTTCAAGATCATGCTGCTGCCAAAATAAGATTCTTACGAAAAAATATATATATATATATATATTTGATAATTTTCAAAGACATGGAAAATCTAGGCAAGGGTGAGTGACTGGGTGAGACACCCACAAAAAGGGAAAATCAAATCCAAATGCAAAATATGAAATTCCATTATATAAACAGCCGAGGATTTTAAATCCAGGTCATTATTTCAAAAGTGCCCAGAATTCTGGGCCGCTTTTTGAAAGAACAGGCTTTGTTCTTTGCAGTTCTTTAAATGAAATTTTAATGTTAATTTAGAAATTCAAGCACAGTTATAGGAAAATGTAACAGAAAAGATAGCGAGATAAGCATGGATATATCTCACGACTCAAACAGTAGTATAGTATGCGGGGATTGATGCAGACCTCAATGCAAATATCAGTGCTTCTAACTACCACCATGCAATACTATCTACCACAGATACACTCAAGAGAGCAATAACATGATCCAAAGCAACAAGAGTACTAATTCAGATGATACATTCAGACTTCAACGCACTAAAAGCGAAGCAAAATAAAACAGAAATTACTGAGACAAACTATATGTAATTATGTCATAACCAACCTCAGTGAGCTCGGAAAGATGGCGAGACCTAAATTCATTGATTGTTGCTGCAATCTCTGATGTTGGCATCTTAGCCTAATGTACCAGGAAATAAATAAACATATCATTGTACAAAGAAAATAGTGTGCTGATACAATAAAGAATACAGGCACATCGATAATTAGTCCTCTGAATGTAAATGTGGTGGTGCTTATTTTTAATGAAACCTACCCAAAATATATATTAAGATTTTTAGATGTTTCGAAAACTGTTAGAAATTGATAGAAGTAAGTTTGCACCTCCTTTCATGCTAAAAGAATGAACAATTTCAAGAAGCTCTTTTTCCCCATTAAAATGGACATCACATCATGTGGTTTCAGTATAAGTTCTGTTGAAAACTATATATTAATGTCTGACCAGCACTTGACAGTATATATCACACTACCTGTGCAAGAACAGCAGCTGCCAATTGCAAACTTGGCTCCAAGGTTTCAGGGACAACCTTCAAAAAAGAAAAAAAGAAAAAAAAAACAGAGTTCTAACTAGTTAGTAAAAAGAAGGTAAATGAAATCGATAAAGAAAAAAATTTCCTAGTACTAAAGTTGCATAACAAACTAATTAATTAAATAAAGGTAACTTACAGCAGATGCACCAGCTTTTTCCAAATTAACACCATGGTCAACATCATGAGCTCGAACAAAGGTTTTCACATGGGGGAAATATTTGCTCAGTGCCCATACTGCTCGGTAGTTTGCACCGGGTGTATCTAAAGCTATGGCAGCAGCACAGGCTCTCTCCGCCCCAACTTTGTGCAAAACCTGTTACAGTTTCATTCAAATTTTGCACGATAAGGATGAGATAAAACAATAAATAAACATAAAAATGTCACATCAGATCTTAATTCTTAACCAAGCATTCTTGTACCAGCAACTGATAACAACAAATATTAGTATACTGATAGCGAACTAGATGTGTCTCATTATAACAAGTAAAATTACTTGAACCGTATTTTTTTTGGATGACTCCCTGCTTTATTCAAATGATAAATTGATAGTATTGCTCTTCATCGTTAGGAATCACATACCTCCCTGCTTCCAGCATCTCCAAAATACACTGGGAGGTCAAGAGCACGCCCAAATGCAACCCGATCACTGACAACAAAATTAAATAATTTCAATTTGAATTTACTAATGCCTGCTGCAAGATAATAGCATGCTTAATTAAAACGAAGAATCTGGGCTACAGAGGTAGCAAATTCAAAATGTTAAAAAAATACTCCATGAATGCAAAAAACTAAAAAGTCAAAAATACAGAAGACTGTAAAAAAAATTGCCTGCTAACATCAAGTGCAACAAATGGGATTAACCGCTCTGAAAGAAGTTGAGCAATGATCTGAAATAATTGTCAGAAATCAAATTAACATCTCACAAAAAAATAATTATATTAATATTAGAAGTTCTCTATCAGTTTGCAGGTAATAGAAAGCACCTGTCCAACACGCCCAAACCCACATATGATTATGTGGTCTTGCAAGTCATCTGTCTGTAAACAAAGAACTTGAAAAAATTATTAACACACCACAAAGATATCAACTAAGAGCCCATGGCTTGCAGCTCTGGATTCCAGTCCAAGCTAGTACCAGGATCTTGTGTAATGTAAGTAATAGAGTATAGGCAGCAATGCACAGCATCGCATAGCAGAGAAGCATCTGTGCTATGGCAGCACTAAAGCTGTTAGTTAGTTAGACTGATAGAGTGTTGTTAGTTAGATGGCATTAGTGTAATTAGCAATCAAGGCAATACAGAATTAGTTAGTGAATTAGTTAATGGCATAAATGTAATTAGCTAGTGATTAGAGACTAAGCTTTTGCCTTTAAATAGAGTTGTATTCCATCATTTGTAAGGTTACACAATTGAGAATGAAATAAAAGATTTGTTCTTTCAATCCTCTCTCTCTCTCTCTCTCTCTCTCTCTCTACAGCAAGGGTTACTTTGGTATTGTTTCGTAGGGAGTTTAAAGCTAGTCTATGTCTTACTGATACTAATTTGATGACACATCTCCATACCCAATCTACTCAGGGACTTTATTAAGTCTCAACTCTCAACTAGATCTTTTGCAATTTTGTTTTTGCTCCAAAATTGTAACTTGGAGATGATTTAACATCTTCTCAGGCAATTTCATAGCCAGAGATGAAGAGGACATTTAACGGATCTACATATCAGAAGTTTCAGCACCAAAAAGGCAATTATCGGTTAAAAATTACTGGATCGAACTAGGGCGATCCGGGATGTATCAAACATTCATAGAATCTGGATAGTATGTTTTAAGAACAGGACATATTAAAAAAAGAGTGAGGCTACGGTACTATGCATAGCACATATTGGTCCGTAGTATGGATTACCATTTTCATTCCTAAAATTCAAATAGTTGATCTGAAACGTTCAACATGATCTCCATATGAAAATGTACTTGTAGATCAAATTTTACATTAAGTACACTTTCATATGGAGATCATGCTGTACAGTTCAGATTGATTATTTCGACTTTCAAAATGAAAATATCAATTCATAGTACAAACCAATCTGCGCTATGCGTAGTACAACAGCCTCACTTTACAAAAAATTCAGGCCACACCAGCACAAGACATGTAACTGTATAAACCAGCTGGCATGGTAATTCATGCAATGCTTGTAAACTGAAACCACAACATACCTCACTTTCGGCTGGTAGTAAGCTTCTGACATCATGCTGCTCAAATGTTGAGGCAAGCAGCTGGCCACCGGCAGCAAGATAGGGAGTAAGAGCCATTGAAATGCCAACAACCAAAAACAACAAGGAGGAAAGCTGTGATGACAGAAGGCCCTGCAATTTTTTTACATCTGAAGGGTCAGAATAAAGAAGTAAAAAGGTGATTACTGAGTCTCTCAACAATGACCAGCAAACATGACATTACTGTTTCACCGTTTATCTCTTGGTTCATTTATTCTGTTGCTCCTTGGTCTTTCCTGTCATATAATATGACTGATTGACTGAAACTTAAGCAAAGCTAATAATTGACTTACTTTGGAAGCATAACTAAGGTTTAATGAGTTTTGAGTACAGTACCACACAACTATGTTTTGGTAGTACTTCAGTCAGAATAAAAGGCAGAAATTTCTGCTTAGTTGACAGAATTTAGAATTACTGAGTTCAATTAAAAATTCACACATAAATCTGCATGAGACAGAGAAAGTGAAACCTGATTAACAGCTTCTCCAAATGCAACAAAAGCAAACTCTCCTCCAGGAGCAAGCATCAAACCAACCCGTATAGCAGCTATGGAAGAAATCCCAAACAACTTGCCAACTAAGAGAACCAATAAAGTCTTCCCGGCTATTAAAGCACCCAGAGTTCCTAATACAACTGGGAAGTTTGAAAAGAGAAGTTTCGGATCAATAGACATGCCGACCTGAAAAACCAGAACAAAATCAATAATTTAGAAAATTGTATGCTATTCAATTAGAGCTTTTCTTTTCTCTTACAAGTCATTGACCTGTAGTCACGAATAAGAAAGTGCATCGTTTCCATATTTTTATATAACAATATATTAAGAGTGAGGCAATGGTAATATGCAAATTACACAGCATCCTGTGCTATGGACTTATATCTCCGTTCTTAAAGTTCAAAAGGTCGATCTTAACAGTTCAACATGATCTTCAAATGATAATGTAGTTGCAGACCAACTTTTACAATTTTTAGAATATTTATACAATTTTCTTAGATTGGTAGAAAATCACTTGATTTGAAAATTCTGGACCATAAAAAAGTAGTGTTTTTCTACATATATAAAAAAATAGTAAATAAATTCTAAAAAAAATATAAAATTTGGAAATAAGGATCTTCCACTAGAGTTGTCTATTATACCCAGACCTTTAATTAGCACATTTTTTTTTTTTATTTTCCCCTCAAGCACAGGTTAAACAAAACCGGTTTCAATTCTGTACTAAAATCTATGGAGCAATCTACTCAAGTTAATCTAAATAGGAAGGAAGAAAATAGCCGAACTTTTGGATTGAATACACGTCGATTGAAACAGTAAACATAGTTCAAAAGATATCAGTCCATTTTGCAAAAGCCTTACCAAGTCATCAAGAAAAGCAACAGATTGTTATAAAACCAAGCACTTACCGTCATAAAAAACAAGCCTAAAAGGAGACCACGATACGGGGCAATGTCAGACTCCACCTGAAGAGAGAATTCGGTCTCGGCTAACAGTAGTCCAGCCAAAAACGCCCCTAAGGCCATAGAAAGACCCGCCTATGCAAGAAGTAATTATTATTATACTCTATTAAATGCACAAGTTGAGAAATAGAAAAAAAAAAAGTGCTACAGTGCCACATACCCGAGCTGTAAGAAGGCTTGTGCCAAGAATAACGAGGAGGGTATTTGCAGAAAAAATCTCTGCATTTTGGTTTTCGGCAATTTGTCTATAGATTGGCCTCAAGAGCTGCCAGATTAAAAGGATGATGGGAATATTACTAAAGCATCAGATTAAGACTTTAACACATAAAAAGAAAAAATTAAGCTTAGATTTGACCCTACTAGCAAGGAAGTATGCATTTTATGTAATTAAAATTTTCATATACGATAAGTCTACTAAAAATATCACATTGTAATTACCAAACGGCCCCCAGCAATAATAGCAGTTATGGCGACCATTGCCTTCACTGCTGCTTTTCCAAGTGCTTCTGCTATGGCTTGGAACCCAACCTAAAAATGAAGTGTATGTTGACATAGTTAAAAAAGACAAAGAAGTGAAAACCGAAAAGCACAATACATCAGAAAAAACTCTACAGGGATAACAAAGAGAAGATTACCCCTCCTTTAGAAGAATTAGGTGATATAAGCGGTATGAGAATAAGCAAAACTACCACAGCAATATCCTAGGAGATAGCAACGACAGTGAAGTTAGAAACACAAGCCAGTAATAGGGAAAGATGGTGAACATGCTCATACAAAATTACAAATAGTTATCAAACAATCTGGTAAAACAGCAATACATAAAACACAGTACACGATTATATTACTGATGGTATAATGAGTTTGAATTTACCATTCATGGGAAAAAAAAAATTACCTGAAAAAGCAAAACAGAAAAGGTGGCCCGTCCATAACGTGACGTACTTTCACCCCTCTCCTGAAGAACCTGTGAAGAAAGCAGGTAACAGAAATTCTCTCAACTAATTTGGACTGTTCAGATTTGAGGGGTAAATAGGGAAGTATTGTGATGATGAGTACCTGCAATACAACAGCAGTAGATGATAATGCAAGACCACTGCCGATTACAACAGCAGCGGGGCCCGGTTGACCACAGAAGGAGTGGCAAATCAATCCCACAGCTGTTGCTGTGGCCAAGACCTAGCAATACCATGGAACTCTTTAATATGAAAAGATGCTTGTACTCGTGATTTGACACATACTATTGTGAAATTTGGGTGGAGCTTTTAAATCACCTGAGCAGTGCCTAGCCCAAAGACATATTTCTTCATTGAGCTAAGTCTTTCAACCGAGAGCTGTAAAAGGTAAAGCATTAGACCACTTGTCAAGAGAAACAGCGTCACTTTTTTCCAATTAAAAACTCAACATGCAACTGAATAAATGGGCTTGTTAATACTACCAACCAAAAGCACAAGTTTTGCTTCTGGCTTTAATTAGATGGAGAAAGGGCAGCACACATTTTTTAAATCAGATACTTTCTAAAGGCTTTTGGAGATTACTCCCAAAACCGCATAATGGCATCACTGCTTTCATTAGATTTATCGAAAAGGTTGCAAAAAGTACCTCCAATCCGATATTAAAGAGCAGAAAGACAACTCCAAATTCAGCAATCTCCTTTGTGACATGAACATGACGAATAAAGGAGAACCCATACGGACCAATAAGAACACCTGCAGCAAGGTACCCCAGTACAGGACTCCCTAAAGAAAGGAGATGAGTGCATCAGCGGCGTAGAATGACAAAACAAAATTTACAGTTGACATTATGCTAACTGCAAAGAATTACAAACGAATGACCCAATGCATGCATGCGGAGAAAAAAAAAGCCATAGATGAACAACATAACAAACTATTTAGAATGGGTCTATCAGACTGCAATTGGAATAAGACAGAACCCAACAAGCCAAAGAATGAAAGTTACAAAACATAGAACTCATATTTCTATTTAACAGAGATGGAATACCTCCAGGGATTCTCTGGAAAATAGGCACAAAAATTACACTTGCAAGGAGCAACGATAAGATATCCAGTAGGGAAGCTTCTCCTTCCTTTAACTGCATAACAATGTAATCCAGTCAGTGTAACAAAAGGTAATTATGCACAACACACCCAAACTTTAGTATTATATCCACCTCAGAAACACACTCTTCCTCGGCAAATATTATCGACAAAATTATACACAGTATAAACTTAACGTCAGCACTTCAGATGATGATATTAATTAAATTCCATGCAGTCTATAAGCACACTTTGTATATTATTAAATTAAGCAGTTAGAATAAATATAGCTATTTATGTGAAGTTCTAAAAATATAACCTCCTGATGAGGTATTCGCTCGATGAGTTTCATTATCCTTTTTGGAAATTTTCTTATTGCTTTGACAACAGAGCCTGTAGTTGAGGTTACTTCTTCGATGCCTGTGACTACCTCGGGCTGCAAGAGATAAGCATTCTTCTCTGCTCGATTGACTATGAAAAACACGCTGCAAGAAATAAGATGTAGGAATATAAGATGACCTGTATACATTATTCATGATAAATTATTACACTACTTTTAGAGAACAGAAGTACAAATTAAAAACATATGTAAATTATTCCCAAAATAAGACCAGTGCTGAACTGAATGAGTTTATGCCACATATAGAAAACAAGTAAAAAAAATGATTAAATAAGCAACCGGAAAAAGAATTTGCGACAGAAGTTTCTAATTACAGCTGCAACTTGACCTAATAAGACACAAATGAGTACTGAACAACCTTGTTGCGAGCTTGTGATAAGTTGCAAGAAACCTAACAAGAGTCACAGACAAAGGAGATGCTTTTTCAAACAGCTCACTATACGGCAAGAAATGCATCTTAATGAGATAGTAGTGACAAGAAAACTAGAGAAAAATTTCAAGAAACCTAAAAGTCCCAGACCAAAGGTTTATTCTTAACATGACTCACTACACGACAAGAAATGCATCCCCATAAGATTGCACTATAAAGATTTGGTTGGTTGGATAATACACACAATAAAGGAAACAAAATTAATTAAAGATTAATGTCTTAATGGTTACGCTATACTACTCACCCAATGCCAAGAAAGAGTGCCCCAAAAACAACCTTAAGAGCATGTGCCCTCAAGAACTTAGCCAACCCGCGAAAAACTGAGCTTAGTGTGAACCCAGTGCCATCCTTATCAGAAGAGAAGAATGAAGCTGAGAAAAAACGGGAAGATTTCTTGATCAATGACTTAGGGGCACTTGTGATGGAGGTTTGTTGTGCCTCTTGTTTTTTCATTCCATCCTTGGGTTTCTCTGATTCAATTTCACTTTCCTTTTCAGGTTCTACAGTTGAAGTGTCAGAACTCTCTTGGGTAAATTCATCTGAAGGTTCAATCTCTTCAACAGATGAGTCAACAGGAGTTGACGCCTCTGTGTTCAATATCTCGTCTATTTCAGATACAACATCATCTTTAATTGCTTTAATTGATTCTTCGGCAACAAGTGGCTCTTCAATGCTTGTACCCTGTGCAAAAACCCACTAATAAGTTAAATAAGTCACACAAACTTCCAGTAGTGATATTCTATTCATGCCTGGTCTCAGGAATATTGGTAATATGATATTGAACAAAAATATAGTACAAGGAAGTGAAAGTAGCATAAAGTACTAGATTTTGGTATAATATCAGTCACTATTCACATCTATATAGTACCAGTACATACCAGTAGTTGCTACAGTTAAGTACCTGATTGTCAGCACTTGACAATTGTGGCTCTACAACATCAACTGAAGAAATCGCCTTTTCAGCCTTCTGTAATGCTACCTCAGCATCACTGACACGCTGGGCCGCCTCCAGCTCAAGGGCTACGGCTTGTTCAGCCAAAAGCATAATATTTGCCACATCCTCTTCTGCCTTGGACGCATCTATTTGCGCCTTTTCAGCTATCTCATTCAACCTATCAACCTCCTTTTGTAACTGCTGTCTCTTATCTTGCAACTGTTTCAGCTGCTCTTCACAAACTGACAGACTACCCTGCCAATCACTAATTTCCTTCTGACAAGATAAAACAGCCTTTTCTTCATCCGCGATCTCAGTTGAACTGGTGGCATCCTTTCTCTGAGCAAGGGTTTCCATGGCTACTTTCAACCTTGCTTCAGCCATGGAGAACGACATGGTAGCCTTGCGGACCGCTTCTTTGGCAGTATCCTCTTCCTTCATTATTTCTTGGATGTTAGAAACTGCAACAGTCACATCTTTCAAGGCACTCTCAGCTTTGTCTTTTAAGGCTATAGCTGTTTCAGAGATACTTTGTGCCTTCTCTTCAAACATAGTGCTGTTCAATTGGGCTACCTCCAACTCTTTTAAAGCCCTTTGGAGAAGCTCGCGCAATGTTTCTAGCTCAACCGAATCCTTTCCTTCTTCGACAGGGACACATGTTACTGTGTTATTAGTCAATTCAGGATCTTCATCAGATTCAGATTTTCTGGTACTTCCATCAGTGTAAGATGGCGAGTCATCAGGATTGCATTTTAGTTTATACGGTGCTTTGAATGTATTTCTACTTTTGGATAGGAATGGTGCATCTCTATCTTTAGATGATATAAGTAGAAAGTTCGCAGAGAAAGTTTCTAGGCTTTTTTTACTGTTTTTGACGGAGTAAGACCTATTGTTGACCCTAGATTGGACAGGAAAGCTGCGGCCTCTCCCAAGCCAAGCTATACTTGAACTCGAACCAATGCCACGACAAAGTGCTAAATCCATTTTCGAATCACCTGTCAAATTAACACAGTAAATCAATCACAAAAGCTTCCTAAAAATCAAAATCATCACGCCTATTTCCAATCAGCAGTGACAGTAACTAAAGGCAAATCAAACGAACTTACTTCTACTTGTCGATAAGATTTCCCAAATACACCGAGCTCAAAATAGCCTCTTCAAACCTAATTGAAGCTATCAGTAGCGACTGGAAGCAAGAGATGGAGCTAAACCGAAGGAGAAGGAGAAGAGCTCAGTGGAAGTGAAAAAGAGACATGCACGCGAATAGAGAAGGAGAGGGAAAGAGAGATTAGAGGAGAAATTGACAAGTGGCACCGTTTATATAGTGGTTGTTGGAAGTGTCTCCGTCTCTCCGAGAAGAAAGAGAGGCGAGTCACGCGAGAGTCATGAATGAGAAGGAACGGTCCGCCAGGAAAATTTGTCGAAATAGCCAGTGGAACAGAATTTGTATCACCTAAGGTAACAGAATATTTCTCTCTATCTGACTGTTCAATCAGAATCCGCACGACTATTAAAGCTGTTCGTGCGTTCCACCTCGGGTCAGATTGGCCCGGATTCCGATCGGACGGGCCACATATAAATATAAATATTCTGTTACCTCAGAAGATATGGATTCCAGGTAAATTTGTCGAAATAACAGTCGAACCGAATTCGTATCACCTAAGGTAACAGAATTTTTATGTTTGGATTTAGATCGTCCAATCAGAATCCACACGACTATTAAAGCAGTTCCGTGTGTTCTACCTCGTGCTGGATTAGCCGGATTCCGTTCGGACGGTTATGGTTTAAAGAGAAATATTCTGTTACAACAGGGGATATTGGTTCCAGTGGAACAGGTCTATGAAATTAAAATGTGGGTTCCATTCACCGAGTTTCCGGTCACGTCTTGAGGTACGGTGTAGTAGAACAAACCTATTTACATTTTTACGAATAAAACACTGGATCGTTTCTCCTCTTCGTCGCGGCTCGCGTCGGGGCCTAAAGGAGAAGCCAATGGCGTCAATTCTTGATGTATTGACCTCCAGTTAAACTAACAGGAGTTCTCCAGTTTCTTTTTTGGACAGCACATTGTTTTGCGTTTTCGTAAACCTGGAGCTGTCCGGTTCTATCCTCAATGGTTTTTAGAGACGAAAATACAGTAACACCCTCGAAATAAAAATACCCTCGAGAAGTATATTCCCTGGGAGGGGAATATCAGTTTTAATTGTTTTTAAGCCCAGGGAAGATATTCTGTTCTGTGACTCTGTGTTACGAAAATAGGCCGCTTTCATTCAAGGGTCAAGTTGTGAAATTAGTTTATCCGATTATATTTTGCACAATATGACAATACCACGTTGCCAGGCATAAAAACTGTATCTTTCTAAGAAAAGTTTGTAGGACCACCAATTAAGCTGCATTTTATGGATCGTAATTTATTGATAACAAATTAATTTGACTATTATGAGTTTATGACAACTGTTAAAATAAATTATAATTATAAAATCCGACAATTTAAACGTTACTTATATTTGTGCACATCTTATACATAGATAATACGAAAATTTGAAGATTTAATAAAACTTTTATTGTTCATCAAATGATTCAAAGTTTACAACCTTACGTACTTAATGAGATATAATTATATTTAACGAAATTAATATTATAATTAATGATACGTAACTTTTTTCTACTTTTAAAATACATTTTACGCTGAGTCAAATTTAGCACTAATATTGTCAGATTAAATCGTTGTCAAAGAGCTTTTGACTGATTGTAATTTATCTTTCTTTTGGATACTTTTCCTTGAGAAGGTTTTTTGGGTAAATATTTTAACAGAGTAATATTTACTTCATGCAGCGCAAAATTCATACACAGCACTGGTTTGATTCTATAGTCCGTGCGCTGTCAGAAGCTGACAGTGCTCTGTTAAAATCTTTACCCGGTTTTTCCTCGTGCACTAAAATTCGTATGAGAAAAGAGGCATACTTTCATAATTATAAATTCATAAATAGATGATTTATTTGACTTGTTATTTTTATATTTTTACACAATGAACAATGCCCACCTTTTGATCCTGGATCACTCGATCTGCATTCAATGGCTGTGATTTTTATCTTGCAAAGCCAGATGAACCAGAGTTCAACTTTTTTTTTTTCTTGAGGCATCCACTTTTAGAGAGAAGTAGATCAGACAGGTATCTCACTTTTGTGCTTAATAGGCTCTGATTAGCTTTATAATATGCACACAAATATTAAAGCTGAGCACACAAATTATAAAGCAGATTTGACGGACTTAGAGTCTGCAGAACTCAAAGTATATCTAATATCTATTGGACCTACTCTGCTCTAGTCCTCTTTAGTATTTTTGTTCTCAATAAATGAATCCGAACTAAAAGTTTAGTCCCACTGAGTTGTCATAATTTACCATACCACGCAATATGAAAAATTAGTGGTATCAAATAATTGGTTCAGTTTTATTGACCTCTTCCTAACATAGGCTCGGGTGAAAGAAAGAAGATGAGGACAGAATTTGCGGATTTCACAGTTTTTACTGAGAAAAAATCGATAGTTTTATTTTAGTTATTTTCAGAAAACACATTGCAGAAATTGAATTATTTGATTCGGTGCTAAAAAATATCTCGATGAAACCAAATTATTGATTTAGTCTCATATATGAGATCGACAAAATAATAATTTTAACTCGTTGATAATTTGAAAGTTGAGCCTCCTTAGTGGTATTGTAGTTTATTTTTTCCATTGATAGCCATGTCTTTATTTATTTATTATTATTTTGCCAAATGTCTCTCTCTATCATTTATTTTCAATGGCTATTGGATTCATCTAATGAGCTCCATCGCCACAGCATTTTCGGCTGCCAATTCTTCGAAAGGCCATTTTTTCTTAGGTTGGCTCCTTTTTATTTAATGGATTTTCAATTGTTCCTTATTTGTTAAACGGGTTTGATAAATTTAGCAGGTTAGGATTAATTTGATTCGATAATTGTATGGATCTCTTTGAGAAATTCAATGAACTTCAAATTTTATTATATAGTTTATCACTTATTTTTATTAGTAGAATTTCATGCAAAAAAATCATTAAATAATAAAATTTAAGAGAAATAAAAAATAAATGAAATTTGGTTCCATCTATAAGCCACAAAAAATGTAGATATTCCACTAGGCCAAAAAAAATGAGAAGTTTAACAAAAAAAAAATGTTTTATTATGAACACTGCTTTGCATACGTATGACGATTTCATATGAACACTACTATGCATACCTTATATTATATTATGGAAATATGAAATTTATTATTCAGTCATAATTACTATTTTGAATGATTTAGAATTTTTAGATCAAGTGATTTTTACCTACATAAAAATAGTAAAAAAAAAAATCTAAAAATGTAAAATTTAATCTACAATCACATTTTCATATGAAGATCATATATGTTCATACCATTTTTTGAACTTTATAAATTAAAATATTAATTCATAGTACAAACTACAAACCAATTTATGCTACGTATTATGGATATCGTTATGCATACGTCATATTATGGAAATGCACTTTAATTAAAATTCTACATCAATTTTGATATAATCTATATATAACGATTTGATTCGAGCTTTTAAAATATAATAACAAGTAGTTTTTAAGCATAAGTGTTTGTCCATGTTTTGACCCACAAGCTAACCGAATATTTTGATTATCATAGATACATAATATATAACAACATACAAAATTACAAATGGCCCGAATTCGATTTTTACGTGGACTTTAATTTTAGGTTGCGTGCACGTGATAAATGTTGTGAGTTTTGATAAGCCTGTTAATGAGGAATTCATATCCAGTAAAGTAATTCAATTTTTTAGTTTTAAATCAGAATAGTCCATTTGAATCTACGACAATCCATCCAAAGTGGAGCGCACATATCTCGAGTAACAAATCTGAATTCTGAAATAATTTCGAGCGACAGATTCAAATCAGAAGGTCCCGATTCAAAACCCAAAAGTTATATTACTTTAGGGGATCCGGACCCCTATATGGGTTTGAGTTCAAACTCGGCTCGGTTCAATTTATGAAGTCTGCAAAGCTTATTTGAACTCAGTCTGAATTTAAGAAGAGTAAACCCAAACTCAACCCATTCAAGACGAAAGATTAAATGCACCATGATTGTGTTTCAATTATGCTCCACATTATTTCTATTTTTCAAAGTTCAAACAGTCGATCTGAATTACTCAACATAATCTTCATAATAATATATACTTGGATACCAAATTTTATATTATTTGAATTTTTTTTACTATTTTTGTAGGTAGGTACAATATCACTTTTTTAGATGGTCTAGAATATCCCGAAACAATGATATTGTATCTATCTAAAAAAAAATAGCAAAAAATTTAAAAAAAATACAAAATTTGGCCTCCAAGTATATTTTATAATAAAAATCACATTGAACAATTTGAATCGACCATTCAGACTTTAAAAAATAGAGACAAGGATGTGGAGCATAATTAGAGCACACAATCATGATGCATTTGACCTCTCCTCATTGACGAAATAATCATGAATAGTAAAATAGCAAACAGGAAAAAAGTTAAAATTGGCACTGTTTTTTCTTTTTTCTCATAATTAAAATGCAGGAAAAAAAAGTTATGACAAAGCAAACAGGGACATAGAAGAGTTCAAGTGACATCAGAAAGAACATCTTACAGAGAGTTCTGCACTAGACTTGATTTAGTTACTACATTCCAAAAGTTTAAAACAAAGAACAGACATATATATATTTTTTTTATAAAAGTGGCTTAACACCACCGATTTCATTACCAGAACGAAACCTACAAAGTTAAAGTATTTGGTACCAAGCTAATACCAGTCTTTACCATAGATCTACATACCTACAACCCAACATTAAACAAGCAAATGAACCATCACATTTCCTAGTGATATCACAAACCAACCATAAAACAAAACAACCAAACACTACTAACAACCGGCCTATTAGTAGCATAAGAACAAAGCTGGATAACACATAACTCAAAATCAGACAGTTTGTAGAGAAATTTGACAGAAACATAAAGACACAGAGAATCCCTTGACACCTTCTGACAAATGTTATCAGTAACTTGACAAAATAATACGAACTCTGTCTGGATCCTCAATGCTAGAAAGCAATACCATTTCGAGTTGACGCATGTTACTACCCTCCGAACATTGAATTTCAACGGTCTTCAGGCATTTGCTTTTCAAAGTTCCCCTTGCCAAATCACCTCTCCCTTCCCCCGTGGCAATTTTCTTCACCTTCAATTAACAAAGACATGCTTTAGAACAAAAAATGATAAATTATGCTATGCATTCCAAAATAAAATAAAAAAACTTGAATTAGTAGTACCGCATTTCTCAGCACAAGATCCTCAAGATTTGGTAAAAGACAGAAGAATCTGGCTACCAAATCAAAATCATCAATGATGCATAATCCATCGATATATAAATCCGTCAGATTATGAAATGTTGAGCAATTTGGTACTTCTTTTTCCAAAAGTGCCTAATATATCAAGACACAAGATAAGTAAGAATACTTTCACTGCTTGGAAGAATTAATCATGTACTACAAAGCGATTAAAAAGAAGTATGACTACATAGAATAAACAACAGAAAACTAAACTTAAAAGGCCAGCGAACAACATATATAGATTGGTTTGAACAGTGCCGTACATAGTATGAGAAGTATTAATTTTTCTAGCTTTAGTTTTGCATGTTTCAGCTCTGACTAACTGTTACTATTTTTTTATTGTTGTTCTTCAATGTGACCTTTAGGCTTTAACTCGTATGAAATTAATATGTTCAGGCACTTTATATATATGTGTTATTTAAGCTATCCTTGGTTACTTAATGAAGGAAGCTTGCTTCCAATAATACAACAGTCTGCCAGAGAAACATATGACACCATACCTTTAGGACTACACCTGAGCCTTCCAATTCAAGACGTGTTACATTTGAAATCTTAGAGAGAAGCACAAACTCCCTTGGAATATTAGCTATGTCCAATTCAAATGAGAAGTCAGCTTCATAAAGGGATCCCATTTCTTGTAGTACAACTCCTTTTGCTATTGTCTCCTTTGTAAAACATATCACCAAAAATTCGAGGTTGGGGGTGGATATGCAAAGCATTTTCTTCACATCGCAACGTTCAATAATCAGAGACTGCAGCTTCTGAGAATAAATATCAGAAAAACCTATATCGCACTCTAACAAATCAAGCACCTCCAGAAAAGGGCAAGCTGAAAAGAAAGTATGCATAATTTCTTCACCAAGAGCTACTCTGCTGACCCATAAACTTCGGAGTCGAGGAAGGTTTATGATCTTTGGTATGACAAATTCCAATCCTTCATCCTTGCAAGATGGAAACCTAAAACTTCTAGTGAAGCACAAGTGAAAATGGATTGGGGCATATGCAATTTACTAGATCCACCGTACACTATTTTGAAAACTCGTGGGTTGCGCCTTAGAGCATGGCATATCCACATTCTCACAGCAGCCGTATTGTGAGAATGGTCATACCATGATTTGATAATGATACGATCCAATTTTTCGGCCTTGTGATTGAGAAGAACCGAATGAACAAACAGTTGAAATTTCAAGAAATTTTCAAGCTCATTTAAATTTGGTGAGTCGAATTCTTGATAGTCAAATTTTAGAGTACGGACATAAAGCCACATACTGCTCCATCTCTTTGATAGTACACATGTCCGTACAACCTCTGTCGTTCTCAGAAAAGACAGGATGTGGAGCGCCAGTTCATCTGGTAACTCACTTATCCTGTCCACCCCCACCACGTCACTCATATTTTTAGAAATTTCTCTTCACTAATATTAGAAGACTCTTCTTATCAATATTAGATTATGACAACATAACACCATAGCATCTGCAATAGGAAAAGAAACAGTGGCATGATTTTTTTT
Organism: Carex pumila; assembly: GCA_033356055.1. Classification (NCBI taxonomy): domain Eukaryota; kingdom Viridiplantae; phylum Streptophyta; class Magnoliopsida; order Poales; family Cyperaceae; genus Carex; species Carex pumila. The sequence goes on along the minus strand of JARJHM010000192.1, from coordinate 236,127 downwards.
ATTCTAGGATTTAAAGACAGTAATAGAGAGAGAGAGAGAGAGAGAGACCAGTCTTGATTTTATTCAATTGAATTGTATCTTTTACATTTGCTTTGTACCAGCTTATGCTTATCAGGATTGTTCTGTTAGGTAGGTTTTGGAAACACAACTGATAACTGACAACTGAGAACCAGCTTTTCCACTTAATTTCTTACGCATGCAGGACATCAGGTAAAAGTAGACCCCTTGTGTTATGAGTATCAACGATCAACTGATACTGGTAAATTCGTTCAACATTTGATTTTATTATTTTGCTTAATAAAATAGAACCAAAATTCACAATTTCGTATACAAGCCAAATTTGATGATGTTGAAATTAGCATACTAGAGTCAGATCGGACTAGCATTCATCAGAACTGAACCAGGATTGTTGAATACATACCTTATCCATTGACAACATAGGTAAAATCTCGCTATTACAAATGATTTATAGATGCTGCCAGCAGTCAGTCGCACAAGTAAAGGAGAGAGAGAGAGAGAGAGAGAGAGCACACTACCAAGAGTTTCAAAAAAAAAAAAGAGAGGGAGAGAGGGGGGATAAAAATGGATTTAGGGATTTGGGGTTTAAGACCTGGAAAGAGTGTATTTTTTTATTGTTTTTTTTTTAGGAGAGAAAGAGTGTATTCTGTTGCGCATTAGGGAAAGGGAAGTCATTAATTAGTTACACTAAATTCGAAAGTTACTTTATTTAACAGTGGACCGTTACTGTTCTCAGTTAATTAATGGTGGGTCCCAGAATAAAAGTTTACACTTTACAGTTTACGCCAAGTAGTTTTGAATTGTTTCCATACTGCATCTCTCTCTCTTCATGTTATAGAATTATTATGCCGATTTTTTATTAATTTAAAATAAAAATCGGATTGTTTCACTAAAAAATCAAAATTTAGAAAAAACGTGATGTTTTACCCATCCAGCGTTAATTTTGATCTTAATTAGCGATTTAACTTAAAAAATATCTTAAACGGGATATATTATTCCGTCCAACACTGTAGTAGTATTTTTTTTAAATATTCATTATCTTAGATGAAATCAAATCCCTCAAAAAAAAAAATGTTACAGTGCTGAACGGGATAATCTATCTCGTCCAAGATATTTTCTTTTCTCTACCTAGCGAGATTAGCGGATCACTAATCTGGACGGGATGATTTATCCCGTCCAGATACTGTAGTTGAACAGGATAAATCATCTCATTTTTTCTAGATTTTGATTTTCCAACAGAACGATACTGTTTCCCGATATTTTCTATTTTATTTTGTTTTCGATTAATTATGTGTCCGTCGTAATTACCAAGTAGTTAATTAGCCTTATTCACTAGTAATTAGCTTACCAAGTACTTGGTAATTAGCCTTATTCATATTTATTTTGTAGTTATTGTAAATACAATGTAGGAGTGATGATGCTTGTAAATAATAAGTCAATCTAAAAGCTTTGAAGATGCTAATAGTACTTGATTGCCTCCTGAGTCCTGATCCTTTTATGCATTGTACTTAATTTTAATATTTTTTTTTAAATTAAGTCATAATTTTAGAAACGTGATAAAAAAAACAATATATTTTTTATTCCAACGATTGAAACAAACTCGATAATTTTGCAAATACACAAAGAAGCGGCATTATAGTGATTACTTGTCATTTGTTGGAATTTCAAATTTAAAACTTATGATTACTAATATTAGAACTAAAAAGATAGTAACTTTCAAAATTATGAATTTCAAAAGAGGAACCTTCAGATTTACATAGGAGTCAGATGAGCGTTTATGTTTTTTAATTAAAGGGTCAAATATATATTTTATAAATTTAGAATATATTTTAATATAAAAGACAATTAAATAGATAAATTTGTCAGTTTTTGAAGTTTAGAGAGGTAAATATGTAATTTTTAAATTTAGAGAAGGAAATAAGAAATTTTAAAGTTTTTGAGGGGGTATGCATGAAATTCCCCCAATTGTGTCTAAATAATAAAAAGGGTTTTATTGTGGGGTACGGATGAACAGGTGGAGGGCAGAGATTAAGTTGGTTCTTTATTAAATGCCAGCGTTTGCCGCCAAATTGAGTTTGAATTTAATGTACACCTGAACTTATTTAACTTGTCAGGTTTCAATTTAATTAATTTGCACTTATTTAACTTGGCTGGATAGGTGCAAGAGCAAGATGCATTCATGAATGCATGAAAAGTTGTGAAAGGAAGTCTATTTATTTTCTAGTGTTTTGAAAATAAATTCAAATATATGAATATGAATATATATACGAGGAGGGATCAAGTTACAACATTTTTTGAGTTACAACAAGTTACAACAAACATTATTTACATTTTCAAAGTCCAAATCGTCGATCCAAACCGTTAGATGTGATCTTTACAATAAAATGTGCTTGGAGACCAAATTTTATATTTTTTGAAATTTTTTTACTATTTATTAAGATGGGTACAAAATTCAATGGTATGAATTTGACTAGTTTTTGTACCCACCTTAATAAATAGTAAAAATATTCCAAAAAATGTAAAATTTGGTCTCCAAGCACATTTTATTGTAGAGATCACATTTACCGGTTTGGATCGACGATTTGGACTTTGAAAATGTAAATAATGCTTGTTGTAACTTGTTGTGACTTGATCCCTCCTCTATATATATATATATATATATACATGAATTTTTATTTTAAAATTCGCATATATAAATCCGCATGAAAATCCGCATATGCGGTATGCAGTGGCCTTCCGCATGCATGAACAAAATCGCATTTTAAAACACTGATTTTTTCCAATGATTGATTTGACTAATTGCCCCTCATTTTTTATTTGTTTTATGTTTTAGTAGTTTACACAGAGATGTTATGAACTTTTCCGTAATATTATTTTTTGCGCATTAAAATATTTTAGTAATTAGAAATTTCTTCTTAGTTTGAACGAAAAACAATCTTTCAGTCTCTGTTATTATATTGGGACAATATAATATTATTCAGTGTTCGATGACATCTTTCAATGTATATTATTCAACTAAGTAACAATGCTATAATATTTTCACACCTTAAATGCTAAATTATAGAATAAAAGTGTATTATTTCAGTAACGACCAGTATAGCAGTAATAGCAGTTTTTTATAGCGCTAGCATGTAGTGCAAATAGCGCATGCTATGCTACGTAAGCTTTATTTGAAATCCAAATTGAAATTTTTTTTAAAGACAATTTTTCTAAGGCCCAAGTTGCTTTTGCTTTGAAATAAAAAAATAGTTAGTTTATGGCACGATGCTTGGTTATTTTGAATAGAAAAACATAATTAGTTTATGTCATAATGTTTAAATTAGTTTGAATAGAAAATAATATATAGTTTATGTTATTTCTACACATATTTTGAATATGAATCTGGACTTTGCACTGATTCAATATGAATATTATAATTTCTTAATCAATTTAATTTTACTGATTACTCTATGAGACTTTAAATAACGTTGATAATGCGCGCAAAAGCGTATGCACAAAGTTTCAGTACAATAAGATGTACCTTTTAAACCTTTAACACGCGTTTGAGTTAAATTGCAAGTGCACAATTCTATCAAAGTAGTATTTTAGGTATCGATCCATAGGGAGTACGATAAAAACTTGGTTCAAACTTTAGTAATAAATTTCAGAAAATAAAATAAAGTAAAGTGCAATAAAAGTAAATTGGGGGGTTTGTTCTAACAATTCCTAAGGTTGGGTTCAATACCCAAAAGAAAGGAGTTTGAAACAATAATTGTAAATAAAAGTAAAAGAAAGGAATTGATTTGCTTTCAAGATTTAGAGATCTAGGGGTCTTTGGTCTACAATTCCTTGCTAACTCTATTAATTTGGTATTTGTTTGAATTCATGTATGATTTGACGAGGTTTCTAACCTAATATGTTATTAAGGGTTACTTTCGTAAATTAATAACGTGCCTAGGTAACTCGAACTTCTCAATGAAGTTCCCCACCCTAGCTACCTAGACCTATAAGCTCTTGTTAGTCTCTCCTCTCCTCAAATATTGGTACTTCGCAATTAAGTCCATCATACCAATACCCGATTTGAATTGAGATGTCCTAATTAGGGTTTGACTTCACGATTAGGTTCTTCACCAAATTCCTAACCTTAATTTCTATAGTTCCGGCTTAGATTAAATTGGTTACAATCTTAACCTAAACCTAAGGTATTTGCATTCATAGTTTGGTACTATCCTATTGATCACAGTCAATTTTGGTTCTTTTGAATCCAAAACGGGATACTACAATTCAAGTACTAACTATGTAATTAACACAAATTATTAAATGACAGAAATTAACAATCAAATCCCATAAAACAATCATAATAAAAACAAATAACCGAATAAAATAGAATTAAACAAGTTTATGCATTGACCTAAACCCTTAGCGAGAGATCTACTCCCTCATGGAGAGATCCATTACAAAAGTTGGCAAAAGTAAGAAGAAATGAAATAAAGAAATAATTACACCCTTTATTTGATCAAAGCCCTCAATCTTGCCGACTTCTTGCTTAGGAAACCCTTCTTCTCCTTGCTTGAAAGCTTTCCTTTCTCCAGAATTTATCGCTAAGTATTGTGTGTGTGTGTAGAGAGAGAATGAAAGAATGAATGGGAAGAGATAGAGAGGAGATGTCAAGAGATGAAGAGATGAGATCCCCTCTTTTATAGCCAATGATCATGTCCAATTAAGAGCCTAGGAAGTGGAGTTAGTGGGTGTTATATTTGGATTGTTTTTCAGGATTGTCTTGTCCACATGTGGCTGTCAAAACGCATCCATGATGCACCAAAAATAGAAAAACTGTCAAAAACGTGCAATTTTGGCTTTCTGCGGGTCCAGTGCGGGTTCTCCGAGCCGCACTGCTGGTGGGCTGATCCGCACTGAGAAAAATTTTAGTTTTTAGTCTCTCATGTTGTAGATCTTCTTGCTAGCTTTCCAAAAAGTGGTCATAAGCCTTAATCGGAGTTACGGATCAAAAGTTATGATCATTTTAAGTTCAGACTCTATTTTTAGCTGACTGCTACAGTGCGTCCGCTCTGCAATCCGCATTGCTACAGTACCATCCGCACTGCTACAGTATCATCCGCACTGCTACAGTATCATTCGCGCTGAGATCCGCACTGCGTCCTAACAATCCGCACTGGGATCCGCACTGTGTCTTCACTATCCGCACTGCAGATGCATCGAGATCTGCACTAGGCTCGGACTTTTCCTGTGCAACCAGAGTGCGGCTGCATCGAGATCCGTGCATCCGCACGGATTTTGATGTATAGCTTATTATATCTTTTTAAAATTGGCGCGCGTCCAGAAATCCATATAAGTACTTATTTTGGCCATATTCCAAACCGTGTGTTCGCAGTGGACATTTTTCTTCGGTTTTGCACGGATTTTGATGTATAGCTTATTATACCTTTTTAAAATTGGCGCGCGTCCAGAAATCCATCTAAGTACTTATTTTGCCCATATTCCAAACCGTGTGTTCGCAGTGGGCATTTTTCTTCGATTTTTCTTCATTTTTCTTCATTTTTCTTCATTTTTCTTCATTTCCTGTAAGTTAAAACCAAGCAAACGCAGTAACTTGATCCTATGTGTAATCTATTCACTTTATATTCAAAATACAAGATATTTGGTGTTATTTCGTGATAAAAATCAGGTCGAATATGTATATAATTTAGGCCTATCAGTTGACAATTTACAGAATTATAGATTATGATTTTTGAAAGAAAACACACTATTTAAAATAGCTTTCGTTATGGCTTAATTTTATTTTGAAACTTTTACACTGAGATAATAATAGCTATTTAGAACTTTGATATTATTAGACAAATATTTGTTTTATAGCTCAATAATACTCTTTACATACTTGAGGTACAAATTTTAATTGATAAATTTTGTATTGGATAAGTTTATGCGAGATATTAACAAGAACACATACAACACAACATGTAGCACTACTACATAATTTTCCAAATCCCTTTACGAGTGCACATTTATTAATGTACAGTAATGATACATGTAGACTCTTTAAAAGCATGTTCGAGAACTTGAGAATTTTGTGAAAATGAAAATTTTTAATATGAAAATGATAATTTTAATCTGTCAAAATAGAAGAGAAGCAGATTTGAATTTCCGTAAAAACAGTTGTCTTTAGAAATAAAAACATAATTTGTTAGAGTGCGATTGACTTCCGTAGCTAAGATAAAATGTGTTTTTGTCTGCCTAGGCACTGATTTGATTGACGGGACGTGGCATTGACTTCCGAATCCAATTCATGTCTCGAGATGAGAAGCATAATTTTTTATTCATAAAAGTTAACTAAAAATAATATAAATTAATAAATGAATTGCATTGGTTCGGATAATTTACATTTTGAAATTTTTATACCGATTCAATTCATCATTTGTAACTGAAAATAAAATAAAAAATAAAAACATACAATATATAACAAGGAGAGTAGCCGAATATTTTTATATAACAAAGTTATCACGAGCTAAAATTTTAAGAATTGTAAAATCTGAATTGAAGAAATAAACCAGGCGTTAGTATAAAATATGAAAATTCCCCGATTAATAATGAAATAACAATTTATTATTAATAAATTACAATTATCTTAGCTAATTAATTAATGTGAACTGTCCCAAATAATTTATTATGATAAAAAAATAATGAAACACTCATGGAATTGCCTTGGTCATGACCAAAAATTTCACATTATAAGGGTTTGTTCGGCTGCTACTGTGGCCGTAGAAAAAAAAATTTACTTAGAATGATTTTTTTCCACGTACACAGTGTCTCGGCCATTCAAATTGGATTCGAATTCAAATTCATTTTCGTTTCCGCCAGGCAGCCAAACATACCCTAAATATATGAGCATGACCAATAACGATGAAGGGTGAAGGTAATAAATTAATACCATGCCGGATTGTATATAAAGTTGATGTAAAAAAATAAAAATAAAACTAACTAAAATTAGACTAAATTTTAAGAAACAAGCAGAAAACGGAGTTGATGTTTCTATTTGTTTTTAGAAGATTATAAATATGGCTTTCAACTATAAATAAAAAAAATTTACAAATCTGTCAGCAGGTGCTTGAGCATTGATTATTATAGATTTATTATGTTTAACAATTCCAATTAATGGCCCAAATTTGAATTTTACGCGGACTTTTAATTTTTGGGTGCATACACATGATATCTGAATTTAAATGGTAGATATATATATATTTTTCTTGGATGTTTGTTCATCTTCTTAATGATGTTGAGTTCTGATTCATGAGCCTCAAAATCTAGAAATGATCAAAATATATCCGAATATAAATGATGTTTTAATTTCTGGGTGCATGCGCATGATAAATCTTTTGCGTTCTGATATTTAAATATATATAAATGATAGAAATCAATTTTTGCTTGGATGTGTGTTCATCTTATTATTGATCTTTGAGGTTTGATTCATAAGCCTCAAAATATAGAAATGATCAGTATATATCCTATAAGCATATGCCTTTATTAATTAGGAAAACATCAATTTATCATGCAAGCAATACTTCGTAAAAGAAGAATAACGGTCAATTTTTGTGATCGAATAATTGGCATGTGCACTCATTCTGAAAATGCAATCAATTGGTTTTTCAATTTTAGTCCAAACAGTTCATCAAAACCATTAGATGTGGTATTTATATTAAAATGTGTTTGCAAATCAAATTTTATATTTTTTAAAATCGCTGATTTTAATAAACAATGCAAAAATTTTGAATCATTGAAAGTAACAATTATAAAACTGGCTTGATAAATAGCAAAAAAATTTCAAATAATATAAAATTTAGTCTCCAAACTATTTTATTATAGATCGAACGTTAAACAGTTTGGATTGACCGTTTGAACTTTAAAAATATAAAAACTAAAACGTTTGTTTCACAACCTAAGAATAAAAATTTTGATATTAACCAACCTCTCAATATATATTGCATTAATTTTGATCTAATTAAACCGTAATAACTGGCTTGGTTCTAAGCTGATAGTGAAATTATGAGATTTTTTCTTTTCTTTTCGGAGAAAGAACAAATTATTTGAAATCTGATATTCGATTCTCCGGCAGTTTTAGTGGAATTCAACTATTCAAAAGGAAAATAAGCAAAGTTGTAGCATTGAATTTGTTCAAATTTGCTCGTATCATATCATATCATATCATATCGTATCATACAGTAAATAATAAGGCAAGAATATGAAAAATATCTCATACCAACATGATTAATGCTTATTAATCAGCACAAATAAGTTATATATGATGAACTAAATACATATTCCATTCAAACTATGATGAACTAAAATTGGGACTTGTCTATCCCATCAAAGTAAGGATGTTCCATTGCTTCCTTTGCCGATATCCTCTCAGCCGAATCAAACCGAAGCATTTTCTGTATTTTTTTTTTCATAAAATGCATAAGAAATTAAGAAAAACTACAACAAAAGAGGTACAAGAACAATATTTATTTTGGTTCTTACCGAGAGGAGATCAACACCTTCAGGTTCAAGAGTCGGTACAGCTCGTGCCAGGCTCTGTGGCTTCCACTGCGGGTAGTCATGCCAGTCTCTTAGAGCAGTAACTCCAGGCCATTCCTTCTCTGTCGGTGTACCTAACATCCTTTAGATTCGCAAAATTTGATTGCGCAAGTTGAGTTCAAATCATTAAATCAAATTTCAAACAGGAGATTATGAATACACTTTCCATAAACAGGTAGAGTTAACATTTAATGAATGTGCAACATCAAATCGACATAGAGGAAAGACTAAACCATAACCCGTACTGGTACCACTATGTGAATACTTGGTACCTGAAAATGTGAAGCAGCTGCTGTAACTCCGAGTCACCAGGAAAAAGAGCTTGCCTTCTTGCCATTTCAGCTGCATGAACACATTGAAAAATAGGATCGGCAATTTTAGGCACTTGAGCATTGACCAAAGAAAACACAACCAGACGGGTTCTTAAGCATTGACTTTGTGGGCCCCGCAGGTACAAAAATGAGTTCCTAGAGAAGAGAAAGTAAGCGTACCAAATATACATCCAACGGACCACATATCAACACCAGTGGAATAGTGTGTTGTACCAAGCAATACCTCAGGAGCTCGGTACCACAATGTAACAATCTACAATTGAAAAGGTTCAAAAATATAATCGAGTGAGCAAAAATAGAAATGAATTAGAATTAGGTTGTAAAGATATTTCAATTTATTACCTCGTGAGTGTAGCTTTTGAGAGGAATGGTAAAAGCACGACCAAGACCTAAATCAGCAATTTTTAGTATACCTTTCTCTTTGTCAACTAAGAGGTTTTGCGGTTTTAAATCCCTGCTCATTGTAAAAGACAAAAAGAAAAAAAAAATTAATTTTTAAAGATTTGTTTCTCAACACCAATTTCATGAATACTGCCCCTATTTCAATTTAACAACCTATGAAGCACACCGTGACTATGACAGTGGGCCACGCCTTTCAACAACTGATACAAGAAACTCTGCAAATAAAATTTAAATAAATCAGGAAAAATAAAATCAATCCAAGTTTAATAAACTTAGCCACAAAGATCATATAAACTTAAAAAAAAATAACCTTAATCACAGTAGGAGGTATCGGTCTTGGACTGGGGCCTCTCCTGTGAGAATCAATAAACTTTTTCAAATCGGTGTCTAGAAACTCGAAAACAAGATAAAGAAGCTGCTTCCCGTTTTTCTCCACATGCTCCACGCACAGCAACCTACAATTAAAGAAGAACTTGAAAATCAAGACAGCCAAGAAAATTCTTTCCATTCAAAACAATTTGCTTCATTTTTGTTTCTTTTCTCTTGCATGATTTTGACCAACAATTGAGAAATTTGAGCACGACCAACAATTCAGAGAGGCTTGTACCTAAATTCAAAAGAAATGTATTGTTTTAAAGAGAAATCTAACATTTATGAAAGAACCCAACTTTTTCTTGTCAATTAACAACCAACAACAGCTAAATTTTCTTTTCTCAAGTAAAAAAAAGGGATCCTCGCAATACCTGACAACGTAAATGCTCTTGGATAGCAACTGGAGAATAGAAATCTCACGGAGCGCGGTGGGAGGGATTCCTTCTTCGTCCATCTCCAGTCGAGTCTTCTTCAACGCCACCAGTTGACCTGACACCTTGTCTTTTGCCTTGTACACCTTGCCGTAGGTCCCTTCTCCTACCTTCTCCAGCTTCTCGTACTTCTCCATTGCTTCTTCTCCGACTAGGGTTTCTTGGTTTTTTTTTTTTTTTTTTTTTTTTTGAAATGGAGGTGAGAGGGAAAAGAGAAAAGAGAATGGCGTGTCTAGTATAGTTCGAGAGTTTAATATGGGCTGAGCATGGGAAATGGGCCTTGGGCCCAAAAGATAACTGGAATTAAAAATTATTGTGTGTGAAGTTTGTAACTAATGAGCGCCTTGCTATGGTGTGGTGGGTCGAATCAGAGGTCCTAACTCATAACAGTAGTTTGCTAGAGGGAAGATTGCTATGTAAAAGCATCAAAGAATCTGACGTCTGGAATGTAAAAAGAAATATTCAGATAGATGATAGATCTATTAGAACGGTCCAATTGTTTGAAATTTGAACGGAGGCGTGCTTCCATGTGAGGTTGAGCTACTTTCCAGGTTCTTGCTTATAGAATTCATATTCAGGTAGATGATAGATCTAATAGAAAGGTTTAATTGTTTGAAATTTGAACGGAGGCGTGCTTCCATGTGAGGTTGAGCTACTTTCCAGGTTCTTGCTTATAGAATTCATATTCAGGTAGATGATAGATCTAATAGAAAGGTTTAATTGTTTGAAATTTGAACGGAGGCGTGCTTCTATGTGAGGTTGATCTACATTCCAGGTTCTTGCTTGTAGAATTCATATCCGCTGAGGTAACATAATATATATTTTTTTGGATCATGGCCATTCAATCGGAATCTTGGTCAATCCTATCTGAGATGGAATGGATGGGACTGCTTTAATAGCCGTGTAGATTCTGAGTGGAAGGTTCAAATTCAAACGGAGCGAAGTTGAACTACTTTCCAGTTTCATGCTTGAAGAATCCATATCCTCTGAGATAACAGAATATTTTTGTTTGGAGCACAGCAGTCTGATCAGAATCCGGATTAATTTGGTACGAAGTGGAATGTAAGGAGCCGCTTTAATTGTCGTATAGATTTTGATTAAACGGTTCAGATTCAAAGAGAAATATTATGATACCTTAGGTGATACAAATTTCTACAAAATCCTTTAAGAGTGTCGATTTTCAAATACTCAAACGTTACCTGCAAAATTATTGGTAGACAACATTTGAATATTTGACAATTGATAACTCTTTTTCATTATTAGAGTATCTGTATTGTTCAATTATTATCGATTAATTACAACTGTTAAACTTAAATTTAATTTTACATCTGTTTTATTTATGAAAAAGATTTTAATTGCTTTTAGCGTTACGACAGCGACATCTCTCTTTTTATTATTAATTGTAAGTTAGAGATGATCAAGTTGGTGGGATTTATATAATTTAAAAGTTCTTTGTTAAGTGATAATTAATTTTGTAAAAGGAGTGCTTATAACTTTAAAATGCTAATCTTACTGGTGTCAAATATTATGTATTAGTTTTAATTTATGAGTAGATTTATGATGTTTTTAAGCTCACGAAAAGAATCTTAATTAACAAAACATCAAAACTCTAAAATTGATTTCAAAAAATGAATTCAGACTATCAAGATAGATCTACTTAACGAGTTGATGCATTAAAGTCAAACAGTAAAAAAATTAAAAAATTAAAGAGTGAATCTATGGTACTATGCATATTACGATTTGGCACTGTGCTACAGCTCTATATTCGAGTTTTCAAATCCTAACGGTTAATTTGAACCGTTCACCTTGTTCTCCATATTAATATGTGTTTGGATACCAAATTTTACATTTTTTGAAATTATTTTATTATTTTTTTAGATATTTAGAAAATCACTTGATCTGAAAATTCTGGACCATCCAAAAACAATGATTTTCAATAAATTTAAAAAAAATAGTAAAAAAATTTCAAAAAATGTAAAATTTGGTCTCCAAACACATATTAATATCGAGAACAAGATGAATTGTTCGGATTGACCGTTAGGATTTGAAAACTCGAATATAGAGCTGTAGCACGGTGCTAAATCGTAATATGCATAGTACCATAGACTCACTCAAAATTAAATACATTAAACTTAGAGTGAGTCTATGGTACTATGCATATCACGGGTTGTTATTGTGCTACGACTCTATATTTGAGTTTTCAAATCCTAACGGTCAATCCGAATTGTTCATCTTGTTCTCCTTATTAATATGTGTTTGGAGACCAAATTTTATATTTTTTGAAAATTTTTTACTATTTTTTTAGATTTATTGAAAATCACTGTTTTTGGATGGTCCAGAATTTTCAGATCAAGTGATTTTCTAAATATCTAAAAAAATAGTAAAAAATTTTCAAAAAATATAAAATTTGGTCTCCAAACACATATTAATAAGGAGAACAAGATGAACGATTCGGATTGACCATTAGGATTTGAAAACTCAAATATAGAGCCGTAGCACAGTAACAACCCGTGATATGCATAGTACCATAGACTCACTCTAAGTTTAATGTATTTAATTTTGAGTGAGTCTATGGTACTATGCATATTACGATTTAGCACCGTGCTACAGCTCTATATTCGAATTTTCAAATCCTAACGGTGATAGGCCTAAATTATATATATATTCGATCTGATTTTTATTACGAAATAACACCAAATATCTTGTATTTTGAATATAAAGTAAATAAATTACACCTAGGATCAAGTTACTGCGTTTGCTTGGTTTTAACTTACAGGAAATGAAGAAAAACCGAAGAAAAATGTCCACTGCGAACACACGGTTTGGAATATGGCCAAAATAAGTACTTAGATGGATTTCTGGACGCACGCCAATTTTAAAAAGGTATAATAAGCTCTACATCAAAATCCGTGCGGATGCACGGATCTCGATGCAGCCACACTCAGGTCGCACTGGAAAAGTCCGAGCCTAGTGCGGATCTCGATGCATCCGTAGTGCGGATAGTGAAGACGCAGTGCGGATCCCAGTGCGGATGGGACTGTAGCAATGCGGATAGCAGTGCGGACGCACTGTAGCAGTCAGCCAAAAATAGAGTCTGAACTTAAAACGGTCATAACTTTTGACTCGTAACTCCGATTAAGGCTTATGACCACTTTTTGGAAAGCTAGCGAGAAGATCTACAACATGAGAAACTAAAAACTAAAATTTTTCTCAGTGCGGATCAGCCCACCCGCAGTGCGGCCTGGAGAACCCGCACTGGACCCGCAAAAAGCCAAAATTGCACGTTTTTGACAGTTTTTCTATTTTTGGTGCATCATGGACGCGTTTTGACAGCCACATGTGGACAAGACAATCCTGAAAAATAATCCAAATATAACACCCACTAACTCCACTTCCTAGGCTCTTAATTGGACATGAACCTTGGCTATAAAAGAGGGGGGGTTCATTCTCCATTGAGCTCATAACATCTCTTCCCATCCATCATCCCTCATTCTTTCATTCTCTCTACACACACATCATACTTAGCGATAAATTCTGAAGAAATGAAAGCTTTCAAGCAAGGAGAAGAAGGGTTTCCTGAGCAAGAAGTCGGCAAGATAGAGGTTTTTGATTTGTCAAAGGGTGTAATTACTTCCTTTATTTCATTTCTTCTTACTTTGCCAATTTTTGTAATGGATCTCTCCATGAGGGAGTAGTTCTCTCTCTAAGGGTTTAGGTCAATGCATGAACTTGTTTAATTCTATTTTATTCGGTTATTTGTTTTTATTATGATTATTTTATGAGATTTGATTGTTAATTTTTGTGATTTAATAATTTGTGTTAATTACATAGTTAGTACTTGAATTGTAGTATCCCGTTTTGGATTCAAAAGAACCAAAATTGACTGTGATCAATAGGATAGTACCAAACTATGAATGCAAATACCTTAGGTTTAGGTTAAGATTGTAACCAATTTAATATAAGCCGGAACTATAAAAATTAAGGTTAGGAACTTGGTGAGGAACCTAATCGAGAAGCCAAACCCTAATTAGGACATCTCAATTCGAATCGGGTATTGGTATGATGGACTTAATTGCGAAGTACCAATATTTGAGGAGATGAGAGACTAACAAGAGCTTATAGGTCTAGGTAGCTAGGGTGGGGGACTTCATTGAGAAGTTCGAGTTACCTAGGCATGTTATTAATTTACGAAAGTAACCCTTAATAACATATTAGGTTAGAAACCTCGTCAAATCATACATGAATTCAAACAAATACCGAATTAATAGAGTTAGCAAGAAATTGTAGACCAAAGACCCCTAGATCTCTAAATCTTGAAAGCAAACCAATTCTCTTCTTTTACTTTTATTTATAATTATTGTTTCAAACTCATTTCTTTTGGGTATTGAACCCAACCTTAGGAATTGTTAGAACAAACCCCCCAATTTACTTTTATTGCACTTTACTTTATTTTATTTTCTGAAATTTATTACTAAAGTTTGAACTAAGTTTTTATCGTACTCCCTGTGGATCGATACCTAAAATACTACTTTGATAGAATTGTGCACTTGCAATTTAACTCAAACGCGTGTTAAAGGTTTAAAATGTACATCTTATTGTACTGAAACTTTGCATCATACCCTTTTGGAAGCATCAAACGGTCGATCCGAACAATTCATCTTGTTCTCCATATTAATATGTGTTTGGAGACCAAATTTTACATTTTTTGAAATTTTTTTACTATTTTTTTTAAATTTATTGAAAATCACTGTTTTTGGATGGTCCAGAATTTTCAGATCAAGTGATTTTCTAAATATCTAAAAAAATAATAAAAAAATTTCAAAAAATATAAAATTTGGTATCCAAACACATATTAATATGGAGAACAAGATGAATGGTTCGGATTGACCGTTAGGATTTGAAAACTCGAATATAGAGCTGTAGCACGGTGCTAAATCGTAATATGCATAGTACCATAGACTCACTCAAAATTAAATACATTAAACTTAGAGTGAGTCTATGGTACTATGCATATCACGGGTTGTTACTGTGCTACGGCTCTATATTTGAGTTTTCAAATCCTAACGGTCAATCCGAATCGTTCATCTTGTTCTCCTTATTAATATTTTTTGGAGACCAAATTTTATATTTTTTGAAAATTTTTTACTATTTTTTTAGATTTATTGAAAATCACTGTTTTTGAATGGTCCAGAATTTTCAGATCAAGTGATTTTCTAAATATTTAAAAAAATAGTAAAAAAATTTCAAAAAATATAAAATTTGGTCTCCAAACACATATTAATATGGAGAATAAGATGAATGGTTCGGATTGACCGTTAGGATTTGAAAACTCAAATATAGAGCCGTAACACAGTAACAAATCGTAATATGCATAGTACTCAAAAAAAATTATCGTAGTTCAAACTCCTATCTTTTTAAAATTCGAATTTCGTTTTACATTTTCATAAAGATTTAAAGTAATTGTTGCGAGTTTAAAAAAAAAAAAAAACGTTCCAAAGATATTTATTGGACAATTTTGTCAAGTTGCTTCCTTAATGAAATAAACTGTGGTTCGTGAAATTACTGAAATAATAGAGAAAAAAATCCATTTATTTTTAGAAATATTTATAAGCAATCATCTGATTTAATTAGCAGCATACATCGTGGCCTAGCTCTTACATGTGACATGTCATAACTTTTTAACTTGCTTTGTATATATATCCAGTGCATTAATTCCAAGCAGTACATATATGAGGATGGTTCAAATGCACTCAAATGCACCCTATTATTTTTCTTTGTTTTCAAAGTCCGAATAGTAAATCTGAATCGTTAGATGCAATATATATATTAAGATATGCTTGGAGACCAAATTTTATATTTTTTGGAATTTGTTTACTATTTATTAAGCCACTTTGAAAATCGTTGATCCAATGGTCCAAAAAATGTAAAATCAGAGATTTTCAAAGTGGCTTAATAAATAATAAAAAAATTCCAAAAAATGTAAAATTTAGTCTTTAAGCACATCTTAATATATAGATCGCATCTAACGGTTCGGATTGACTATTCAGACTTTGAAAATGAAGAAATTTTTTTTTAAAAATAAAGTGCATTTGGATGCATTTGAACCATCCTCATATACTATATATAGGACTTTTTTTTTTCCGGCTTGATTCATGTCCGTAGGCCAAAAGTTTTTGCACCTGATACATTACATTGTTTTCCAGAGATAAAATAGAGCTAGAAACCAGTACACTGAGAAAATTACGAAAGGCTAAAAAAGAGAAAAAATTGAATAGGTGAAGCCAGTGTAGTCCCATCCATTTACTCTCCCCTGCTTCACAAGATGATCGGCCAAACCTGTTTGGTCTCGTCCCACATGAATGGACCCGAGTCCCGGATTTAATTTCATCAGTCTCCAAATCTCATGCGCTTTCCTTGAGGCGCTCCCAGCCAGTCGATTTCAGCTGGCGGTTGTAAGCATGCCTGTGGCTGCTTTAACTACCTCTAAGTTGTCAGTGCAAAACAAGCAATCCATGCGCATGTATACCCTCTTCTGCTTGTAACATCGCTCCTGCGTCTGCTTGTACCGGACTGCATGCCAGCTCACTTGCAGATTGGTATGGACTGAGTACCACATTTTGCGAAAAAGCCATCCCCATTACTCCCATCCAGCCCTGATTCTATGAACCATCGCAGTGACATATTAGCCCCTTCAGGTTTGACCCTAATTCCTGTACTCAGTTATTGACTTCCGATAAATATAACTGAGTGATCGAGGTGAAATTTTTAAATATACTATAACCCCCCCCCACACACACA
Organism: Carex pumila; assembly: GCA_033356055.1. Lineage (NCBI taxonomy): Eukaryota > Viridiplantae > Streptophyta > Magnoliopsida > Poales > Cyperaceae > Carex > Carex pumila. Next base: position 219,203 of record JARJHM010000192.1, on the reverse strand, counting down.
CACAAAACGTTTTCTGAAAAATTCAAATTTTAACATAGCTACATCCCCTAGATGTGAACCCCTTTTCTGACAGCTGCATCTTAAGAATGCGGATCATTAATGGGAGCCACAACCCCTAGTTGCAGCTCCACTTTTTGTTTTGTTTTGTCCTTCTCCTGCGGAAATTCAATTCAAATCAAAAGTCAGTTGAAATATTTATAAGATGCGGTTCTCAGAAAAAGGATCAGTATTTAGAGGATGCAGTTGTGTCAAAATTCAGACTTTTCAGAAAACATGATTATTTGATTTTTTTTTTTTTTGGATTATGGTATTTTTAAAAAAAAATTCAGGTGATCAAGGGAGGACAAAGCATTGCGTTACATGATCAAGTTCAATTGAGAGGCAGGAGTACTGAAAATTTTATTAATATAAAAAAATCTAATTCAAAATCTACATCCCTCTGAGAATTCGAAATCTGTCCAAACCAAAAAAAAAAAATTGCGGTTCCAAACTAACTTTGATCAAATTTTATTTTCAATTTTGAAACCTCAATTATGTTTTGTTTTGGCTTTGAATCATGCATGACTAATGTTTAATTGATGCATGTAACAAACAGTTCCTTTTTTTGACGGAGTTCCTGCCCCCTTTTTTATTTTTTTTGAGAAAACACTATTTTCATAAACCATGGTTGTTACATGTGATTGGGTTTCTGAGAAGGCTCCTTTTTAGTTTTGGGCAGTGATCAAGGGCTGACTCAAGATTTTTATCGGGGAGGCAAAAAAAATATAATCGGATTTAAATAGCTTATCAAATTTAAATTTATTAACTAATTAGATACTCGATAAAAAAATCATATTTTGATTTATATTTTTCAATACTCCGACTTATAATTTTTGATCATTTAATTTATAATTATAATTACCAATCATAATTCAAAAAATTTATTTTAATTTTAACACTAAATTTAACTCGAATTACAAATCAAACATCCAGAAAGGAAAATTTTTTTTTAAAGAGAAACAAAGTTGATCGGTACCGATAAATTACTACTAAACATTAAAATCCAGGGAGGAGGCTGTTCCCCGGTCTACTCTGAGTCCGCCCCTGGCAGTGACTAGCTAGTCTACTGCAATTATTTTTTGTTTTGTTTAGTTTCTGAGAAGGCTCCTTAAATGTAAAAATATAGGAATGTCACAATGAACCAATTACTTAATTAATATAATTATATATGTAAGAGATTAATAATTAGATCAAGTCTTCCGATGACGTCAAGGGGATCAGGGTGTAAGGTTTACGCGTTCACACCTTGACTTGGATTTTATAATACCAAGTACTCCTGGAAATCATTTGGAAAAATCTCTTTAATTCTCAGTGGTTCTCTTTAAAAACAGAACAATATAAATGGCGTATGTAATAATTGACATGCCCTCCAGCCAGCAGCAGCATTCATCAGACTCGATGCAGAACAAGAATGGTGACAACAGAAGCCTCGTGTCAACCGGTGTAGGAGCGCAGGAGAAGTTTGTTCCAGTACCAAAGCTACTGGAGAAGGGGGCCAGCAGGCTGGGAGTGCTGGTGTGTGGGTGGGTGGTGCTGATGCTGGTGCAAGGTGGGATTTTCATCACTCTGGAAACAAAGGATCGTGTGTCCGTCACTGTGTTGTTCTTCTTAGTATGTTTCCGCTGCTGGCGCTACTTCTACCCCGAAGACAAAGGGTATATATATACATATGACAACTTTAATTTTGCTTGAAATTAATTATGAATGGCTCTTTAATTTTTCTTATCAATATTTAAGGTCTTTAACTGAGGCTACTCAGTCCTTGTCAGCCGACAATATCCAACAATGGGTGATCCCGATTGGTTTCATCAGCAGACTCTTCTACGGGTGGAATCTCATCTCTGTCATGACTTGTGTTGTTCTCTCCATGATGCGGCTAGCCTCACAGGATTTCGGCCAAACAGAAGTGGAAAATAAGGGGGCTTGAGACTTTGCTTTAAATGTCTTTTATGGCCTGACATTCACAGAAGCACTGGTGTTACTTTTTTCGCTCACGTTCGTCACAATAATAGCCATGCAGCGAAAAGTCACAGAGGTGCTGATTGAGTGGGTGAAGCCTTCTCAGCCTGCACAAGCACCGCCCACCTGCCAGAATACAAGTCTGTTTCAGTGGGCGAAATGCCAACTTCATCCAAACTCTGTGGGTTGCTCCCACCTACCAGAATCCGAACTTTCGTTAAGTGCCCAAGTGTCCCAAGTGCTTGATTTGTTCCCTGCAATTAATTTGAGTACTCTGAATATTAATCAGTTTTACTCTGACTTAGAGTGCCTGATCAGCCTTCATTTGTTGCCTGCTAATTTGACGAGTCTGACTATAACAGCTACTGCTTCCTCAAAGGGTGTGCCCCGATCAGTGCATGATTTCTTCTGTACAATCAATTGGAGGAATCTGAAGTATATTCATCCTTCCTTAGAGTGCGGCCTCCGCCGTAGAGTGTTGCAGCCTCCACAATTACAGCTGAAAGAGGATTGCTCTGATGACTCTGAGGATAACCTTCCTCATTTAAAAGCGGATTGATGTATCAGTATTGTTTGTATTGGTTGTTTAACTGTTATTCAGTTGCGGTGATATTTGATGTAAAATTGTAATAAAAGAGCTTCCTTCACCACTTCGCAACATCTGCGAGATTTTCAAAAAAAGAAAAATAATTGACACCAATGATATTGTTGGTACAAGGCCGAATTTTTTATTTTTTTGGAGAACTTGTCAGGGAATGACAAGTGAAATTCATTGAAATTAAAAGAGTATTAAAACCTGGGCTTGAGACCCAACCCAGCCTGCAGCCCAAGGCCCAAGTTGTTACATGAAATAAAATATGGATATAATTAAAGTGAAGTAAAATAAAATTTTGTAAAGCACACAGAGACAAGAAACTAGTGCTATTGTTGTTTCTGATGATCGCCCCTGCATTGGGAACCAGTCTGTGAGGGACAACCGTTTTGGGTTTACGTAGCGCACAACAAAGTTACTCTTTCAAAATCTTCACCCGAAAATGATTTCTGGAAACAACCCTTGTAAATTATACTAACTCTTACATTTATTCAATCAATCATCTTTTAATAGAAAATCAAATCAGAGATCAGATCTCATTCTGACCTGAGCGGGCTTGGACCCAAACTTGAACATTCATCTATTTTTTATAATGCATTTTACTATATTTAAAAATATTATTTACATTAACAAAAATAAAATTATAGATACATTTCAATTAATTAAATATTGCGTGTATTAAATTTTGGCCTTTTTGAAAGACATTTATCTTTAATCAAAAAATTTAAATACTTAGCAGTAAAATGTTAGTGGATAAATGACCAAAATTTTAAATGGACTAAAATTTAATAGATGTATTATTTAAATAACTGATAACACATCTTTTTTGATAAGATTATTATTATTTTTTTTATAAGAACTGATAACACATCTTTAGTTTTATTTTTTTAATTCAATATTTTTCAAATATATGTATCATAACTCATAAGGGTTTAAAAGATAGCAAAAAAATAAAAAATAGCAAAAAGTCACCACAAGGAAAAAAAAATGTTTACTGAGGAAACAAACATAGCTAAAATCACCACAAGGATTTAAACAAATATGTTACTAATTATTAATTATCCAATGGAAAAAATGCCTATATACTAAATATTTATAGAAAAAGAATATAATAATAAAATTATACAATACAATACAATACAATAGCAGAATAAATTGTTAAGCCTCCATTGTTTCATCTTCAACCTTAGGTGCCAAGTAAAATCTCATATATCCAGCACCTGAAATCTTGTACTCTACAACCATTGGCAAATCATGCGACATGCTTATAATTACATTGCTCGAAAGAGGTGTCGATTTTGTGAAGGAATTGAGGTATCGAAGAGGAAAGGAGAGCGAAACCGGTTCCTTCATCTCTATCACGGTCGATTCATCTGGCTGTAAAAATTGATCAGTTTATATTGTCAAATATGAAAGTTTTCTCGCAGATTTTATGGTTTTACGAGGTTATCTCGGAGTAAAGATTTTAACAGAGAAGTTTTGACTTCATGCAATGCACAAACTATAGAAGATAAACAAAACTCCATATGGTTCATGCATTGCGTGAAGCCAAAACTGTGTTGTGAAAAATCTTTACCCGTTATCTCGTTTCATCTTTTGATCTACGGTTCTGTGATCTCTGTAAAGATTTTGTTTCAACATAGAAAAATATTAAATAATGAAAAATTTGAAATTTCAGAATTTATTACTGGTGTGTCTCAATACCAAGTATGACTGATGGATAGATACAATACAACAATCTAATTTATTGCTGGTAACTTAAGACGGACCCACGTTGGACCAGGTGGGCAGTTTCTTCCCTGAATTTTAAATTTTTACAGATATTTACTGGTTTGACCGACTTTTCTTCCTGAAAGTTTTTTTTATCCCCTCTGAAATTCTGATTTGTAATTTGGAATAAATTTAAGGTTAAAAATTAAAATAATTATTTTATATTATGATTGGTAGTTAGAATTATAAGTTAGAGCATTGAAAATTATAAGTTAAAGCATTATTTTTTATCTAGTACCCGATTAACAAATGAGTTTGAACCTAATTAACTATTTAAATTTGGTTTGCTATTTTTCTGCCTCCTAACAAAAATCCTGAATTCGCCCATATTGAAAATTTGAAATGCCTATTACCTTGACTACAGAGATGTTATGTCGACATATGATATTTGCATTCCCAATTGCACCACTTACTGAAAATTTTACACCTTCCTTTGTGATAGATATAACAACTGCCACAATAAAAGAACAACACATAACAAATAAGAACAAGAACACAAATGATGCAGAGAAACAGTAACAACTTTAAACAGGTAACAGTAAGTACCAGTATCTCCAATTGTGCTGAGATCCTTGCAAATCCGTGCAAACTCCTGTGAAGGCATTCTAACTGTTGCTTCATAACTTGTATCAGGAATGTGAAGATGCTCTGATTCAATATCCATCAACTTCATTTCAAAGTCTGATATTCTGTCATGCTCTGAAAAAAAAATACTGGTAACAACTTAAATAGCTACATCTTAATTGATCACAGCATGAAAATGAAACTAAGAACTCACTCGGGTTTTCAAACATGAGAGACATTGTATCGGGATTTTGATCATCGGCCTTGATCGTGATTACATCTTCATTTGCTGCACATTTTAGAAGCCTTGACAAGTGTGCGAGGTTAATGCCCATGGAGAGGTTACGATCGCATCTGAACCTTTCAAAGGAATGGGGAAGCAATTGGAGAGATACGAGTGCCACGTGGCTGGAATCCATTGACTGGAGGCATAGACCATCGGAAGAGGAGCAATCAAAATTGACGTTTGAGAGGAGATCCTTCACGGATTCTAGAATCTTCTTGAGAAGAACACCTTGTGATAGCTTCAGTTCTAACATGCTTCTGACTTGATGATGAAGAGAGGTGAAGGGAGGAGTATTTGTACGAGAAGTAGAAGTCGTCGAGTCGAAGGAACATTGAGGAGAAGAGACGTTGAATTGAATCCTCTCCAGTGGTTCTCCAATGGTGAAGCCGGTTATGTTCCATTGTGTAATTCAGAACGTATGATTGTCAAGAGCTCTCCAGTTATTTTTAAAAAAGAGAGGGATGTGCACAGTCGAACTATGGTTCCGTATTTGCCACGGAAAAGCAGGAGGTATCAATTCAGAACTAGCTGATTCTTTCCAATAGTAAAGTAACACGTTGGCATGAAGTAAATATCTGTTGAATCAGTGCGTGGGAATAACGAATGTGGCTGCCTATTTATTTATTCCATTTTCTTTTGGGGGTCTGAACTCTGAAGAATGTGGGTGTGGCTGCTTATTATTTCTCAATATATATATATATATATATATATTTGGAGCTGCACGTAAGCAATTTTCCTTAATATTAGAACTAGGGTGTTCTTAAAGCTCACCAAAGTGTTTGGTGAGGTTAACTCTAAAATTTATTAAATCAATTTTATAACAAATTCAAACCGTTGAAACTCACCTATCTTACAAGTAATGGATCTATATGTGAAAATTTTAAACATTCGAATTAATTTAATATAAAGTTAAGTGGTGAAAAAACGTTCAAAAAGTGAATGCACTAAAACTAATTTATTAACCTTCTAATTTTGACCAATTGACTTTATACTAAATTAATTCAAATGTTTAAAATTTTCACATATAGATGCATCACTCGTTAGATAGGCGGATTCCAACGATTCAGATTCATCATTTAAAACCAATTTTATGGGTTTTAGAGTTAAGCTCACCAAATACTTTGGTGAGCTTAAGAACACCCTAGTTCTACTCTAGATCTTACATTGCAGTTTAGAAAAATAATCTTTGAAATCACTAAATAGAGGGAACATGAAATGTCACAACCCAATCTGTTGTTTTGAATTTTTTTCAATTTTTGAGTAATTAAAACGAAATTGGAAGCAACTTGAGAGGATAAGAAGAAAAAGAAGAAATAAAGAAACAACTTAATTCTTAGTTTCTGGATAGTTCCTTCCATCTATTCTTTTTTTTTTTCCTTTTCTACTAGTTTGATGATGTCTCACTCTAACACGTGTCCACAGTAAAAGATACATATAATTAACTAAAACAAAAAGTTAAAAACAAAAGTAGTAAGATTTGAAAGCAACAGCTTTTACAAAATGTGTAGCCCATATTAATATATCTTCTTAGCCCATCTCTTTCCTTAGATTTCTTTACTTTATACTTCTCATCTTCTTTATTCACCAAATAAACCAAATAAACCGTGACATGAAACTATATCTCTCAGCATTCAGAATTTTCGCTCGGAGGAGCGGCTAGGGGTTCAATCGAATTGATATTATTTGTTTGTATCAGGGTTCTAAATAGCGGCGTTATAGCGTTTTCGGACCATAAAAGCTATGGCGCTTTCAGTACTATAGCGCGCTATTTCGCGCTATAGCGGTGCTATTTGAGAATAGCGCTGTTTTTTCAGCCGGCACGCTATGACGCGATAAAGGCTATTTAAATCTTTGGTTTGTATTAAAAAATTAGATACATATATCTGCGGATATGGATATTTGTCTGTATTCAAAAATCGAATTGGACTATGGTGCATTGCGATGTATAGTTTTTCTTGTACATTGGACTATAAACCGTTGATTCAAAGTTCAAACAGTCAATCTAAAGAGCTCAACATGTTTTTCATATTAAAATGTGCTTGTATACCAAATTTTATATTTTTTTGAAAATTTTTACTATTTTTTTATAATTTTTGAAAATCATTGTTTTTATTAAAATCGTGATTTTCAAAAATTCTAAAAAAATAGCAAAAAATTTCTAAAAAAATATAAAATTTGATCTCCAAACATATTTTAATATGGATATCAAACTGAATGGTTTAGACATGAAAAATTTATGTTATAAAATTACGGATACAATATCTGATCTGTATCTGTCTAATATATGATCAGCATTCGAAACAAAAGCAGATACATATATAGGTTTACCACTATTTGATTTGTTTGCACTCCTAAGGGGACAAAAAAATATCGAATCGATTTTAAATGGTTAATCAGATTCAAACCCATTAGCTAATTGAGTACTAGATAAAAAAAAAAAACAATACTCTAACTTCTAATTTTCAGTATCCTAAAAGTCACTATTATGATCTTTTTCAAAAAAAAAAAATTCTAATTTTCATTGCTCTAACTTCTTATTTCCAATACTTTGACTTTTAATTCTAATTACCAATTAGAATTCAACAAAATTATCATAATTCTAAAAAAGGACACATAAAATTTCAGAAGAGGTTAGGAGCAAACGTTCAAACATGTAGATTTTCACTAAATTTCAAAATTGAGAAAGAACAGCTATCATGACCGTACTGGGTCCGCCCCTGCTCTTCATTGATCCCAACCAATTTCTCTTTCTTTGTTTGCTAAATAATGTACAATTTTTATCCTTTAATCTTCCCCGCTGAAGTACTGACATAGTAATTCTTTATTTTACTGGAAGATAATAGGAGATCGGGCAATATGTCAGCTTGACATAAAGGAAGAGACAATTCAAGTAATTAATCCAAGCCGTGGGTACAATTTGAACGGTTAGGATGAGAGCTCAAGTAGAATCTTGTTTTTCTCAGAACGCATATTATGGAGTCATGAAAAGGCGGCATGGACGAATATGATACTTTTTTTTATAACGTGTTATTAATTTTAGAATGCACGCTTCAAATTTTCCTCAAAACAAAAAACGTCAGGATCCTCCTACTTTTGAAAATTTTCAAATTTGCATTTTGAATCTGAATTTTGGATCTTCAAATTACCAAATGAAAAACTGATTGCTGGATTACATTTCTCGTCCATTCTATGATTTTTCATTTCATTAGCTCATGCTAAATTGCTGATGGTATCGTCCCATGATATAACAATAAAAATGTATAATTGAAGCATAAATAAATTGTTTATTGTTACATCGTGGGACGATACCATCAGCAATTAGCATGAGCAGATAAAATGAAAAATCATAGAATGGACAAGAAATGTCATCTAGCTAGCAAATCAGTTTTTCATTTGGAATTTGACGAGAAATAATGCATTCATGTTCTAGAACAGTGGTGCTAGACCTACATTTCCTAATATTCAATTTGCTTTTGTATAATATGGGTTCTGTAGGTAAGCTTCCGATCTGCTTGTTTCCCTCAAGTGGTACTATTGGTACCCAAAATAATGATCTGATGGTTACATTAATGATAAAGAATAATTGTGAAATTGCGGGGAAATTCATGATACCATTGGCTTGACTTGTAAGTTGTAGTTGAGCACATAGTAAATAACCCCTGAGAAGGACAGGAGGGAGTACACTTGGTCCAAATGGTACCTTGACTGTGACACAACCAAATTATAGTTTCAATATATAAATTAATTTGTCATAAAAAAAAATTAATGGAATAAAAGAATGGCACAAGTTAAATAGACGAACGACTTGGGCATAAAGAATAGAGTTGCTCTTATTTAATAGTCCCTCTTACCCAAGTACGAAAACTAATTGGTAAGCCTGGTCCCATAATCTTCTTTGAGTTAAAATTTCATGAACTCATTCATGTCTTTGAAAAATTAAGTTTCGACAGACAAGCAATCAGCTTGAAGCATCTGAGCAATGGCATCAAGCAAGATGACACCGGCAATTGGGATCTATCTCGGCATAGACTATTCATGTGTTGGAGTCTGGCATGATGGACGTGTGGAGATCATTGCGAATGATCAAGGCAACATGACAACCCCATCATGTGTTGCGTTCACGCCTAACAGGCGGCTGATAGGTGAAGCTGCTGCGATCCAGGCTGACAAAAACCCTACCAACACCATATTCGGTCAGTAATTCCCTGTCATGAACTATTGAATTTGGAAATGAAGAGAACCGTTGAACAATTGTTCTTACTGATTTGTTATTATCTTTAAAAAGGTTGTACATGAGTATTTATAGTCTAATTTCTACTAGTCATTAGGCTCTTTCTTAAGTTATAATGGCTGAAATACTTACCCTAATTGTGTCTTAATTACAAAAGATTTACAAAGATCAAGCTAGGTACCACAAATAGCTTGACAGCTATGTAATCAGAAGCTAGCTTATTTGTTGCCTAAACTATATATGCCAATGATGAATATTTTCTAAGGCTAAGAATTTTATTCCTCAATACTCTCTCTCGAGTTGGGTTCAAATAAATTGATTGAGTCCAACTTGTCAAGTATGTTTACATGACTGGATTTGTCAAGTGCTTTACTTTGGTGAAGACATCTACCAATTGGTCTATGCTTCTAACAAATGGGATTTCTATTTCTCCCAACTATATTTTTTCTCTGAAAAAGTGACAATCAATCTTTATGTGCTTTGTCCTTTCATTGAGCACTGGATTTGATGCAATATGTCGTGCAATTTGGTTGTCATAATACATTTGCATTGTTCCTTTGAGTTCTATCTTCATGTCATTGAGTAGTTGTTTGATATAGATGAGTTCACTTGCAGTGGATATCATGGCTCGATCTTATGCTTCCGCACTTGATCTTGTCACAACATTTTGCTTCTTGCTCTTCCAAGTGACCAGGTTGTCACCTACAAAGATACAAAAGCCTATGATTTATTTTCTATTGCAACTATCGACCTAATCTGCATTAGAAAAACCAACCACATAATTAGAACTATTTTTATAACTGCAAAGGCAATATCAGGTTTGGTAACTATAAAGTAAATTAACTTGCATACTAACCTTTGATATTGTCTTATGTCAGGTAGTGTTTCACTATTTTCAATTTCAAGTTTAATATTGGTTTCTATTAGAGTATTGGCTGGTTTAGCTCCCAATTTACTTGTTTCTTTTAACATGTCAATGACATATTCCCTTTGGGATATAAATAAGTATTTACTTGAGTGAGATATTTCTATTTCAAGAAAATATGAAAATTTTTCAAGATTTTTGATATTAAATTCTTCCTTCAAATATAGTGTAACCCTTTTAATTTTTTCATTATTGTTTCCAGTGATGATAATATCATCTACATAAACAAGAATAATGATAGTGCAATTTTGTGAATGCTTGACAAACATGGAGGAATCAATTGTGCTTTTATGAAAATAAGTTTTAAAAGAGCTTAGGTTGGCATACCATGTTCTTAGTGATTGCTTTAGACTATAAATTATTTTCTTTAACTTACATGTCAGTGTTGGGTTTGATGCATTTTGTGACCTGGGAAAGGTCATGTAGACCTCTTCTTTCAAAGTTCCTTGAAAAAATGTATTTTTTATGTCCATTTCAAACAAATTCCATCCCAAATTGGTGGTCACCAATAGCAAAATTCTAAACACATTCATTTTTGTTATTTATGCAAATGTCTCTTGGTAGTCAATACTAAAAATTTGGGTGTATCATTTGTCCACTAACATAGCTTTGTACCTTTTAACTATGTTATCATAATTATATTTGATTTTGTATACAAACTTGCAACTAATGTGTTTTTGATTTTTTGGTAAGTGAATAACTTTCTAAGTGTCATTTTTTTTCTAAGGCTTGAAGTTGTTCTTTTACAGCCTTAAGCCAAATCATACTTTGGTTGGCTTCATTAAAAATGGTTGGTTCAGTTTGATTGTTGATGTAACCAAAGTAAGCTTGATATGTAGGTGATACCTTCTTATAATAAATAAAATCTTGAATTGGATACTTTATCTAATGGAATACATAATCCCTTAATTTGATGGAAGGTTGAGCTTGTCTTGTGGATCTTCTAAGGAAGTTTCTTCTTGAGTTGTTTCTTCACATTGATCGATACTTGATGCTCTCCTCCCTGTGCCGCTCGGTTTGGATAGTATTAGGCTTTGAAGAGTATGTTCTCTGAAATTTGGGGTTGTTGATTCTTTAGTACGTAGCCTTCTCGACTCCTCCCTTTTTCTATTAGGTCTGCTGGTTTATGAGGCGATTTTCTCATGTGTGATTTTCTGATTTGTTTTTTTTTCCTGGTATGGTATGGTTTCTGGTACCAGTTCAGATCTGAACTAGGTTTTTCTTTGATGGTCCTTTTTTTTCTCAGTAACCGGTATTGGTTTTTGGGTTTTCTAGCTTATCGGTATATGAATGGAATGATTAGGGTTGGTCTGATTTTTCTGGCAAGCAAAACTTCCGGTTTGGGCAATTTTCTAGTAATGATGGTTTCCAAGTTACTTTTTTCTGGTTTTTTAGGAGACTGGTTTTTGTTGCTTATAAGAATGGATATTGCAGAAATTTATTGCTGGTTGATCTTTTGGCTAAGGAAAGGATTCCCTTGGCTCTCAGTTGCTCTTGATCCTATCTCTCTTTTGAAATGATTTAATGATGCACAATTTATCTCTACTCTGATACCATATTGAAATTGGAGGAAAAGAAGAGAAACGATGAACACTCTTTCTTATTGATTTGTTCTGATCTTTACAGAGGATGTAATAAGTATTTATAGTCCTACTAGCCGTTAGAGTGGCTGAAGTATTTACCCTAATTGTGTCTTAAGTACAAAAGATTTACAAGGATCAAGCTAGGTACAATAAATAGCTTGACAACTATGTTATCAGATGCTAGCTTATTTGTTGCTTTAAATATGACAATGATGAATTTTTCCTGAGGCTAAGGTTTTATTCCTCAATATGAACTGGCTTGTTAATCACATCAACATATGAACTTGTTCTTTCTTTAATTGAAACAGACATGAACCGCTTGATTGGTAGGCGCTTCTCTGACCCAACTGTCCAAAGTGACAGAAAGCTATGGCCGTTTAATGTCATTGAAGGAGCTGGTGATAAACCAAAGATAGTAGTCCAATACAGAGGAGAGGAGAAACAGTTCTTTCCAGAGGAATTATCTGCTATGATCCTTGCAAAACTGAAGGAGATCGCAGAGAAGTTCCTCAACTGCATTGTCCGGTATGCAGTGGTCACTGTCCCTGCCTACTTCAACGACTCCCAAAGACGAGCCACGGTGGATGCCAGTGCGATAGCAGGGCTAAGGGTCATGCACATCATGGATGTACCCATCGCTGCTGCAGTGGCTTACAGCTTTAAATTGAATTATGTATATACAAAGTATGTCCTTGTTTTTAACCTCAGCATTAGCACCTTTGATGTCTCAGTGGTTGAAAACAATAAAGGTGTGTTCAAGGTCAAGACAACGGCTGGAGACATGCACCTTGGCGGCAAGGACTTCGACAACCGTTTGTTGAACTACTTCCTCCAGCAGATAAAGAGGGGGCATAAGAAGGACATTAGTGACAATCCAAGGAGCATTAGGAGGTTGCGATCTGCCTGCGAGCAAGCGAAAAAGACTCTTTCCTTTGCCGCCTCAACAACTGTGGAGGTTGCTTGTCTTTATGAAGACATTGATTTCAGTTCAAACATCACCAAGGATCAGTTTGATGAGATCAATATGGATCTCTTCGAAAGGTGCATGGGACTTGTGACCAAGTGCCTGGAGGATGCTCACATGAAAAAGACTGACATCCGCAAAGTGGTTCTTGTCGGGGGTAATACACAAATACCAATGGTTCAGAAAATGTTGCAAGAGCTCTTTGATGGAAATGATCATGAGCTTTGCAAAAACATTAACCTCAATTCTGTCGTGGCATATGGGGCAGCACTACAATCCGTGATGTCGTTGAACTACTGTAAACCACCTATTGTAGCTCTCAGAGGTAATTTCCTACGCATCTTACAAGTCACAAGAAACTAATCTTACACAGTATTTTAATATAGATAATATATAAATAAAATATGTATTATTATCTATGATCTTATTTCCTTTTGACATTAGTGACAACATTACTAATACTAATATTAAAACATTGGAGCCTTTTGAACGACTGTAGCTTTATATAATTAAAATATGTATTATTATCTATGATCTTATTTCCTTTTGACATTAGTGACAACATTACTAATACTAATATTAAAACATTGGAGCCTTTTGAACGACTGTAGCTTTATATAATTAAAATATGTATTATTATCTATGATCTTATTTCCTTTTGACATTAGTGACAACATTACTAATACTAATATTAAAACATTGGAGCCTTTTGAACGACTGTAGCTTTTACTTCATCAAAATTTCGGCTGTTCACTTCTTTTAACTTTTTAATCTGTATTTAATTTGGTGTTACTCTATCTTTTATAAAGATGGGTCAAGATGGTCAAATAAGGGACTCTACCTATGTCAATCATCAACATTATGATTTATCCGATTTTATATAGTTTATGAAAATAAAATTTCATTGAGTTCCTAATTTTAAGATTTTTGAGGGACATATATATATGAAATTTCCCCTACGAGTTTCAGCGTACGTAGATTGTCCGTAAATTTAATTAGAAGTTTAAACGTAACATTGTGTGCTTGGCAAAAATTGTTATGGGATAACGAAAATTAATTTCTGTTCTTTCTTGGAAACTATACTTGTGCTGCAGAAATCGGGAATGCAAACAAAAAGAGGGTTGCTCTTCAACGTGAACTTTCAGAGGCAAAAGAACTCATTGAAAAACTAATGTCTGAAAGAGATGATGCTAAAAGGCATTCAGAGGCTGCCCAAAAACTTACTCAACAACTAATGTCTGAAAGAGATGATGCTAAAAGGGATTCAGAGACTGCCCAAAAACTTACTCAACAACTAATATCTGAAAGAGATGATGCTAGAAAACTTTCAGAGATGGCTCAGAAACAACTAATGTGTGAAAGCGATGATGATACAAAACTTTCAGAAGCGGCACACAAACTCATAGAACAACTAATGTCTGAAAAAGATGATGCAAAAAAATGTTCGGAGGCAGCCCAAAAACTTATAGAACAACTAATCTCTGAAAGAGATTATGCTATAAAACAAGTTGAAGAGTTACACTGGCTAACAGAGCAGCAAGCTCCTTGTAGAAAATGTGTAGGATGTTTCATCGGATACAGCTATTCAGAGATCGAACATGCAACCAATAATTTCCACGAGTCATTTAAACTTGGTGAAGGTGGATTTGGCAAAGTGTACAAGGGCATCCTGCACAATAGTACTACCATTGCGATAAAGATTCTGCATGAAGGGAGCAGTCAAGGAGCAAAAGCGTTTCACCAGGAGGTATTTTCCACAACGAGTATATTTTTACATATTTACTTGAACAGAATTCGAACGCAGCTTTTACTAAAGTACATAACAGGAAGAAAGGCGAAGATGAAAGCTTCTTCAACCCTTAGTAAAAAGCTCCACACTACAAAATTAATCTTAGATTTGAACCATTATAATGTCTTGATGGCTTTTTTCTTCCTGCTCATAATATCACTTTGTTGATCCTTGATCCCTTAAATACCTCACATCTCAAGTGTATATTTTTTAAGTATGTAAAGAAATGATAAACAACCACCAATTAAACTAATGCAATGTACAGAAAGAATAGATCAAGAAGACAAGAACATGAAACTACACACACACACACACACACATATATATGCTCTGCAGTATATTTTGGTAAAGGTAGTTCAACCTTTGCATTGGAAATATGTATATTATTTTTGAGAAAAAGAAAATATGTATAAATTTTAAGCCTTCATAAACATCTAGGTCTATGGAGAGTTTATATTTTCCAATTAACCAGAAGTTAATTGATTTTAACATCATAGGTTGAAGTCCTCAGCAAATTGCAACATCCAAACCTTGTGAAACTCATAGGGGCCTGTGCAGAGAACCATGCACTTATTTACGAGTACCTACCAAATGGTAGCCTTGAAGACCATCTACGATGTGAAAACAACACTTCACCCCTCTCATGGCAAGCACGAGTTCGTATTGCATTTGAGATTTGCGATGCACTAAGCTTCCTACACTGTAGCAAACCTCATGGTATTGTGCATGGTGATCTCAAACCCGACAACGTCCTTCTTGATTTGAACAATGTTAGCAAACTCAGTGATTTTGGTCTCTGTCGTCAACTTAACCAGACAACCAATGCAAGTCAACCATTCCACATTACAGATTGTCTAAAGGGAACATTTGGTTACATTGATCCGGAGTACTTCACAACGGGGAAGATGACTCCTCAAAATGATGTTTATTCATTTGGCATTATGTTATTGCAGCTTGTGACATGCAAAGACCCACGGGGTATAAGGCAATCGGTGGAGGAGGAACATAGGAAAGGTACATTAAAGGAATTAATTGATGCTTCGGCAGGTCCCTGGCCATTTAAGGAGGCCGATAAGATGATCTCATTGGGTCTAAGATGCAGTGATACAATGAGAATAAATAGGCCTGATTTGTCGACCGTAGTCTGGAAGGAAATGAAGTCCATGGCAGATGTTGCTTCTGCATCACAATCATCGTCATGGGCAGCTTCTTTATTCCATCGTTGATTTTGTAATTAATAGCTTTCTATACAAGCTTGTTTGTAGAGATCACTTGCACATGCAATAGTTGCTTAGTAGTCATTTTATTTGCTTGCTTGTAATAAGCATGGAGTGTTTCCATGACATACCTGTTGTTGGCTCCCTTGTTAGAGCCTTTTTGTTGTTTTTGTTTGTCGGGCACATTGTGGTTGCCTGACGACGCTTTGCATGTTTTAGTGATGAAAGCATTTCTGTCAGTTCTTATTGTAAGACTCTCTTTTCTATTAATGGATGGGCATTTCTGCCTTCTTTTTAAAAAAAAAAATACAATCTTCACTACAACAAAATGGTTTTTCTGCGACCGGTATCAGTGACCGGTACTGACGCCGGTCGCAGATAATCGTTTTTTTTCAAAAAAAAATTGTATAATAAAAATCAGATGCGACCATAACTTTCAGCGACCGTATCAGCGACCGACGCCATTTCCGGTCGCTGATAGTTTTTTTTTTTTATTGATGTCGCTGAAAAATATGAAAAACACGCGGCTACGAAAATTCGGAAACGCGCGCGTCGATCAAAACCCTCTCCGCCCGATCAAAACCCTCACTAGTCATCATCTCTCTCTCACCTCACCAGTCTCCTCCCAATGTCTCACTCACCTCATCAGTCTCCTCCGATCTCTCTCTCTCCAGTCTCCTCCGATCTCTCTCTCGCCTCACCAGCACCAGTCTTCATCAGTCTCCTCCCGATGTACGAGCAGGAGCACGCCTTCTTCTCTCGTGACCCGTGAACTGACGACCAGCACCAGCCTTCTTCTCCGCGCTGCCTTCTAGATTCGCGACCAGCACCACCAGCGACTCGCCCGGACAGCACGCCGTGAACCGACGACACTGGTATCTTCTCTCTCTATTCCCTTGTTCGATTTTACTCAGTTACTTCAATTCAGTGTAAATTAAGGGTAACTTTAGATGTAAGTTTGGCTGTTTAGATCAAATTTGTTCTGAACAGAAAGGTTAATGCTTTCTTGCTACGTTTGGCTTTTCTCTTTTCAAGGGCCTTGTGTAATTGCTCATGTCGATGGATTGCTTCTATGTGCAAGGTATTTCTTCTCAAATTTCTCAATTTTGGGAACAATTTTAGCTTGATTTGGGTTTCTAAACAACTAGGTTGTTTAATTTCAGTGGAGCAAAGGAAAAACCCTGATTTGGGGGGTGTACCAACTGGTACAGTACAACTCATGGAAAGATGGTGGTTTGATTGCTGATGGTTATGAAGCTCGCAAATTTGGTGTTAAAAGGTGATTTAAATTCATTCAATTGAACTGATTCATTTATTCAATGATTCAATTTGGTAGGCCTTAGGAAAATATCTAACATGCATTTTGTTATTTTATTTTGGATATCTAACATGCATTTCCAGGGGCTTCTGCAAACAAGGTCCAAAGGTTTTGATTCAACTGAGCGTAATAGTTGAGGGGCTACAATCAGTCTTTCTGAGGTTTTGATTGCAACACTAAGAACACTAAGGTGTGCTCAGATATTCAATTTCTCTTTCTTTTTCGTATCTTGGACTTAGAGGGTACAAATATGATAAATGTGGGTTGTTTGTAAATATGAAAAATGCTGGGTGGGTTTGTAAATGACTCAAAGTTTATGTTATTCATATTTGGCCAATTTTTACTCTAACTTATACTGATGGCATAGCCTGGTATAGCCAATTTTTTCTATACTGATGGCATAGCTAATATTTACTGTAACTTGAACAACCTAACAATATTTGGTTTCTTAATTATAGGAAACATGCAAAATTTGTTTGAGACAGTTAAAAAGGCTCAACAAGTTGTTCAAGTTGAAGTTGAAGAGTATGTAAGAGACCTCTCTTGTATTTGTTTAATTTTTGGACAATCTCATATGTACATCAAGGCCTGGATTGTCCAAATTTGCATATGAAATATACATTGTTTCTCTTACTTGTGTATTGCTCATGTAATTAATATGGTATTAATATTGTGGTATTTAGTAAAATTTGAATTATGTAAATATGGTATGAATTAATGTGGAATTAATATGTAAAATTTATATTATCAAAATGTGATATTTGAATTAGTGATGTACTCTGTAATGTGTTAATAGTTAATACCTACATTTTTCCAAAAAACATAAAAAAATAACAATAGCGACCGGATTTTGGGTATCAGCGACCGGTTCCACAGTCGCTGATATCTTTTCATGACGTCAGCAAAAAACAATAGCGACCAAAAAAATTTGGTCGCAGATAAATTATCAACGACCGGATGACGTCATTCAGCGACCGGTGACGTCATCGGAAGAGTATCTGCGACAATGCTTTCAGCGACCGGCGTATCAGCGACCTTTTTTCACTTTTTGCGACCGGTTGAACTTTCAGCGACCGGCGACAATACTTTCTGCGACCGGAAAACCGGTCGCAGAAAGTCTAATTTGCTGTAGTGCTTGTTTGTTTGTGCAGCTGGTTATATATATTTATTTTAATCAACCGAGACTTTATCAAGTTGGTAAGTTCATCGTCAATATTATGTAAGTAACTTGGTGGATGTTTTTTAGTTTCATCGAGGGTTAAAATATCCCCTTGTAATGCATTACATCTATTCTTTATTCTTCGTGATTGTCTTTTGCTTGCCAGATACGCCCTTCATCTCTTCTCTTTGCTCTTGACATCGATTACCAAGCAGCAAAATGTTTCATAATCAACTTGTACAAGTCCGGTGGGTGGGCGCGGCCCGCTTGCATTTCAGTAAGAAAGTACGTGGATAGCAGGTCGGTCGGTCATTTTTCTTTCTGGGAATGAGCAAAAGCATGGAGTTATAAAAGCATGGAATTATAAATTGGTATTTTATGAATTTACAATGATTTTTAATATAAACGACAATTAAATGAGCAAATTTGCGAGTTTTTGAGGTTTAGTGGGGGAATACGTAATTTTGAAGTTTTTCAGGGGTATACATGAAATTACCCCTAAGATTAACAGGAACATGTTATCAGAATTTAGTGATGAAGATGGATGTGATCTCAGTCATATTACTTGTATTGCTAATTTGGGACCAAATAATTTGTGCTGCTTGCGTTGTTCCACCAGTTTTTGATACGGCCCAAATAAGATTAGGCCCTCGAATTCAATATCGAGTCCAATTATAACCTAGCAATAAGCAATCTGAAATTAATTAAAACCAGTAAACCGATATAAAAAGTTATACAAATCTTTGTCATGAACGCGTATCCCAGTTTTCTACATGCCGTTTAGCATTTGGGCTACTTTGTCATGCTAAAGTACGCTTTTTCAAAAATTCATTCCCTCTTTTGGTTTATTTTTTTTTACCTTCCTTATTGTACAGTGCTATTGAGCTATTGATGCAACAATTAAGTAAACTGAAGAAATACATTCACCGAGGACGCAGAAGCTACAGTTTAGTCTGTCTTTGCTAAAGGCATTTTGGGTGTCATCAATGAGATATGGCAGGACTTTCAGAGAGTCTGTCAGCTAACAACTTAGTTATAAATTTAAAGCTACAGTTTATAAGGCTGATAGGTTTAAATTGGTAATCAATTTAGGATCTTCTTTCTTGGATATGAGGCATATAGTAGCAAGATTCAGTTTAGCAATGTCTGTTGAAATAAAAAGCATTAAGAAGTTTCTGTATATCAAGTTGAACAGTATCCCAAAAATGTCTAATAAAATAGAACGGACATGACATTTTAATCTTCATCACAATTAGTAAGATGTTCCTGTAAACTTAAATTACTCACAAAATTATGTATTTCCCCTCTAAACTTAAATAAGTCACAAATTTGTCCATTTAATTATTGTTTATATTAAAATTCATTTTATATTTATAAAATACCCATTTTACCCTTTATTAAAAGCATACTTTTTTATTAACTTGTGGTACCGTACCCTTGAGGGAAAGTTGCTCTACAGTACTAAGAAAAGGTATCAAATCCCTCCAAATTCTCTGTCGTGAAATAACTAAGAGAAGATAAAAAGGAAAAAAAATGTCAATAATATTATCAGCAAATGAACACAATACCAAATCATTGTTGATTTGTTGCAATTTTCAAATGAGACCCCAATGTCCTATTGTTTGAGTATAAAATATTAACAAAAGATGCTACACATGTATCTTATTTTTTTTTTTGATTCAAACACATGTATCTTATTGAAAGATAAAACTTGCAAATATAGTTATATAGAGAAATAATCATAATGGTGCAGAGCTCAGGCTCAAAAAATGAACTTTAAACAAATTTTAAATTGATATAAATAATTAATCGCTGATGATGAAAAGAAGCAATCACAAATCATCACATAGTTATGTTTCTTATACGGAGCAACATCAATTTAAGAGGATTAAAAAAAATGACAGAAAAAAGGAAAAAAAATAAAGAATAGATGTACGTAATCCATTACAAGGGGAAAAATTTAACCCTCGATGAAACTAAAAAACATCCACCAAATTGAACTTGCCAACTTGGTAAAGTCTCGGTTGATTAAAATAAATATAAAGAAAAAGTGCACAAACAAACAAGCTTGAATTGAAAGCTATTAATTAAAAAATCACCAACGAAATAGAGAAGCTGGCCATGACGATTGTGATGCAGAAGCAACGTCTGCCATGGACTTCATTTCCTTCAACACTACGGTCGACAAATCAGGCCTATTTATTCTCAATGCATCGCTGCATCTTAGGCCCAATGAGATCATCTTCTCGGCCTCCTTAAATGGCCAGGTACCTGCAGAAGCATCAATTAATGACTTTAATGTACCTTTCCCATGTTCCTTCTCCACCAATTGCTTTATACCCAGTTGGTCCTTGCATGTCACAAGCTGCAACAACATAATGCCAAACGAATAAACATCATTTTGATGAGTCATCATCCCCGTTTCGAAGTACACCGGGTCAACGTAACCAATTGTTCCCTTCGGACATTCTGTATAGTGTAATGGTTGACTTGCGTTGGTTGTCAAGTTAAGTTGACGACAGAGGCCAAAATCGATAAGTTTGCTAACATCGTTCAAATCAAGAAGGACGTTTCCGGGCTTGAGATCACCATGCACAATATTGCTAGTGTAAGAAGCTTAGTGCCTCGCAGATCTCAAATGCAATACGAACTCGTGCTTGCCATGAGAGGGGTGAAGTGTTGTTTTTGCATGGTAGACGGTCTTCAAGGCTACCATTTGGTAGGTACTCGTAAATAATTGCATGGATCTCTGGACAGGCCCCTATGAGTTTCATAAGGTTTGGATGCTGCACTTTGCTTAGAACTTCAACCTATGATGTTAAAATTAATTAACTTCTGGTTAATTGGAAAATATAAAGTCTCCATAGACCTAGTTGTTTTATGAATGCTTAAGAACTATACGTATTTCCCTTTTCTAAAAAAATATATAAATAAGAACTATACATATTTCCAATGCAAAGGTTGAACTACTTTTACCAAAATATACTGCAGAACATATATATATCTATATATATGTATGTAGTTTGATGTTCTTATTTTCTTGATCTATTCTTTCTGTACATTTCATTAGTTTAATCGGTGGTTGTTTATCATTTATTTATTTACTTTAAAATATACACTTGGTATGTCAGATATTTGAGGGATCAAGGATCAACCAAGTGACATTTTAATGGTTCAAATCTTCCTCTTCTACTCTAGTAAATGTTGCGTTCAAATTTTGTTCAACTAAATATGTAAATATATACTCGTTGTGGAAAATACCTCCTGGTGAAACTCTTTTTCTCCTTGACTGCTCTCTTCATTCAGAATCTTTATCGGAATGTTAGTATTGTGGAGGATGCCTTTGTACACTTTGCCAAATCCACCTTCTCCAAGTTTAAATGACTCATGGAAATTATTGGTCGCATGTTTGAGCTCTGAATAGCTGTATCCAATGAAACATCCTACACATTTTCTACTTGGAGCTTGTTGCTTTGTCAGCCATTGCAACTCTTCAACTTGTTTTATAGCATGATCTCTTTCAGAGGTTAGTTGTTCTATGAGTTTCTGGGCTGCCTCTAATGTTTTTTTGCATCATCTCTTTCAGATATTAGTTGTTTCTGAGTCATCTCTGAAAGTTTTCTAGCATCATCTCTTTCAGATATTAATTGCTTTTGGGTCATCTCTAAAAATCTTTTAGCATCATCTCTTTCAGATATTAGTTGTTCTGTGAGTTTCTAGGCTGCCTCTGAAAGTTTTGTAGCATCATTTCTTTCGGACATTTGTTGTTGAGTAAGTTTTTGGGCCGCTTCTGAAAGTCTAATAACATTATCTCTTTCAGACATTAGTTGTTGAGTAAGTTTTTGGACTGCCTCTAAAAGTCTTTTAGCATCATCTCTTTCAGACATTAGTTGTTCTGTGAGTTTTGAAAGTTTTCTAGTATCATCTCTTTCAGGCATTAATTGTTTCCGGGCCGCCTCTGAAAGTTTTATAGTATCATCTCTTTCAGACATCAGTTGTTTTGTGTATTTTTTGGTTGCTTCTGAAAATTTTCCAACACCATCCCTTTCAGACATTAATTGTTTTTGAGTCATCTCTGAAAGTTTTGTAGCATCATCTTTCTCAGACATTAGTTGTTGAGTAATTCTTTTAGCGTCATCTCTTTCGGATATTAATTTTTCTGTGAGTTTTTCTGCCTCTAAAAGTTCACGTTGAAGGGCAACCCTCTCTTGGTTTGCATTCCCAATTTCTTCTGCATAAGTATAGTTTCCAAAAAAGATAGAAATCAATTTCCCGCCATAACAATTCTGTTAGTTTCAAACAGTTTCTAATTGCGACACCATTTGTTTGTTTTTCAAACACAATTCTGTTTCGTCTTATCATCTCAAATAGGTGGGTCCTACTAAAAAAAATGTGAACATCTGATCAAATAAGAAATTTCCTATTAATTTTTTTTTTATAAAAAAGGTGGGTCCTATTAATTTTTGAGTTTAGATATGGACCGTTCGGTTCAAATCGGGCAATCAGATTAAAGAGGCCCCATGCGCTCCACCTTGGATCTGATTCGAATCGGACAGTCTGGATCTAAACTCAAAAATTAGGTTACTTTAGGTGATACGGACCCATTCACTAAGGGTGTGGTTAAAAAAATAAAAATAAAAATAAAATTGCGGTCCAATTGGGTGGAACTGAAACTGTGATCTTGATAAAAATAAAAAAAATTTGTAGAAAAGGGGTTAATTGGTTCTTGTTTTGTTTTGAAAATGGTAAAAATAATTTTTTGGGAGGTTGCACTCCGCAAAATTTTACACACGTACAATAAATTATTATATTATATATAAAAAAGCTGGATAAGGAAGACATGGACCTGTATAATTTTATATCTGTGAGCTATTATGAGGTTATTTTTCTCTCTCCTCTGTATTAGGAGTGGTTTTCGAACTTTGCTTCAACGAAAAGATTTTTTAAGACAAATTTAATTTTTATAGTGGTAGTTTTTGTAAAAAATCGTACGGTCAACAAAATTTTGGAAGTACATGTATAATATTTTAAGCTCTAAGACCTACATAATGAAAAACAACACAATAAATTACACGAGAAATGTGTGTACAAAAAAAATACAAAAACATGTTCCTTCTTCAATGATAAGAAGAGTATGCGGAAATATGAACCCTCCAATCATAAAAAATAAGAGGAGATAATAAAATCGGATAAATCATATTGTTGATGAATGGCATAAGTAGAATGCCTTAAAATTTAACCATATTGAACCATCTTTATAAAAGATAGAGTGTCACCAAAATTATATACCGAAATTTTTATTAATATCCAAAAAAAAAGAATTTTAAAAACTATCCAAATCGCAATTTTTTTTCTATAGTTTTGGGCCTACTTTCTGCAAAAAAAAAAAAAAAAATTGCAGTTTTGTCTTTTTTTTAAAACAGAAAAATTTATAATTTTTTTTATTAAAATATTAGAAATATTTAATATATTTCTTTGAAAATAGATGGCATATTATATAATTTGATTTATTAGAAAGACTGTAACAAATAATCCGGATCAACATTTTTCAGACCGAATTTTTCATGGCTATAAGAAAAATTAATATATTTCTATATGTGTTATTGAAAAAAATAAAAATACTTAGATTCGAAGTTATTGATCCCAGTTGAAAAGTTACTTCTAGGTAAATACATAAAATACTATGATCCTTCTATTTTTGAAAAAGCAAAACTTTAAGTTATTTAATGATTGTTATTAAAAAAAAAATTCAAAATAGATACAACTTTTTAGAAATTAAATGTACTAGAAGGATCACAATATTTTATATATTACCTAGAAGTGACTTTTGAACCACAATCAATAACTCAAATTCAAAGCATATTTATTTTTTTCTAATAAACCACAAATAAATATATTAATTTTTCTTACATCCGTGAAAAATCTGGCATGAAAAATGTTGATCTGGGTTATTTTTTGCAGTCTCTCTAATAAATTAAATTATATAATATTTCATCTATTTTCAAAGAAATATATATTAAACATATCTAATATTTCAAGAAGAAATTTTAATTTTTTTTTCTGTTTTTTAAAAAGGATAAAACCAGTAAATTCTTTTCGCGGAAAGTGAGGTTTGGAAAAGAAAAAGAAAAAAAAAAGACAAAACCGCAATTTTTTTTTTTTTTTTTTGCAGAAAGTAGGTTCAAAATCGCAAAAAAAAAAAATTACAGGTTGGATAGTTTTCTAAATATTCCAAAAATTTGGATAGCTTTTGAAATTTTTTATTTATTTTTGGATATTAATAAAAATTTCGGAATTATATACAGATTAAAAATTAAAAAAAAGTGAATAGCCAAAAGTTTGATAAAGTAAAAGTTACTCGAAAGTTCTAAAATTGTATCAGTAATGTTGTCACTAATGACGTCAAAAAGAAATAAGATCATAGATAATAATATATATTTATCTAATTATATATTATCTATATTAAAATAATGTGTAAGATTAGTTTCTTGTGAAATTGTGCAGAAATTTCATGAACATTGACTTTGACTTGTAAGATGCGTAGGGAATTACCTATGAGAGCTACCATCTGTGGTGTACAGTTTTTCAACCTCTCGGATTGTAGTGCTGCCCCATATGCTACGACGTGATTGAGGTTGATGCCTTTGTAAAGCTCCTTTCCATCAAAGAGTTCTTGCAACATTTTCTGAAGCCTTGGTATTTTTGTATTACCCCCGACAAGCACCACTCTGTCGATGTCAGTATTTTTCATGCGAGCGTCCTCCAGGCACCTAGTCACAAGTCCCATGCACCTTTCGAAGAGATCCATATTGATATCATCGAACTGATCCCTGGTGATGTTCGAACTGAAATCAATGCCTTCATAAATAGAAGCGACCTCCACAGTTGTTGAGACAGCAGAGGAGAGGCTCTTTTTTGCTTCCTCGCAGGCAGATCGCAACCTTCTAATGCTCCTCAGGTTGTGGCTGATGTCCTTCTTGTGCTTCCGCTTGATCTCCTGGAGGAAGTAGTTCAACAAACGGTTATCAAAGTCCTTGCCGCCAAGGTCCGTGTCTCCAGCCGTTGCCTTGACCATGAACACACCATTATTGTGTTCCACCACTGAGACATCAAGGGTGCTAATGCTGAGGTCAAAAACAAGGACATCCAGTCCAAATGCATAATCGAATTTAAAGATGTAAGCCACTGCAGCAGCTGCGGGTTCATCCATGATGTGCATCACATTTAGCCCTGCGATCCAACCGGCATCCCGCGTGGCCCGTCTTTGGGAGGCGTTGAAGTAGGCAGGGACAGTGACCACCACATCCTGGACACTGTAGTTGAGGAAGGTCTCTGCGATCTCCTTCATTTTTGCTAGGATCATAGCAGATAATTCCTCTGGATAGAATCTCTCCTCCCCTTTGTACTGGACTACTATCTCTGGTTTATCACCTGCTCCTTCAATGACTTTAAACGGCCATAGCCTTATGTCACTTTGGAGAGTTGGGTCGGAGAAGCGCCTACCGATCAAGCGGTTCATGTCTGTTTCAATTAAAGAAAGAATTAATAAGCTCAATATGTTGATCTGATTAACAAGTTCATATGTTGAGATCTGATTAACAAGTCAGTTCATGACAGGGAATAGCACTGACCGAATATTGTGTTGGTGGGGTTTCTGTCAGCCTGGATCTCAGCGGCTTCACCTATAAGCTCCCTGTCAGGTGTGAATGCAACACATGATGGGGTCGTCATGTTGCCTTGATCGTTCGGAATGATCTCCACTCGTCCATCATGCCAGACTCCAACACTTGAATATTTTGTTCCGAGATAGATCCCAATTGCCGGCATCTTGCTTGATGCAATTGCTCAGATGCTTCAGGCTGATTGCTTGCGTCTGTCAAAACTTAATTTTTCAAAGAAATGAGGGAGTTCATGAAATCTTAACTCAAAGAAGATTATGAGACCAGGCTTACCAATTAGTTTTGGTAGTTGGTACTTGAGTAAGAGAGACTATTAGACAAGAGCAACTAGATCTATTTTTCATGCCCAAGTCTTGCGTCTAATTAATTTATATATTGAAATTAGTAATTTGGTTCTGTGTCATGTCACCCATTTGGACCAAGTACTCCCTCATGTCCCTCTCAGAAGTAATTTACCCTGTGCTTACAAGTCAAGTGATCAATGACTTAAAAACAAGCACGAAGCTTGCTTAGAAAAAGTCCTAGACTCGGTCCGCTCTATCCATCTAATTTCATCACTAATCACGTAAAATCATTTTAAAAAAATCCTGATGGGATAGTCCATCCCGTCTAGTACTATTCATATGATTTTTTCTTCTTCTTCTTTGTTCTTCTAACTCCCAAAAAAAAATAAAAAAACCATGAACAGTACTAGACAATGGATTATCCCATCTAAGAAACTTTTTTTAGTTAGCGAGTTTGCGTGGTTAGAACATAATTAGCTAGATAGGATAAACAATCCCATTCTTTCTATATTTCAAAATTTTATCAAATCCTACACTTATTTCGATATTTTATTTACTTATTTTCTATTAATAAAAAAATTCGGTCAAATTCCTGCCTAACATCAAATTTCTATGAAATTTGTCCATTTTTGCTATTTTAATATGCAGGCAACAGTGTGGTGAACCAAATATACTGCAGTACAATACCTACAAATGAGTGCGTGTGGCCGCTACATGAGTTTGTGCACCCGGCACCAATGCACATGCAATCTTATTTATAGTTAGTGCACCCCGCACCAATGCGTGTGCGAAAATAATGTGTTTATATTTTTGTAGAAATGACACTAAAGTTTCATTAGAAGAGCTTTACTTGTATAACAAGTGCGGATCATTTTGTGCATTGGATTCATATCTCTATTTTTAAAATCTAAATAGTCGATCTGAACCGTTCAACATTATTATCATATGAAAATATACTTAGAGACTAAATTTTATATTTTTTTTGAAACTTTTTTTACTATTTTTTTTGGTAGGTAGAAAATCACTACTTTTGGATGGTCCAAAATTATTAGATCAAGTGATTTTCCAATTGTCCAAAAAAATAGAAAAAAGGTTCTAATATAATATAAAATTTGGTATCCAAGTATATCTTCATATGATAATAATATTGAACTGTTCGGATTGACTATTTGGACTTTGAAGATGGAGATATGAATCCAATGCACAAACCGATCCGCACATGCATTACAAAGTACCATAGTCTCACTCTGATACGTCCAAAGGGTATGATAAAAAGCTTCAGTACAATGAAATGTACCTTTTAACCCTAAATACACTTTTGGTTTAGATTGCAAGTATACAATCCTACCGTGTAGTATATTGTCGGGTATCGATCCACAGGAAGTATGTTTAATTACTATACTTAAACTTTAGTAATAAATTTCAGAAAAATAAAATAAAGTAAAGTACAATAAAAGTAAATTAGGGGATTTTGTTCTAACAATTTCTATGGTTGGGTTCAATATCCAAAAGAAAGGAGTTTGAAACAATAATTGTAAATAAAAGTAAAAAAAAGAATTAATTTGTTTTCAAGGTTTAGAGATCTAGGGGTCTTTGGTCTACAATCCCTTGCTAACTCTATCTATTCGGTATTTGTTTGAATTTGTGTATGATTTGACGAGGTTTCTAACCTAATATGTTATTAAGGGTTACTTTCGTAATTAATAACGTACCTAGGTAATTTGGACTTCTCGATTAGGTTCCTCACCCTAGCTACCTAGACCCATTGAGCTCTTGTAGTCTTTCATCTCCTCAAATATTGGTACTTCCCAATTAAGTCCATCATACCAATACCCGATTCGAATTGAGATGTCCTAATTAGGGTTTGTCTTCATGGTTAGATTCTTCACCAAATTCCTAACCTTTATTTCTATAGTTTCAACTTAGATTAAATTGGTTACAATCTTAATCTAAACCTAGGATGAGTGTGTTCACCATCTTTGTGCTACTCACATAGTAGAAAACATAAAGAAGAACAATTGCAATGAACAAGCAAACAAGTACTTAAGGATATGTGTAGCGAAGAGGAAGTTGAGGAGATATGAGCAAGGAATGCAAACAATGGGGGATGTATGTGACCGTGCTCTGAATTGGTTAGACGGTGTGGGTAAGTATTTGAATCAAGATGAGAATGAGTGTCCAAAATCATGAAAGACATTCCAAGCGCTAAATAGGAGTTACCGTTGAAAAATTATGACTACAAACGGGTCCGAGTCGCTCAATAATGTTTTCAGGTTATCTTGTAGGTTGCCGGTAGCACCAATAATTAAGGACACATTTTACAAATGTCAGCAATGGTTTGCTCAAAGGAGGGCAAAAACACAATTTGAAGAAAGCCAGGATCAATAGTTCTCATGTCGTGTGCACCAAGTATTTTATTTTCTTTAAATTATTTTATTTTTAAAATTTTAAATTAATCTATTTTCATTCAATTATTTTAAAATATTAATATCATCAATTTTGTCATAGTTGATTAACAAACAGTGCAGGAGGTCACAATCTATGACAATGCTTAGTGGATTTGGCAACTAGAACGAGTTTGAGGTAACATCCATATAAGAGAAAGTTCATGCATACATGTATGACGCTTCTGGCCGGTTTACCAAGGTGAATTACAACATGGTGGTAATAATGGATGAGAACACAGTTACATGCACATGCCAGATGCAGCAATTAAATATAATATTGTGTTTTCATGTTCTGGTAGTGTGCCATCTCCGAGACATCGACCTTGGCAGGTTTGTACATTATTACTACCATATCCAGACACTGATCAACACATGGATGGGTAAATGACATGTGTATGTGGCAGGTTTGTACATTACTACTACCATATCTAAACACTGATCAACACATGGATGGGTGAATGGCATGTGTATGACAATCAGTCTGATTGGTCGGAAAATGAAGGCCCAACCCTTGTTCCAAATGACAAAAATATTACTTCGGGTCAAAGGCGAGTCAATAGAATTTCGACGTGGCTTGATTTACTGCATAATAGAAGGAGATGGCATCAGGCTGGCCGAGATACATAGGAACAACAAAACAAAGTTGCTCGAGATGTACGAGATAGTTAACTCATATTTTTAAATTAAATTTCAACTTAAAAAAATTATTGAGACTTAATAATAACAATACATTTTTGTTTGTCAATTTTTAGGTTAAGTGAAAGGCAAACAATGTATTTCTATCTAGTAGTCAATTTTATGTTGTAATTGCATTACTTGTTTGTTGTAATAGTTTGAATAATATTATTTAGGAGTACTTTTATTATATTGAATTTTTTTTTCATATTTGTTAGATGTATCTTAAGTTAATATTTTCAAATCAAAACAAAATCAAACTACTTCTTCGTACATATGCAGTTAATGAACGACATTTCCAACATAATATTTGTTTTGACAAACGTAAAATATTTTTAAATTAAATACCGTACATAACTATAACTATAACTATAACTATTTGCAAAACAAAAATAAAAACAAAAAAAATAAAATATGCTAACTCTGGAAAAAAAAAAAAAGGTGGGCCGCATCCTCTAGAAGTGGCCCGTATTCTAGGTCTGCTCTGCCTAGATGCAGCTCAGAGAAAGATGGCCACTCTGCCTAGGTGTGACCATGCTATTTTTTGAAATTTCACAAAATCGTGGTGTTTTTGGTTTATCTTTTTTTCGATTATGATATATTTAAAAATTTAGAGAGAGTGGCATCAAGGGATGTGTTGCCATTCAACTTAGTTTCTTGCTGAGACTTAGAAATCGCTGAATCAAGACCAGAAAGTGCCAGGTACACCCGTCCATATAAGTAGATGTAAACAGTAAGAACAGTTGCCATCGTGCAGACGTAGAATCCAACAGTTGTAAAGTAAAATGTCAACATGCGGAAGAAGTCAAAGAGTTGACCAAGCCGGTACACATTTCGACTCAACACTTGCTCTCCATTGCCTCCTGCTACTTTTCCCTCAAAAAGAGCGATTGAGTCCCGCCTCCCTCAAAAAAAAAACCTAACTCCCGATTGAGTCCCGCCTCCTCTATGTGAAACGAGAAAAATAAATAAAATCCAATTAATTCATGCCTCCAGCCTCCTGTGTCCTCTGTGTGAAACGAGAAAAAAATAAGAAATCTAAAGGCACCAACTCTTCTAAGATCTAAGCATTTGGAGTTTAGTGTTTCTAAAAATTTTATGATGTAGTAACTAACCTAACATGTCCAATTCAAAAACTTGGAGTTTTTTATATTTTCTTTTCTTTTCTCAATCTATGTACTAACCTTAATTTCTGTTAATGAATTGCATCTACTGTCTACGGACATTTTCTCTTAAGAAAAAAAAACTAACTCTTTCAAGCTATGCAGCTGCAGCAACATAGCGGCACCAACTTTGTCTCATTACCTAGGTTTTATCCTTCTATTATTTTGTTTTATTTTTTAATTTAATAATAATGTTTCCTAGAAAACATGCATAGATAGTGAAAATAGAAACAGAAAAAAAAAAGAGGAAGAAGAAAAATTAAAACCTCAAAAAGGTTATATTCAAAAACTTTGGAAGAAAATTAATCTGCAAAATGAGTCTTTGGAAAACCAAGTTGAAAATGAGGTGAGTGAAGAAACAAAAAAATGTATCTGAAAACAAAAATCAGGTAAATCAAGAAACAATAAATATGTCTGAAAATAAAAATAAAGTAAATGAAGAAATAACAAATGTGTTTGAAAATTAGACTAGCAAAAATAATAAAGAAATAAATCATGTCTCTGAGCGCTTAGATTATTCGTTATCTATAAATATATATGACCCTAGAGTGTGGGATGGTTTAAATTCAAAACTGAGAGATTTGCTTGTTGAGAACAGTCCTATTAGAGATTCTTATATTATTTTTCCTAAGAATAATTACAATAGGAGGTTCTCTACATATTATTTTAATCAAAAATTAAGAAAGAATAAGGGGTTATGTTAGTCATTGACGTAAGTATGTTAGTCATTGACTCACTATATATGTTTTATTTAAGCGACATTAGTTTTATGTCGCTCCTATTTGTATGATTTATTGACTTATTAATAAAAAAAATTATGTATATTAAGACCTCAAACTTTTTTCTCTTCCTGAGCCTCAAAATCTTCAAGACCGGTCCTACCGTCCATATAAGTAGATGTAAACAGTTAGAACAGTTGCCATCGTGCAGACGTAGAATCCAACAGTTGTAAAGTAAAATGTCAACGTGCGGAAGAAGTCAAAGAGTTGACCAAGCCGGTACACATCTCGACTCAACACTTGCTCTCCATTGCCTCCTGCTACTTTTCCCTCAAAAAGAGCGATCTGGTTAAGCCCCACATCTCTACCTTTTCCAACCTGTATATACTCATGATGTGTAATATTGCCCTGTCGGAGAGTAGAATTGAAACCAGCATAGATGTCTTCACTGATGTTGATGATACGAGATGCCTTGCTGATGCCACCTCGTGTAATGTGGAATATTCTGTCAAATACATCCGGATGGCCAGAATGCATCTGCACTTTGAGAAAAGCGAGGACGCGCTGTCCCAAAGGTAACAAACCACACTACAGAATATATAGTTGATTTGAACCATTAAATTATCTTGATGTCTTTTTTTTTTTTTTTTTTCTGCCTGCTCATAATATCACTCTAACATCAGTTGATCCTCAAATACCTCATATTTACCTTCATCATGGAAAGCTTCTGTTTTGTTTCCCTTGGGGAAGAATTTCAAAGTAGGGTACCCATTTATGTCACATTTATCTTCCTCATGGAAAGCTCCTGCTTTGTTTCCCTTGGGGAAGAATTTCAAAGTAGGGTACCCATTTATGTCAAATCAGGAGACAAGCTTTGTTACCTTGGGACAGCACGTCCTCGCTTTTCTCAAAGTGCAGATGCATTCTGGCCATCCGGATGTATTTGACAGAAAATTCCATATTACACGAGGTGGCATCAGCAAGGCATCTCGTATCATCAACATCAGTGAAGACATCTATGCTGGGTTCAATTCTACTCTCCGACAGGGCAATATTACACACCATGAGTATATACAGGTTGGAAAAGGTAGAGATGTGGGGCTTAACCAGATCGCTCTTTTTGAGGGAAAAGTAGCAGGAGGCAATGGAGAGCAAGTGTTGAGTCGAAATATGTACCGGCTTGGTCAACTCTTTGACTTCTTCCGCATGTTGACATTTTACTTTACAACTGTTGGATTCTACGTCTGCACGATGGCAACTGTTCTTACTGTTTACATCTACTTATATGGACGGTGTACCTGGCACTTTCTGGTCTTGATTCAGCGATTTCTAAGTCTCAGCAAGCAACTAAGTTGAATGGCAACATATCCCTTGATGCCACTCTGCCGAAATTTTCAAATATACCATAATTGAAAAAAAGATAAACCAAAAAACACCACGATTCTGTAAAGTTTCAAAAAATAACATGGCTACACCTAGGCGGAGTGGCCACCTTTCTCTGAGCCGCATCTAAGCAGAGCGGGCCCAGAATGTGGACCGCTTCTAGGGGATGCGGCCCGCTTTTTTTTTTCCCAGAGTTAGCATATTTTATTGGTTTGTTGTTTTTATTTTTTGTTTTGAAAATAGTTGTAGTTATAGTTGTGTATGGTATTTAATTTAAAAATATTTTACGTTTGTCAAAAGAAATATTATGTTGGAAATGTCGTTCGTTAACTGCATATGTACGAAGTAGTTTGATTTTGTTTTGATTTGGAAAAATTAACTTAAGATACGTCTAACAAACATGAAATAAATATTCAATACAATAGAAGTACTCCTAAATAATATTCTTCAAAATGCTACAACAAACAAGCAATACAATCACAACATAAAATTGACTACTAGATAAAAATACATTGTTTGCCTCTCACTCAACGTGAAAATTGACAAACAAAAATATATTGTTATTTTTAAGTCTCAATAATTTTTTTTAAAGTTGAAATTTAATTTAAAAATATGAATTAACTATCTCATGCATCTCAACCAGCTCTGTTTTGTTGTTCCTGTGTATCTCGGCCAGCCAGATGTCCTCTCCTTCTATTATGCAGTAAATCAATCCACATCGGAATTATATTGACTCGCCTTCAACTCGAAGTAATATTTTTTGTCATTTAGAACAAGAGTTGGGCCTTCGTTTTCAGGCCAATCAGACTGATTGTCATACACATGCCATTCACCCATCCATGTGTTGATCAGTGTCTGGATGTGGTAGTAGTAATGTACAAACCTACCAGGGTCGATGCCTCGGAGACGGCACACTGCTAGAACATGAGAACACAGTATTATGTTTAATTGTTGCTTCTGGCATGTGAATGTAACTGTGTTCTCATCCGTGATTACCACCGTATATTGTAATTCGCCTTGGTAAACCTGCCAGAAGCATCAGACATGTATGCATTAACTTTCTCTTGTGTGGATGTTACCTCAAACTCGTTTCAGTTGCCAAATCCACCGAGCGTTGTTATAGATTGTGACCTCCTGCACCATTTGTTAATCAACTACGAAAAATTGATGATATTAATGTTTTAAAATAATTGAATGAAAATAGAATAATTTAAAATTTTAAAAATAAAATAATTTAATAAAAATAAAATATCTGGTGCACACGACATGAGAACTGTTGACCCTGGCTTGCTTCAAATTGTGCTTTTGCCCTCCTTTAAACAAACCATTGCTAACATTTGTAAAATGTAACCTTAATTATTGCTACTACCGGCAACCTACGAGATAACCTGAAGACATTATTGAGCTACTCGGACATGTTTGTAGTCATAATTCTCCAACGGTAATCCCCATCCAGAGCTTGGAATATCTTCCATGATTTTGGACACTCGTTCTCATCTTGATCCAGATACTTACCCACACCGTCCAACCAATTCAGAGCATGGTCACATACATCTCCCATTGCTTGCATTCCTTACTCATATCTCCTCATCTTTCTCTTCGCCACACATATCCTGAAGTACTTGATTGCCTATTCATTGCAATGGTTCTTCTTCATGTTTTCTGCTATGTGAGTAGCACAAAAACAGTGAACGCACTCATCCTCATCTTCGTCATTTCATCTCAGATTATCCTGTCTAATCACATTTTTTATGCCCTTGCCCCTATCAGTGATGATACACACAAATTTAGTGCGAATTACATTGCGCCTCAACCATTGTATGAACCATGCACAATCTTCAAAATTCTCTGTATCTACCTAAAAAAAACGCTAACAGGAGGAGCTGATTTTCTGCATCGTACCCAGTTGCAATCAACATTTTACCTGTATTAAACCATCCTACCCGGTTACACAAATTGTTAAAATTTACGTATAATTTTATTTGCCGAACATGGGTTGTGAAATACTGAAATTGAATTTGTATTATTTTAAATGCATATTTTATAAAAAGAGCTCCAAAAAATATACAAGAACAACTCAGTCCTTTGACTTATCTTCTTCCCCAGTTGTTCACACAATTAGTGCATGCAAGACAAGAATCGCGCGCAGCTAGAACTACATCCATTTAATTGCCCTCGGTATTTGCACCAGCTCGATCAATATATGTACATAATATTAAAGTGGAACATGAATGTAGCTGTAACCTGCAATTTAATTTATTTTTAATAATATTCAAACTGCTAAATCAGTGGAGCTCCAACGGAATTCATATCAACGTTTGAATTATTATTTTTGAGAGAAAAGTGAGGATTAAACTCTCAAGTTCCATTAATAGTTGACATTACAAGTGTTGTTTTTGTGTTACAATGTAGTAAAAATAAAAACCTTGAAGGACCAAATTAGAAATTACAAACAATTGAGAATTAAAGTGAGATTAAGGAGTACTTAACATCAAATGTGTAATCTACGTACTGAATGTTCTTTAACATGCATGTTTCTCTGCAAACTGGATGAAACATTCATGGTAGAATTTCAAGTTAATATTAGCTTTGAATTTCTATTACCCATGAGAAAAATAAAATAAATGACCTTTCTTGCTTGATAGCAAGTAGTTAGTCAGCTTGCTTTGTTCCGAACTTTAGGATTTGGTCGAAGAATGCATCGCTTTACAAACAAGGGAGAAATGGGTACTTTTGGTTTTCAAGGATGTTTTTGTCATATTATTTGAGATGGATTGTTTGAGGTATTCCAAATTATATCAAAGTGTGGTGAATATAATTTTTTCTATTTTGAAAATTTCAAGTACACAAATTAGGGTTTGAGTAAAGAATTTCATGGTTAGCCCGGATTCAAAACAATTAATGTAGGAAATTTCTCAATGTTTAGATTATGACTGAGTTTAAGACCATCGATCCTACATGCCATGTTTGACTTGTTCTTCTTTGATTTTGTTTGAGGACGGACAAAAGTTTCAACTTGAGGTGTGAAAGGTTGTGAAATTACATTAAAAAAGGCTATTCTTTGACTTATATTTTGACCAAAAACAGTACATTAATTAGTGGTTTTCATAGGATTCAATTACTTCTGTGTTTTTAGTCACTTCAGCAGATTTAGAGAACACTAGTGATTTTAGGGCAAAAAGAAGAAAAAACAGCACATTGCGATGCAATAGCATATCCTTGCAGAATAGAGCAATTCCACACTACATACAACATGCGGCATAGAGCATATGTTTTATTATGTTTGAGTTTTGATTTGTTATGTTCAGTTTTATTATCTTCCTAGTATATATTTTATTATGTTTGAGTTTTTAGGTTTGTTATGTTTCATTATCTTACGATCTGTTTTGAGGTTTTGTATGAAATTTCACAGTCTTATTCTATGAAGTCAAGAATGCATGTCGGTAAATTTTCATGATTTTTGAAGGTGTTTTGATATGTTAATCAGAGGTGCAAATTTGGGATCAGATGCACTTCTTCAGCAGTTTAGGCAATTTTTGATAGCCAATATCTCACGATCTGTTTTGAGATTTTATATGAAACTTCACAGTCTTGTTTTATGAAGTCAAAAATACATGTCGGTAAATTTTCATAATTTTTGAAGGTGTTTTGATATGTTAACCAGAGGTGCAAATTTGGGCTCAGAAGCACTCCTTCAGTAGTTCGGGCAATTTTTGAGAACCGATATCTCACGATCTGTTTTGAGATTTTGTATGAAACTTCACAGTCTTATTCTATGAAGTCAAAAATGCATGTCAGTAAATTTTCATGATATTTGAAAGTGTTTCAATATGTTAACCAGAGGTGCAAATTTGGACAAAAAATTCCAAAAAAACAATATTTTCAAAACTCCAAACTCTAAAAGAAAAAAAATTCGGGCCGCGGAAAAAATCTGCGCTCAGAATAAAAAATTTTTTTTTTTTCGGGGTGCAGAAAAAATGTGCGGCCTAGGCATTTTTAAAATTCCACTCAAAACCTGATTATTTTTAATAAATTAAATTTTTTTTTGGGTATTTAAAAAAAAATCGAGGTAGTATTGGTACCCACAGTAATGATGTGATGGTTACATTAATGATAAAGAAAAAATAATTGTGAAATTGCGGGGAAGTTTATGAACCATTGGCTTGTCTTGTAAGTTGTAATTAAGCACATAGAAGGACAGGAGGGAGTACTTATTTCAAAAAAAGAAACAGAACCAAATTATAATTTCAATATATAAATTAATTTGTCATAAGAAAAAAGATTAATGGAATAAAAGAATGGCATAAGTTAATTACACGCACAACTTGGGCATAAAATTAGAGTCCCTCTTACCAAGTACCAAAACTAATTGGTAAGCCTGGTCCCATAATCTTCTTTGAGTTAAGATTTCATTAACTCCCTCATGTCTTTGAAAAATTAAGTTCTGACAGACGCAAGCAATCAGCTTGAAGCATCTGAGCAATGGCATCAAGCAAGATGACACCGTCAATATATTGGGATCTATCTCGGCACAGAGTTTTCATGCGTTGGGAGTCATGCGTGATGGACGTGTGGAGATCATTGCAAACGATCAAGGCAACAGGACAACCCCATCATGTGTTGCGTTCACAGCCGGCATTGTTCTGAAACTCGGAATCGGGTTCTTGACCATGGAATCGGAATCGGGTTCTTGACCGTGAAATCGGAATCGGATGAATCGATCGGAATCGAAAGAATCAGATAAGTAACTTTGATTTTTTTGGCAGAAGCTCGTTTTGTTGCCAAAAGTAGGAAAAAATTGATAAAAATAATTTGTAAAAAAAAATATATGTTAAGATAAAATATTACACTCAAAGTAATTCATTAATACAATATTAATATAAGCAGAATATATTTTTACTGTCAAAAAACTATGATGACTTGGCTGGATAATTATTGTATTGAGCCAAATTATAAAGACATTCATGTCATAAGAATCAAATTTGTATTGTAATTACTTAAAAAAATATTTAATTTTGAAATAAAATAGATAAAATAATAAAAACATAACTAATATTTACAAGAGAAAAATATTTTTTTAATTTCTATTTTATATTTTCATAACAATTAAATTTTGAACATAGTAATTCCATTCTTCCATCCTTTCATCAAATAATAAAAAAAAAATATATCGAGTGTCAATAGTTGTAACTATTGTTTATTAAGTAAAATATTATAACAATTTGTCCCCATCAACTTATCTATATAACTTGTATGAACATGGTCTACCATGAAACAATTTATATTTATAAAAAAAAAAACACCTTACATAGACCAAATCTATTGAGTATTTTATAATGTATAAAGCTTCCTCTCTAGTCTCTTCTCTGAGTTTGAGTCGCGAACATCTGTTTCCCCAAATAACTTTGACAGCCATGGTAAAATACAAAATTGATTCGAATGAATTATTAAAACAGTTTAATTTTTCTCTCAATTCAAGAGAATTAGATGAAATTTGGCCGATTGTTTCGATTCACCATTGATTTTGTAAGTTTTTTGCACATAACTTGCAAAACAGAGTTAACTCAAAAAAATCGGCTTGACTCGGCTCAACTCGGTCTAACTCTGCTCAATTCGGCCGGAAAATCGGATGACTCGGCCGAGTCAAGCACTGTTTATCTGATTTTTGCTCAAAAAAACACATAGGCGCGAGACTCTGGTGAAACTCGGACCGGTCCCATCCGATACCGAGTTAACTCGGTATCGGCCGATTTTCAGAACCATACTTATTACCAAGTTGTTAACTGACAGTATACTAGTATGCCAAAAGAATGCCAAAAGAATGCAGAGGGCTACTTCTTATTTCACAATTTATACTTTGGAGAGAGAGATGTGCACGACTGTTTGGAGACCAATACAAAACTATTAATGAGATGTTTGAAGAAATAAGAACAAAGTGGTACCTCTTACAAGGAAGAAGCATAACAGCAACATGAAAGCAACATAGGAGCAGCATGTGCCTTGTTTGAGAAGTTAAATAAAATAGGAGCTTGACTTATTATGTTTCTTACTAAAAAAAAAAGTTGTTAACTGACAGACTCTTTAAAGTCCTGCCATATCTCATTGATGACACCCAAAATGCCTCTCTCAAAGACAGACGAATCACTGATATCATATCCTGTAACATAAAGAAAGGTACAAATAAAGGGTTAATTTCTTATTTGCCGTTTTCTATTTACCCTTGAAGTCTTTATTATATCTAATAAATCTCTTAACTTTGTTTATTTGTTTCTATTTGCCCATAGAGTTAGTGATCCATTGTCACAATTTATCTTTTTCCTTTATACCCTTGTTCTAATTAAAAAGAAACAAATACATTCTCCACTCCCAAACTTTTTTTTTTTTATGAGAAACCCGTAGGCCTATATTAATTCAATTTAAATTGTTTCTATTACATTCTTGGAAAGCAGAAATTGTAAACTAAAAAACATCAGATAAAACACGAAACAAATATTTAATTAAAGCTAGGAATTTAAAAGCTATCTTAACCATGCTGTTACTTGGTACTGTAGCTTTTTTGACTTACTGAACTTACTTTACACCTTTTAGAGTAAGCTTGTCGCTTTTTCTCGAATCCGGTTAAGAACCAGTATTGAAGTGAATTAATTAGTAAAAATGAATAAGTCGGGAAATGAGACAGTCTTTCATTATTCACTATTTTTATAAGCAAATCTTTCCCTCCACACCAATGGCTATTTTTTTCTTTATTCCTCTTGTATATACTATATGACTTGTACCTTTGAACAGGGGTAGTATTGGTTATTCCTTTTAATCCTTCACTTCCAGGTGGATTTGACT
Source organism: Carex pumila (assembly GCA_033356055.1). Taxonomy (NCBI): domain Eukaryota; kingdom Viridiplantae; phylum Streptophyta; class Magnoliopsida; order Poales; family Cyperaceae; genus Carex; species Carex pumila. The sequence goes on along the minus strand of JARJHM010000192.1, from coordinate 179,620 downwards.
TCTACTGGTACCATATGATAGCTAACATTCGTATATTCTTTAATATTGGAAGATTAATCTTCGTTTATACTTTTCTCTTTAGAGCAAGATCTGATTCTTTTGAGTTTCACGTATCACTATTTCTAAAGTCTATAATATTAGAAACATATATATCATATGGATGAAACATATAATATTCAAGTATCACAAACGGGATTTACTCAAAATTTTCAGATGGATATCATGAATCAGATATATCAAAATTCAGATCAAATATAAATAACAAATAAAATTTGGACCCAAACATAGTCCAAAGAACGAATAATGCTCTGATATCAAAATTGTCACAACCCCGCCGCCGGGCCAGGAGTCACGACAAGAGAGGAACCCTCACATTCATCCATTGTCCTGTCAACCTATGTCGCAACAAAAATAACAAGCAAAAATAATACGGAGTCAACTACAAATCTCAGTAATCGGTTATTTAACGACGCGTTTCTCTATAATTGGCTTATTTAAGCAACCATTCAAACAGACTGGATTAATCCATACAATTTCAAATGAAATTATATCTGCATATTTAACGGGCGATAGCATCTGGATCTGGGTTATCAATAAAACAAGTCACATGATATCTATATCATTTCATTTCACACAATCATATCATTTCACATATTTAACCCAGACTCAGGTGCTACCGCCGGTTAAATATATATTCATAATTTGATGTGAATTTGTGTGGATTAATTCAATATGTTTAAATAGTTATTTAATTAAGCAAATTATAAAGAAGCGTGTCGTTAAATAACTGGTTACTGAGCTTTGCAGCTGACTCTGTATATTTCTTGTTTGTTATTTTTGTTTGCGACGTAAGTTGACGGGACGATGGATGGATGTGAGGGTGCCTCTCTTGTCGCTATTTCCGGCCTGGCGGCAGGGTCGTGACAAAAGGTCTCATGAGATATGAGAAAATAGAATTAAGTATAAGCTATAAGTAAAATAAATAAAAAAACGAAGCGAATTATTACACAGCATGCCAATTATTTTATTTTTAAAGAAGAGCTCCTGTGAATTTACAACACCCACATTTCTTATACGTGTTTTGTTGTAATTAAACATGCATTCATGTTTAGAGTTAGAGAAAGACGAGAACCATCGTGCTAGCTAGACCTATTTTCTAATATTACATTTGCTTTTGGAATATGGGTTCTGTAAGTCTAGGACTTTTTCTAAGCAAGCTTTCTTCTTGTTTTTGAACCATTCAGGGGCGGAAGGTAGTACAGTGAAGGGGTGACTAAGTAAATCCCATGGTTTTCAAAATTTGTTATTATACATAGAATTTTTCTATTTTTCTTATTTTATAATTTATATGTATTAATTAGCCATCTGTATGATAATACAAGAAATTTAAAGGGCTTATATAGAAGAATAACATGTCTTTTGGATTTTCAACTTGCCAAAACCACGTGAAAAAAGTAAATAAAATCATCTTTGACTTGAATTTTTTTTTTTTTATTAAAGCCCGTAGGCCAATGTTTTCATAACCGGACCAGACAATGACCCGGTAAAGCTCCGGTTCAATAGTTTACTGGTCGGATCAGTGGTTCAATCGGTTCAACCGTTAATTTTTTTTCAATAGTTTTATTTATATTGAGTTTCTATTTTTACCTTAATTAAATATCAGTTATAATAACAGCATATACACAACTTAATTCGAGCATCATTTGTTACATAAATTATTCAAAAATTAATATTTATATATTTATTTTCAATTCAAATTGATGCACACTAATGTTTTTTTATAAAAATTAATTACTTGCTCATAATTGTTTTTATATTTTTGCATCAACCATCTATAGTGGTCTCAACAACATTAAAAGAAAATAATCACTTGTCTTTTCTCGAGTTCAATTAAAAAAAAATTAATCTTAAATGATTAATAGGTTACTGGGCTAATAAAAAGACAGCCTTCTACGAGCCCAATTGGACCGTAAATCTCACAAAGGTTAAAGTGGGCCCTGCCGTCAGAATCACCTTCTTATCCTTTCCCCTTGTCTCTGTCACGCTTTCGATCTATTCTTCATCCAATTTCGTTGAATCTCAAATATATTTTGAAGCAGACTTTTTCACGAAATGGTCCAGCGACTCTTTAATTAAAACCGGCCGAATAAACCGGTTTTCACCGGTTCAAAAGCACAAAGGATCCTTTGAGTGAACCAAACTGGACAGTGATCGGGTCCGGTTTTTTCAGGTCCACCCGTCCGGTCTGATCCGGTTCTGATAACACTGCCGTAGGCATTCAATTCATCTAAACAAAGTTTTTACTAACAGACATCACCTATTACATAAGTTGTGCAAAGAAATCTGAGGAAGGGTGTACCCAAATTAACAGCAGAGGGGTTTGCACTAGAACCAAAAACGCCTCATAAAACATGCACATTATCCAAACGAAATAAAAAACAACAAGAACACATAACTCCTCAAGAAAACATGCACATAATCTTTGACTTAGAAATTTGTAGAAATATATAAAGGTAAAATGTATCACAGGAAAAGAATGAATCCATATCCTCTGAGGTAACATAATATTTTTGTTTGGATCATGGTCGTCTGATCAAAATCCAAGCCAATCCATCCTAAAGTGGAATGCACGAGGCCACTTTAATAGTCGTGTAGATTATAATTGGACAATCCATATATAAATCGAAATATTTTGTTACCTTAAGGTGATTTGAATTCTTTTGCAGAAAAGGAATTTTTTTTATAATTATTTTATTAATTTATTCAATATTTTAGAGTTTGATTTAATTACCCAGTGTATTACTTCTCACTAATGGATTTGTGATTAAGGTTAATTTTAGTATTTGACTTTCATATTAAATCACTAATGTGATATTTATTGTATTCGCGAATGTGTGTTAAATTTTTAATTGTTTGCATAAAAATTTAAATTATGTCAAAAATGATTAGTGCATGGAATTGTAGAAGAGATTATTTATTTTTTCTGTGTATAATTTGTACACATGTAAATTATGTTTAAGAGAAAGATTACATGTTTGTTTATATTGAGAAAGAAATAGCTAATAAGATTAGTTCAAAGAGGAGGGATCCGATTACACCCTTTTTTTGTGACACCGAATTACACTCTCCATTTTCAGAGCTTTCAAAGTCCAAACAGTCGATCCAAACCGTTCAATTTGTTGGATATGTTAAAATGTATTTGCAGATCAAATTTTATATTTTTTGAAATTTCTTTACTATTTATTAAGTATTTAACAAAATCGCTATATTCAAACCGTTGAATTTTTGTACCCGTCTTAATAAATAGTAAAAAAATCAGAAAAATATAAAATTTGATCTGCAATAACATTTTAACATATCCAACAAGTTGAACGGTTTGGATTGACTGTTTGGACTTTGTAAACATAGGGTGTAACCGTGTCACCAAAAAAAGGGTGTAATCCGATCCCTCTAGTTCAAATGAGATCATTGTATAATTTTATCTTTTAAGAAATCATATCTAAATTTAAATAAATAAAATATGAATATGAATATGTTATGTTTTTCTATTTTGATAAAAATGTCATTTATTGGTTTTATTAATTTATTATAAATTCTATAAAATCAAATAGTGAAGAATTATATTATTTTTTGTTACATAGATATTGATTTTTATTAAATATTTTTTTAAATAGTCGGTTAGCCTCCTCTATACTCAAAGTAATTAAGCACACAGTAAATTAATTACCTCTGAGAACCATTGGCTTGACTTGTAATTAAGCACACAGTAAATTAATTACCTCTGAGAAGGATAGGAGGGAGTACTTAATTGGTCCAAATGGTTGACAGTGACACAGGACCAAATTATTAATTTCAATATGTAAATTAAATGAATTTTTCATAAAAAAATAGATAAATGTAATAAAAGAATGGCATAAATTTATTAGACGCACGACTTGGGCATAAAATTAGAGTTGCTCTTATTCAATAGTTTCCTCTAACGAAGTACCAAAACTAATTTGTAAACCTGGTCCCATAATCTTCTTTGAGTTAAGATTTCATGAACTCCCTCGTGTCTTTGAAAAATTAAGTTCTGACAGACGCAAGCAATCAGCTTGAAGCATCTGAGCAATGGCATCAAGCAAGATGACACCGCCAATTGGGATCTATCTCGGCACAGAATTTTCATGCGTTGGAGTCATGCATGATGGACATGTGGAGATCATTGCAAACGATCAAGGCAACAGGACAACCCCATCATGTGTTGCGTTCACACCTGACGGGTGGCTGATAGGTGAAGCTGCTGAGATCCAGGCCGACAGAAACCCCACCAACACCATATTCGGTCAGTACTTTTCCCTGTCATGAACTGCCTTATTAATCAGATCAACATATGAACTTGTTCATTCTTTAATTGAAATAGACATGAACCGCTTGATCGGTAGGCGCTTCTCTGACCCAACTGTCCAGAGTAACAGAAAGCTATGGCCATTTAATGTTATTGAAGGAGTTGGTGATAAACCAAAGATAGTAGTCCAGTACATAGGAGAGGCGAAACAGTTCTCACCAGAGGAATTATCTGCTATGATCCTGACAAAAATGAAGGAGATCGCACAGAACTTCCTCAACTGCAGTGTCCGGTATGCGGTGGTCACTGTCCCTGCCTACTTCAATGACTCCCAAAGACAGGCCACGAAGAATGCTGGTGAGATGGCAGGGCTAAATGTAATGTGCATCATGGATGAACCCATCGCTGCTGCAGTGGCTTACAGCTTGAAATTGAATCGTTTATTTACAAAGAATGTCCTTGTTTTTTACCTCAGCATTAGCACCTTTGATGTCTCACTGGTGGAAAACGAAAAAGGTGTTTTCAAGGTCAAGACAACGGCTGGAGACATGCACCTTGGCGGCAAGGACTTCGACAACCGTTTGTTGAACTATTTCCTTCAGCAGATCAAGAGGGAGCACAAGAAGGACATCAGTGACAACCCGAGGAGCATTAGGAGGTTGCAATCTGCCTGCGAGCAAGCAAAAAAGGCTCTCTCCTTTGCCATCTCAACAACTGTGGAGGTCACTTCTCTTTATGAAGGCATTGATTTCAGTTCGAACATCACCAGGGATCAGTTCAATGAGATCAATATGGATCTCTTCAAAAGGTGCATGGGACTTGTGACCAAGTGCCTGGAGGACGCTCGCATAGAAAAGACTGTCATCCAAAGAGTGATCCTTGTCGGGGGTAATACACAAATACCAAAGATTCAGGAAATGTTGAAAGGGCTAATCTTTCATGGAGATGAGCCTTCCAAAAGCATTAACCTCAATTCTGTCGTGGCTTATGGCCATGGGGCAGCACTACAATCTGTGATGTTGAAATACTGTACACCACCGATTGTTGCTCTCAGAGGTAATTACCTACGCATCTTACAAGTCAAAGTCAATGTTCATGAAATTCTGCACAATTTCACAAGAAATTAACTAATCTAATTACACAGTATTTTAATATATATAATATCTAATAAAATAAATATATATTATTATATATGATCTTATATATTTCTTTTTGACATTAACGACAACATTACTGATAATATTAAAACATTCGAGTAACTTTTACTTGATCAAAATTTTGGCTGTTCACTTATTTTAATTTTTTAATCTGTATTTAATTTGGTGATAGTCTATCTTTTATAAAGATGGGTCAAGATGGTTAAATTTTAAGACATTCTACCTATGTCATTCATTAACATTATGATTTATCCGTTTTTATAAATAAAAAATAAAATTTCAATGAAACTTCCATAAATACGATGATTTTTTTTTTTAAATCATGAGTGTGGCTAAGCATCCCTGTATTAACAAAAAAGATCGGCTCTAGTTTATATGTTTGGTATATCCAACTTTCACGTACAATTGTCAAAAGCTATTAAAGAAAAGGAATTTGTTCTATATATTTGCCAGGACTTTCTATATATTTGATTTTCTAATGTTATTTTTCATTTGCTCATCTTTTATAGTTGAAACTACTATATATTTATACATGATTCAAATTTAATTGACTTAAATTTCAACCTAGTTTTTATCAGCATTGCGGTAAAAAGCTATGTACGTCGTATATATGATAATATGAAGAGTAGAACTACGGTGTTCCTAATTAATGATAATATGAAGAGTAGAAGTACGGTGTTTCTAAGTTCACCAAGTCTTTTGTGAACTCAACTGTAAAATCTATCAAATTGACTTCAAACGACAAATTCAAACCATTAAAATCCTTTTAACTTAATTACGAATGATGCGTCTACATGTGAAAATGTTAAAGTTTTGAATTAATTTAGTATAAAGTTAAGTGGTCAAAATTAGAAGGTTTATAAATTAATTTTAACGCATTCATTTTTTGAATGACTTTTGACCACTTGACTCTATACAAAATTAATTTAAAATTTTAAAGTTTTCTCATGTAGATGCATCACTTGTAAGGTAGAAGGATTTCAACAGTTTGGATTTGTTGTTTGAAGCTAATCCAATATATTTTAGACTTGAGTTCACAAAAGGACTTGGTGAACTTAGGAACACCTAGTTCTACTCTAATATGAATATTAAATGCTTGGGGAAATTTCATGTATACAACCCAAAAATCTCAAAATTATGTATAGTATTTGTAAGAAAAATATTCATATTCTAACTGAATGATTTCTGAAGACAAATAGTTCATTTATCTACTTGTGATATATACACAGTGACATTTAGACATGTGTATTTGTGTCACAACTAAAAAAAGAATCATTTTCTCTCAAAACCAACCCATTAGAATAGCTATTATGTCTCTAATTAAAGAATAATTATTTCTGTACCCGCGCTACAGTACCCGCATTTAGAGAAATAATGTATTATGGTCCCCACTAATTATATTGTATCTACTAATTATTATTCTAAAATTTCAGCAACACCCTTTCAAAGCCTCGGCACTAATTCCGCGTCAATATTTATCTAATAAAAATAATTGACCTCATAAAAATAAATACTTCAGTGCATAGATATAAATACTTTCAATACTGAGATATTAATATTTTCAGTGTCATATGTAAAAAGAGGAGGGATCTAATTACAATATTATGACAGTTTAGGTCCCCACAAGCAGTTATGTAAAAATTACAACATTGTTTACTATATAGATATAAATACTTGTGTTCTTTGAACTATATATTTCAAGATTTGACTATTAATATTAAAAAAAAAGTTATAGATCTGGAACGATTGCGGTCCCCACAAGCAATTATGGCGGTTTAGGTGCGGGTACGACGTCAGAAATTTCAAAACAAGGTGCGGGTACCATTATTTAAAAAAATTAATTTATCATTTATATTGTTTACTATATAGATATAAATACTTGTGTTCTTTGAATTATATATTTCAAGATTTGACTATTAATATTTTAAAATAAAGTTACAGATCTGGAACAGTTGCAGTCCCCACAAGTAATTATGGTAGTTTAGGTGTGGGTACGACATCATAAATTTCACCAAGAGGTATATATTTTCCACAAGAGTAGTTTTTTACATATTTACTTGGAGAATGGATCTAATTACACCATTTTATGATGAAACATCTTGATACCATAAATTTATAAGTCATTTTTGTGATTTTAAAATCCAAATAGTCGATTCGGACAGTTCAACATGATCACCATATTAAATGTACCTGGAGACAAAAGTTTACATTTCATTTTTTGGAAATTTTTAATATTTTTTAGAATTTTTTTAAAATCATTGTTTTTCAATGGTCCAAAATTGCTTGAAACATCATTTTTTTACACATCTTTATAAATACTAAAGCAATTCCAAAAAATGTAAAATTTGGTCTCCAAGTACAATTTAATATGAAGATTGTGTTGAACGGTTCAGATCGACTGTTTGAACTTTAAAATTACAAAAATCACTTATAAGCATATGTTGTCAAGATGTATCACTATAAAATGATGTAAAGGTCCCTCCTCTATTTACATGAACATAATTCAAATGCAACTTTTACTAGATTACATAACAGCAAAAAAAAAAGATATAATCAGAGGAAGAGGAAGATGAAGCCTCTTCAAACCCTTAGTAATAAGTTCCACACTACAAAATTTATAGTTGATTGAACCATTAAAATGTCTTGATGGTTTTTTTCTGCCCTGCTCATAATATCACTCTAACATCAGTATATCCTTGATCCCTCAAATATCGCACATCTCAAGTGTATATTTTTAAGTAAATAAAAAAATGATAAATAATCACCGACTAAACTAATGCAATGTACAGAAAGAATAGATCAAGAAGACAAGAACATGAAACTACATACATACATACATACATACATTTTTTTTTGGATAAAAGTGGCATGGGCCACCAGTTTCATTAGAAACTAAAATGTTCTTACAAAATGTGCCATGTTGGCAGTTACAATACTCAAAAGCATAACAGTAGCTAATAGGCTAAGTATTAATTTGATTGTTAAGCAATCAGAGGATGAGCAACACTAATCAGAAACTAAGAGTTAGGAAGGCATGACATACAAAGCATACAAAACATAGAGCTGAAAATGCATAACAGACTAAGCAAAGTATAGGTAGTAGCTAATCATCTAGTGAACTTGTAGCTAGTGATGAGTTGGCAGTGGGGTTGTGCACGAAGGCATCATCCATAGCTTCAATCTCCTCTCTGTCTCTTAGATAGTCAGAGAGGTCTGACCCCTCTAAACCATGAATAGGATCTTCCTCGGAATCCCAATAACTGTTGTCCCCTGTGGACGTATCAGTCTCCGAGAGGATTATAATTACCAGTCTCCGAGAGGAATCCCATACATACATATAGAGAGAGAGAGAGAGAGTTGGGCTATGGTGTATTGCAATGTATAGCCTCTTTTATACATTGGACTATAAATCACCGGATTCAAAGTCCAAATGACCGATCGAAACCGTTAATCTTGTTCTTCATATTAATATGTATTTGGAGACCAAATTTTACATTTTTTGGAAATTTTTTACTATTTTTTTAGATTTATTGAAAATCGCTGGTTTTTTATGGTCCAGATTTGTCTGAAAACAGCAATTTTCAATAAATCTCAAGCTTCTAAATAGCGTTTATAGCAATATAGCGGGGAGACAAAAAAAAAGCTTTAGCGAATAGCGGAGCTATAGCAAAAGCTATTATAAATAGCATTTTTTTATTTCAAAAATTATATTTTATATTTCTACTAATAGTAAAAAATGTCTCATCAAGAAAAAAAATATCAAATTAATTAAGAAGTTATAATATTCATATTAAACCAATACAAAGTTCAAATTGTCATTCAAAATATCCCTAATTCAAAAATTATCGATATATTTTATATTCAAAATATACCACTACCATATATTAATGCATGATACAAAATTTAATTGATATAGCGGTATAACCCGCACATGTTCTATTGTATTGATATAGCTTAATAAAGTAAAAAAAAAAACAATCTAGACATTAAGGCCCATTAAAATTGCAAAATCATGTTTTCAAAAGAAAAAAAATTGCAAAATCATGTTTTCAGAAGAAAAAAAATGCAAAATCATAACCCATGTAGCATAGCGAACCACTATTACCGCTATAGCGGTCGTAGCTTGATTAGCGCAGTTTTAGCCCGTAGCTTAGCTTTCTGGGTTCAAAACCGATATAGCTAGCTATTTAGAAGCTTGATAAATCTAAAAAAAAGTAAAAAAATTTCAAAAAATGTAAAATTTGGTCTCCAAACACATTAATATGGACAACAAGATGAACGGTTTGGATCGGTTATTTGGACTTTGAATCACATGATTTATAGTCCAATGTACGAAGAAGACTATACATTGCAATGTACCATAGCCCATCTCTCTATATATAGCCCGGCTAAATTGCTGCCGGCATCATTTCAGCGAAGGTGCTGCCGGGGCTATATTTAGCCGTGTGATGTTCAAACAACAAATCCAAACAGTTAGATGTTTAATCTATATTAAAATTTACTTGGAGACCAAATTTTATATTTTTTGAAATTTTTTTACTATTTATTAAGCTGGTTTGAAAACCGCTGTTTTCAGTAAATTTGTGCAGCATTGAAAACAGTGGTTTTCAAACCAGCTTAATAAATAGTAAAAAAAATTCTAAAAAATGTAAAATTTGGTCTCCAAGTAGATTTTAATATAGATTAAATATCTAACGGTTTGAATTTGTTATTTGAACATCACACAGCTAAATATAGCCCCGGCAGCACCTCCCCTGAAATGCTACCGGCAGCAATTTAGCCGGGCCCTATATATATAGAGAGAGAGAGATATGTTCTGTAGTATATTTTGGTAAAAGTAGTTCAACCTTTGCATTGGAAATTTGTATAGTATTTTTTTCTTTTTTTTGAGAAAAGGGAAATATGTATAGGTTTCAAGCATTCATAACACATCTAGACCTATGGAGACTTTATATTTTCAAATTAACCCGAATTAATAAGTTACTTAATTTTAACATCATAGGTTGAAGTTCTAAGCAAATTGCAGCATCCAAACCTTGTGAAACTCATAGGGGCCTGTGCAGAGAACCATGCACTTATTTACGAGTACCTACCAAATGGTAGCCTTGAAGACCGTCTACCATGCAAAAACAACACTAAACCCCTCTCATGGCAAGCACGAGTTCGTATTGCATTTGAGATTTGTGATGCACTAAGCTTCTTACACTGTAGCAATATTGTGCATGGTGATCTCAAACCCGGCAACGTCCTTCTTGATTTGAACAATATTAGCAAACTTAGCGATTTTGGCCTCTGTCATCAACTTAACTTGACAACCAACGCAAGTCGACCAGTCCACTATACAGAATGTCCAAAGGGAACACCTGGCTACATTGACCCAGAGTACGCCGCAACGGGGACGATGACTCATCAAAATGATGTTTATTCGTTTGGCATTATGTTATTGCAGCTTGTGACATGCAAAAACCCATGGAATATAAGGCAATTGGTGGAGAAGGAACATGGGAAAGGTACATTAAAGTCATTAATTGATGCTTCCGCAGGTCCCTGGCCATTTAAGGAGGCCGAGAAGATGATCTCATTGGGCCTAAGATGCAGTGATACAATGAGAGAAAATAGACCTGATTTGTCGACCGTAGTGTGGAAGGAAATAAAGTCCATGGCAGATGTTGCTTCTGCGTCACAATCGTTGTCATGGGCAGCTTCTCTATTTCATCGGTGATTTTGTAATTAATTAATAGCTTTCTATACAAGCTTGTTTGTTTGTGCAGCTTGTTTATATTTATTTTAATCAACTGACTTAGCCAAGTTGGCAAGTTCATTTCGTCATGGTAGTATTTTGCTTGATTGGTGAATTGGAATCGGGTAAATTGGATCGGAAATTTGGATATTTTTGACAAAAACTTGTTTTGTACTTGGTTTGATTTGAGATTTGAATTTAGACTTAATTTGAGCTTATTTAAGACTGTAAGGACTTGTTTGTGATTTTAGAAAACCGCCAGACGATTTATTGGGTTATAAAACAAAGAAAAATATGATATATAAAAATAATATTAATAATATTCAGATTAAAAATAATATCAGGTTTAGTGATTTCTTTATTGAATGCATAAATAGGTATATTTAATGGCCCAAGCCCAATTGAAAGAAAATAATCCCTACATCTTCACTAAAACTGACGTACAGTACCCTTAATCAGCGTCTCTGCCTGCGGGCCTCACCTTCTCTTTAAATCTCAGACTGATAGGCCCCTCTCACTTGAGTCCGCAACGTCTGATTGTAAACGGAGTCTATCTGGCTCTCGCCTATAATATAGGGAGTCTTCAATATTAATGCGGTTCTAATTGAAACAAATCTTAATGCTAATCAGATAATCGAGATACATTAACTCAAAATATTTCTTTTCGAGTTAATGCAGAGGATACAAATTCCTCTCAAGAGTGTTTTGTTCTCCTTTGTTAAACCAGACAGGTGGGCCATCTTCTTCATTCACGATCCGAGAACCCTTCTTCTCCAATTAGTATTTTGACCCAGTCAAAATTGTAGATTTCGCCCCCAAATTCGATTTGTGGTTGTAGCACTTTGTTGTTTTGTGAAAAATCGCTCCAAATCGTGATAATCAACATCAAGAATTGCTCCACGATAGAAGAATCGATGAAGAATAGCTTGACTCGGCCAATTTGAATCAGTTTTTCACTTAAAAATCACGCACCCAGGAACTCAATCCAAAATCGGGTTGCCGATGGCCAATTCTGGTCCGACTCGGCCGATTCCAGTCCAACTCAGCCGATATCGGTCTGACTCGGCCGATTTTTCCTTCTATGATCATCTCTTCTCTTTGCTCTTGACATCGATTGCCAAGCAGCAAAGTGTTTCAGAATCAACTTGTACAAGTCTAGTGGGTGGGCGGCGCCCGTTTGCATTTCGGTAAGGCAGTATGAGGACAGCAGGTTGGCCAGTCAATTTTCTTTCTGGGAAAGCAAAAGCATGGGGTTATAAAAGAGGTAACGGATATTAGCTATAGCATTTTGTTTTCTTTTTTCTTTCAACTTTTCTAATCCTCTGTAATTTTGTTGCTCTGTACGTATAAGAAACATATCTATGTGATGATTTGTGATTGCTTCTTTTCAACAGCAGCGATTAATTCTTTATATTAATTTAAAATTTGTTTCAAGTTCAATTGTTTAACCTAAGCTTTTTCTTGCACCATTATGATTACTAATTCTCTATATAATTATATTTGCAACTTTTCTCTTTCAAGAAGATACGTGCGTAGCATCTTTTGTTAATATTTTATACTCAAACAATAGAACATTGTCAAGACATTGGGATCTCATTTGCCTCAATGATTTGGTACTGTACTTCATCTGCTGATAGTTATTTCACGACAGAGAATTTGGAGGGATTCGATACCTTCAGCGCAAGATTCCCCTCAAGGGTACCACAACTTAATTATTTTTTGATGTTTTTAATTAAGGGTAAAATGAGTATATTATAAATTTAAAATGAGTTTTAATATAAAAGGCAATAAAATTGACAAATTTGTGACTTGTTTATTTTTAGAAGGAGAAATATGTAATTTTGAAGTTCTTGAGGGGTATACATAAAATTCCCCTAAGATTAATATATAGGAACATCTTACCACAATTTAGTGATGAAGATGATGTCATCTCCGTCCTATTACTGAGTGCGTATCCTTTGAGATATCTCATATTTTGCGTGACCGACGTGTCCGGTGCCTATTTGGGGATAGCAGTATTATTTGAGTTTTGAGATTCGTGCAGAACATATTTGAATGGTTGAGATTTTTCAGAAAGTCACGCAACATATGAGTTATCTCAGAGTATACAAATTCCCTTTTACTTGTGTTGATTTGGGACCAAATCATTTGTGTTGCTGGTTCCACCATTTTTTTAAAAACATGGTTAAATGGTTCTGACTTCTGACAATGAAGTTACGAACAAATCGTCTGCAATTCTGTGATTGTCATCATATAAAATTTTATCAACATGCTATCTCATACGTACGGCCAAATAAGATTAGATTAGGCCCTCGAGTTCAATATCGAGTCCAATTATAACCTAGCAATAAGCAATCTGAAATTATTTAAAACCAGTAAACCGATATAAAATGTTATACAAGTTAATCTTTATCATGAACGCGTATCTCAGTTTTCTAGATGCCGTTTAACATTTGGGCTACTTTGTCATGCTAAAGTACGCTTTTTCTAAAATTCTTTCCCTCTTTTAAGTTTATTTTTTTTAGCTTCCTTTATTGTACAGTGCTTTGTTGATCTGGTTCAACCCTGGTGATCCTCTTACCCCCTTCCTTTTGATATGAGGAAACGCTGGCAATTAAAAATTCAATTTCTCTGGAGAAAATTTAGAGGCTCGAGCACAAATGTGCGTTCAAATACATTCTACACGAATAGGCACCGGACACGTCGGTCATCACGCAAAATATGAGATATCTCATCACTAAATTGTGGTAGGACGGAGATGACATCTTATTCATCACTAAATTGCGGTAAGATGTTCCTATTAATCTGAGGGGAATTTTATGTATACCCCTCAAAAACTTCAAAATTACGTATTTCTCCCTCTAAAATTAAAAAATCACAAGTTTGTCCATTTTATTGTCTTTTATATTAAAACTCATTTTAAATTTATAAAATACCCATTTTAAATTTGTGAAACACTAAGAAAAGGTATCAAATCCCTCCAAATTCTCTTTCGTGAAGTAACTAAAGGGAAGATAAAAAGGATAAAAGATAAAAGTTATCAGAAATGAACACAGTACCAAATTCCTCCGAATTCTCTTTCGTGAAGTAACTAAAGGGAAAAAAATGTCAATAATATTATCAGCAAATGAACACAGTACCATATCATTGTTGCAAATGAGATCCCAATGTCTTGACAATGTCCTATTCTTTTGAGTATAAAATATTAACAAAAGATGCTATAAACGTATATTATTGAAAGATAAAATTTGCAACTATAGTTATATAGAGAAGTAATCATAATGGTGCACAAAAGAGCTTAGGCTCAAAAATTGAACGTGGAACAAATTTTAAATTAATATAAAGAATTAATCACTGCTGATGAAAAGAAGCAATCACAAATCATCACATAGTTATGTTTCTTAGACAGAGCAACATTAATACATAGGAATAAAAAAAAAATGAAAAAAAAAACAAATGTGCACTATATCAGTTAAGGATGCTATAGTTTATATCTGTGACTTCTTTTATAACTCCATGCTTTTGCTCATTCCCACAAAGAAAAACGACTGGCCCACCTGCTGTCCTCGTACTTTCTAACTTACTGAAATGCAAGCAGGCACCGCCACCTACCAGACTTGTACAAGTTGATTCTGAACACTTTCCTGCTTGGTAATCGTTGTCAAGAGCAAAGAGGAGATAAAGGGCGTATCTGGCAAGCAAAAGACAACCATGAAGAACAAAGAATAGATGTAATGCATTGCAAGGGAATATTTTAACCATAGTAGGAAATATCGGTATCGGTATCGGGATCGGTCACGGCCGATACCGATACGTATCGGACCAGTATCGGATCAGTATCGGACCAGTATCGGCCAATACGGCTCAGGCTCTTTAAAACACTATCGCGAGTATCGGACCAGTATCGGATCGGTCACAGCCGATACCGATACGTATCGGCCGATACGGATCGGTATCGGCCGATATTTCCTACTATGATTTTAACCCTCGATGAAACTAAATAACATCCATCTAGTTACTTACATAATATTGACGATGAACTTGCCAACTTGTCTAAGTCTCGGTTGATTAAAATATATATAAAGAAGCAGATGCGCAAACAAACAAGCTTGTATAGAAAACTATTAATTACAAAATCACCAATGAAGCAGAGAAGCTGCCCATGATGTCGACGATTGTGATGCCGACGCAACATCTGCCATGGATTTCATTTCCCTCAACACTATGGTGGACAAATCAGGCGTATTTATTCTCATTATATCGCTGCATCTTAGGCCCACTGAGATCATCTTCTCAGCCTCCTTAAATGGCCAGGGACCTGCTGAAGCATCAATTAATGCCTTTAATGTACCTTGCCTATGTGCCGCCTCCACCGATTGCCTTATACCCCGTGGGTCTTTGCATGTCACAAGCTGCAACAAAATAATGCCAAATGAATAAACATCATTTATTGTCAAGTACTCCGGGTCAATGTAACCAAATGTTCCCTTTGGACAATCTGTAAAGTAGAATGGTCGACTTGTGTTGGTTGTCCAGTTAAGTTGACAACAGAGGCCAAAATTGCTGACTTTGCTAATATTGTTCAAATCAAGAAGGACGTTGTCGGGCTTGAGATCACCATGCACGATACCATGAGGTTTGCTACAGTGTAAGAAGCTTAGTGCATCGCAGATCTCAAATGCAATACGAACTCGTGCTTGCCATGAGAGGGGCGAAGTGTTGTCTTTGCATTGTAGACGGTCTTCAAGGCTACCATTTGGTAGGTACTCGTAAATAAGTGCATGGTTCTCTGCACAGGCCCCTATGAGTTTCACAAGGTTTGGATGTTGCAATTTGCTTAGAACTTCAACCTATGATGTTAAAATTAAGTAACTTAATGCGGGTTAATTGGAAAATATAAAGTCTCCATTGAACTAGATGTGTTATGAATGCTTAAAAACTATACACATTTCTCTTTTCTCATAAAACAAAAACAAAAAACAAAAGAAACTATACATTTTTCCAATGCGAAGGTTGAACTACTTTTACCAAAGATACTACAGATCATACATGTAAGTAGTTTGATTTTCTTGTCTTCATGATCTACTTTTTATGTACATTGCATTAGTTTTATCGGTGGTCGTTTATCATTTATTTATTTACTAAAAAATGTACATTTGAGATGTGAGGTATTTGATGGATCAACTGATGTTAGAGTGATATTATGAGCAGGCGGAAAAAAGCCATCAAGACATTTTAATGGTTCAAATCGACTATAAATTTTGTAGGTTGGAGCTTTTTAATTACTATGGGTTTAAAGAGGCTTCATCTTCCTCTTCCTCTGATTATTATCTATTTCTCGTTGTTATTGTTATGTACTCTAGTAAAAGTTGCGTTTGAATTCTGTTCAAGTAAATATGTAAAAATATACTCGTTGTGGAAAATATATACCTCCTGTTGAAACTCTTTTTCTCCTTGACTGCTTCCTTCATTCAGAATCTTTATCGCAATGGTAGTATTGTGGAGGATGCCCTTGTACACTTTGCCAAATCCACCTTCTCCAAGTTTAAATGACTCGTGGAAATTATTTGTCGCATGTTGGAGCTCTGAATAGCTGTATCCAATGAAACATCCTACACATTTTCTACAAGGAGCTTGCAGCTCTGTCAGCCAGCGCAACCCTTCAACTTGTTTTATAGCATATTCTCTTTCAGAGATTAGTTGTTCTATGAGTTTCTGGGCCACCTCCGAATGTTTTTTTGCATCATCTCTTTCAGAGATTAGTTGTTTAGTTAGTTTCTGGACTGCCTCCGATTGTTTTTTTGCTTCATCCCTTTCAGACATTAGTTGTTTTGTGAGTTTTTGGGCCGCCTCCGATTGTTTATTTGCATCATCTCTTTCAGACATTAGTTGTTCTGTGAGTTTTTGGGCTTTCTCCGAATTTTTATTTGCATCATCTCTTTCAGATATTAGTTGTTTTGTGAGTTTTTGGGCCGCCTCCGAATGTTTTTTTGCATCATCTCTTTCAGACATTATTTGTTCTGTGAGCTTCTGGGCCGCCTCCGAATGTTTTTTTGCATCATCTCTTTCAAACATTAGTTGTTCTATGAGTTTTCGGGCCATCTCTGAAATTTTGATAGCATCATCTCTTTCACACATTAGTTGCTTTATGTGTTTCTGGGTCGCTTCTGAAAGTTTTCTAGCATCATCTCTTTTACACATTAGTTGTTTCTGAGCCATTTCTGAATTTTTTCTAGCATTATTTCTTTCAGACATTAATTGTTTCTGGGCCGCCACTAAAAGCTTTCTAGCATCATCTCTTTCAGACATTAATTGTTGAGTAAGTCTTTTAGCATCTTCTCTTTCAGATACTAGGTTTTCTTTGAGTTTTTGTGCCTCTGAAAGTTCAAGATGTTAGTTTCAGATATTAGTTTTCTGTGAGTTTTTCAGATATTAGTTTTTCAGACGTTGAAGGGTAACCCTCTCTAGGTTTGCATTCCCAATTTCTGCATCATAAGTATAGTTTCCAATAAAGACAAATCAATTTCCCGCCATAACAATTCTGTTAGTTTCAAACAATTTGTAATTGCGAGAGGTACCATTTTTTTTTCAAACACTATTCCGTTTCGTCTTATCATCTCAAATAGGTGGGACCAACTAAAAAAATGTGAATATCTGATCAAATAAGAAATTTCCTATTAATTTTTGAGTTTAGATCTGGATTGTCCGGTTCAAATCGGCCAGTCAGATTACAAATGCCCCGTGTGCTACACCTCGGGTCGGATTGGTCCGGATTCAAATCAGATAGTTCAGATCTAAACTCAAAAATTAGGTTACTTTAGATGATCCGCGCCCATTCGCTAATGGGTGCGGTTAACAAAAAAAAAAAACTAAAATTGCGGTCCAATTGAATGGAACTGAAATTGTGGTCTTGATAAAAAAAAAAAAAATTTAGTAGAAAAGGGGTTAATTGGTTTTTGTTTTGTTTTGAAAATGATAAAAATAAATTTTTCGGAGGTTGCACTCTACAAAAATTTTACACACATACAGTAAATTATTATATTATATATAAAAAGCTGGATAAGGAAGGCACATATGGACTTGTATAATTTTATATCCGTAAGCTATTATGAGGTTATTTTTCTCTCTCCTCTGTATTAGGAGTGTTTTACAAACTTTGCTTGAACAAAAATATTTTTTTAAATAAATTTAATTTTTATAGGAGTAGTTTTTGTAAAAAATCTTACGGTCAACAAATTAAATTTTGGAAGTATATGTATAATGTTTTAACCTCTAAGACCTACATAATGAAAAACATCACAATAAATTACACGAGAAAAGCGTGTACAAAAAATACAAAAAACATGTTCTTTCTAATTCAATGATAAGAAGAGTATGCGGAAACATGAGCCCTCCAATCATAAAAAATAAGAGGAGATAATAAAATCGGATAAATTGATGAATGACATAAGTAGAATGCCTTCAAACTTAACCATATTGAACCATCTTTATAAAAGATAGAGTATCACCAAATTATATACCGAAATTTTTATTAATATCTAATAAAAAGAAGGAAATAATTTCAAAACTATCCAACTATTTGGAATATTTCAAAAACAACCCAAACTGCAATTTTTTTTATAGTTTTGGGCCTAGTTTCCTCAAAAAAAAAAAATTACGGTTTTGTCTTCTTCTTTTTTAAAACAGTAAAATTTATAATTTATTTATTTTTTGTATTGAAATATTATAAATATTTAATATATTTCTTTGAAAAGATATGGAATATTATAAAATTTGATTTATTAGAAATACTGCGACAAATAATCTGGATCAACATTTTTCAGATCATATTTCTCACGGCTGTAAGAAAAATTAATATATTTCTTTATGTTATTAGAAAAAATAAAAATGCTTGGATTCGGAGTTATTGATCACGGTTCAAAAGTTACTTATAGGAAAATACAGAAAATACTGTGATCCTTCTATTTTTGAAAAAAAATAAAAACTTTAAGTTATTTAATGATTGTTATTAAAAAAAAACCTCAAAATAGATACAACTTTTTAGAAATTAAATGCACAAGAAGGATCACAATATTTTATGTATTACCTAGAAGTGACTTTTGAACCGCAATCAATAACTCAAATTCAAAGCATAATTTTTTTTCCAATAACACAAAAAATATATTAATTTTTCTTACAGCAGTGAAAAATTCGGTCTGAAAAATGTTGATCCAGATTATTTGTTGCAGTCTTTCTAATAAATGAAATTATATAATATTCCATCTATTTTCGAAGAAATATATTAAATATTTTTAATATTTCAATACAAAAAATAAATAAATTATAAATTTGTTCTTTTTTTAGAAAGGACAAAATTGGTAAATTTTTTTTGCAGATAGTGAGGTTTGGAAAGAAAAAAACCAAAAAAAGAAGACAACTTTTTTTTTTTTGCAGAAAGTTGGTTCAAAACCACCAAAAAAAAATTACATTTTGGGTAGTTTTCGAAATTATTTATTTTTTTTATATTAATAAAAATTTTGGAATTATATACAGATTAAAAAGTTAAAAAAAGTGAAGAGCCAAAAATTTGATAAATTAAAAGTTTTAAAATTAGTATCAGTAATGTTGTCACTAATGTCAAAAAGAAATAAGATCATAGATAATAATATATATTTATCTAATTATATATTATCTATATTAAAATAATGTGTAAGATTAGTTTCTTGTGAAATTGTGCAGAAATTTCATGAACATTGGCTTTGACTTATAAGTTATAAGATGCATAGGGAATTACCTCTGAGAGCTACCATCTGTGGTGTACAGTTTTTCAACCTCTCGGATTGTAGTGCTGCCCCATATGCCACGACATGATTGAGGTCGATGCTTTTGTAAAGCTCCTTTCCATCAAAGAGCTCTTGCAACATTGTCTGAACCATTGGTATTTTTGTATTACCCCCGACAAGTACCACTCTGTCGATTTTAGTCTTTTCCATGCGAGCATCCTCCAGGCACTTGGTCACAAGTCCCATGCACCTTTCAAAGAGATCCATATTGATCTCATCGAACCGAGCCCTGGTGATGTTCGAACTGAAATCAGTGCCTTCATAAAGACCAGCGACCTTCACAGTTGTTGCAACGTCAGAGGAGAGAGTCTTTTTTGCTTGCTCGCATGAAGATCGCAACCTTCTAATGCTCCTCGGGTTGTCACTGATGTCCTTATTGTGCTTCCTCTTGATCTCATCGAGGAAGTAGTTCAACAAACGGTTGTCGAAGTCCTTGCCGCCAAGGTGCATGTCTCCAGCTGTTGCCTTGACCATGAACTCACCTTCATTATGTTCCACCACTGAGACATTAAAGGTGCTAATGCTGAGGTCAAAAACAAGGACATTCAGTCCAAATGCATAATCCAATTTAAAGCTGTAAGCCACTGCAGCTGCTGCTGGTTCGTCCATGATTTGCATCACATTTAGCCCTGCGATCTTACCGGCATCCCATGTCGCCTGTCTTTGGGAGTCATTGAAGTAGGGAGGGACAGTGACCACCGCATGCCGGACACTGCAGTTGAGGAAGTTCTCTGCGATCTCCTTCATTTTTTTTAGGATCATAGAAGATAATTGCTCTGGCAAGAACTGTTTCTCCTCTCCTTTGTACTGGACTACTATCTCTGGTTTATCACTAAATCCTCTAATGACATTAAATGGCCATAGCTTTATGTCACTTTGGACAGTTGGGTCGGAGAAGCGCCTACCGATCAAGCGGTTCATGTCTGTTTCAATTAAAGAAAGAACAAGTTCATATGTTGATCTGATTAACAAGTCAGTTCATGACAGGGAAAAGCACTGACCGAATATGGTGTTGGTGGGGTTCCAGCCGGCCAGGATCATAGCAGCTTCGCCTATAAGCTTCTCGTCAGAAGTGAATGCAACACATGATGGGGTTGTCTTGTTGCCTTGATCGTTCGGAATGATCTCCACACGTCCATTATGCCAGACTCCAACGCATGAATATTCTGTGCCGAGATAGATCCCAATTGCCGGTTCCATCTTGCTTGATGCAATTGCTCAGATGCTTCAAGCTGATTGCTTGTGTCTGTCAAAACTTAATTTTTCAAAGACATGAGGGAGTTCATGAAATCTTAACTCAAAGAATATTATGAGACCAGGTTCCAATTAGTTTTGGGACTTGGTAAGAGGGACTATTAAATAAAAGTAGATCTATTTTTATGTCCAAGTGGTGCGTCTAATAATTAACTTATGTCATTCTTTTATTCGATTTATCTATTTTTTTATGACAAATTCATTTATAATAATTTGGTTCTGGTGTCATGTCAACCACTTGGATCAAGTACTCCCTTCTATCCTTCTCGGAGGTAATTTTCTACGTGCTTAATTACAAGTCAAAGCCAATATGGTTCATGAACTTCCCCCGCAATTTCACAATTAATTTTTTTCTGAATCATTAAAGAAATCATCAGATAATTACTTTGGGTACCAATATATACTACCACTTGAGAAAAAAAAAAAAAAAAAAAGCAGGTCGAAAGCTTGCTTAGAAAAAGTCGTAGACTTAGAGAACCCATATTCCAAAAGCAAATTGAATATTAGGAAATGTAGTTCTAGCACCACGGTTGTCGTTTTCTCTTAACATGAATGCATGTTTAATTCCAACAAAACACGTATAAAAAATGTGGGTGTCGAAATTTACTGGAGCTCTTCTTTTAAAATAAAACAAAAAGATTGGCATGCTGTGCAATAATTCACTTCCTTTCCTTTTCTTTTTTACTTTTAGCTTATACTTGATCGATTTTATTTTCTCATACCTCTTGAGACCTTTTGACTGTTAAGAGTTGCTTGACCATTGTTAAATTTTGGCCGACACTTTTTAATGAGTATGGCTAATATAACATTAGTGTCATTTCAGTCTATATAACACCAACTTTAAAATTTATTAAATCGAGTTCAAATGGTGAATCCAAACCGATCTACTTCATCAGTTATGCATTTACATGTAAAATTTATAAGTTTTTGAGTTTATTTGATATCAAGTCAAACGGTCAAATATTTGAGTTTTTAAGTTAATTTTAATACATTCATTTTTCAATTTTTTTGCCGCTTGATTTGATACTAAAATAACTTGAAAATATAAAAAGTTTGCATGTAAACGCATCACTCATAAAGTAAATTGGTTTGAACGGTTTGGATTCACCATTTAAACTTGATTTGATATGTTTTGAAGTTGGTGTTATATAGACTGAAATGACACTTATATTATATTAGCTATACTCCTTTTTAATTATATTGAAGATATATATAGATTTCTCATTCGATTCTTTTCTTTAATGCCAATGGTATGGCCAATTGAACTAGTAACAATAAAAATATTAAAGGACGAAATTAGAAATCATAAACAATTGAGAATTAAAATGATATTAAGGAGTACTTTGTCATGCATCAAACGTGTAATCTGCGTACTGAATGTTCATTAATATGCAGGCTGGCTGAAATATTCACGGAAGAATTTCAAGTTAATATTAGCATTGGATTTCTATTACTTATGATAACCTTTTTAGCTTAATTGCGTATCTCTGAGTTTGGAATTAGTACATATTTATTCTAAATTTTATAGATACAACCTGCAAAATATAAATTTAAAATTTTACAGATACAATCATGCATTGAATATTCTGTGCCGAGAAATATCCCAATTGCTGGTACCATCGTGCTTGATGCCATTGCTCAGATGCTTCAAGCAGATTGCTTGCGTTTGTCAATACTTAATTTGTCAATGACATGAAGGAGTTCATGAAATCTTAACTCACAAAAGATAATGAGACCAGGCTTAGTTACCAATTAGTTTTGGTACTTGGTAAGAGGACTATTAAATAAAAGCAACTAGATCTATTTTTTATGCCCAAGTCTTGCGTCTAATTAATTTATATATTGAAATTATTAATTTGGTTCTGTGTCATGTCACCTATTTGGACCAAGTGCTCCCTCATGTCCTTCTCATAAGTAATTTACTATGTGCTTTGATATTTGATCTACAAGTACATTTAATCATATTCATTATGTTGAACGGTTTGGATCAACTATTTGAATTTTAAAAATATAGAGTGTAATCCGGTGTCATCAAAAAATGGTGTAATTAGATCCCTCCTCTCTATATATTTTTATAAACATTTACATTCGAACGAGCTGCCATCTATTAATTTGATAATTTGTGATGTGTATATAGGTAGAGTGGAAAAAATGTGCCATGACGTGACTATACGTCGTGACCAAGTTAATTTTTCACGTGTTGTGCTGTGCAGTAACTAAAATATCAAAGGATGGTCACAGCATGCAAATAGTCACGCCACGTGAGTCATGTCGTGCCTAAACGTGTCTCGCGGGACTCGCGGGACCATTTAATCATAATTTAAGTTAGTTTATTCAAGATTCATCATTTAATCAATATCTAGTGGTCCTAATTACACGTGACTTGCATGACTACGTAACGTGTTGTGCTATAACTAGATCTTTCACATGACATGACATGTCGTATCAAAGCTTCAAAAGATGGTCACGGCACGTATCTAACACGCGTGTCGTGCCGTTCTGTAATGGAGCCAACTCCACCGTGCCATTTTTTCCACTATATATAGGCATGTGCATGCATGAAGTATATATTGCAAGACTGAAGATGTAAATGTATTATTAGTTTACCATTTTATTTTATATTATATTAATTTTAAGATCTTTAAATTTTGCATGTAGATATTTCACTGTTGAATAGATTAGTTTTAACAATTAAAATATTCGTTTAAAATTAAATAGATAAAAAAAAATTTAAGTTAAAGTTCATTAAAGAAATTTGGTGAGCTCAAAAAACATAAGCACAATTATATTATTTCTTGCAGATCATCAGACCGGAATTACCGATCGAGGAAATTTAATTAAGATAACAGAACAATTTATTTTATAATATTAAGATCGCTGCTCAATAAGTTGGATACGGTGGTGACGACATAGTTTTGGATCATTTATTGACATAATGTTGTAAATTACAGTATGCGTTTGTCGGATATATGTATCATTATTAAATGATTAATTAGTATAAGTTTATTAATGAAAATTTTATAAATAATTTTACATTTCCATTAAAATTATGTACATATACTTGTAATAATTATAAACAATTAATTTAACTTATCAAATAAACTTATTTTAACATAGTTTTATTATTAATTAATAAAATTTTATGAAATTATGATTTAGAAGAACTTGGATAAGACAAAACAAAGTATAGTAGATATAACAAATAAATGCAGAAAAAATAATAATAAAAATAACTAACTAATTAATCATATAAACGGACAAATTATAACGATTTGGTCACCGCCAATGACTAATCGGCCAATTAGTCAGACTAAATGACCGTTTTTTTATGAATTGACAGCATTGCAAAACTTCCTGATCTCACCCTCCGTCCCGGTTTTCACATCGATGTTCCCCATGTTATTCATCGAAATTGGAAACGATATCTCAAAGATTCCAGGAATTAGAAGGCCCTTTAGAATGAGCTCTGTATCGGTGCTGTTCACAAGGCTCCAATCGGAGAAGAAGAGTGCTTTACCAGCATTCACATTCTTGTAGTATTGATTATCCAGTTTGTCTGGCGTGACCAAGTCCTGAACGACGACGCCATCAACAGTTGCATTTTCCGGGCATTGTTTTCTCAAATTTAGAGCAAAGGCTTGATCCATGTTACGGTCGATATCGGGGTAGAGACGACCTGTGAAAGAAGAGCAGTGGGAGCGACCAATTGAGTGGGCTCCAACAAGTGTGACCAGATCTGCAGATCATATGTAGAGAGCCCCTTCTTTGCAAAAAGCTCCTTTTGTTTGTCAACTGTGTGGAAGAAAGCAGGCAGTGCCTGGAGGACCTCAGATGCATTAGAGATCCTCCCGTCACGCCTTCCCGATTTGACCTCGTAATAACGTATGTTGCCATTGCTGAGGAAGAAGGTTGCATCACGTGCCGCAAAGGCAATGATGTCAGCACAAGAGACGACACCAGGACACTTTTCTTCAACACTTTTTTTAGCTTCATCGATCACTTCAAAGCCGCGGAGATTGGGGTTGTTGGGGATGGCCCATTTCTCAGCGGTTGGGTTCAGATCGCTTGAATCAAGTAGGATGGAAGCATCGCAACCCTAGCACAAATAATTACCAACGAATTAAGGGAAGTTTGTTAATTTAGTGTGCATGATTTTACATTTAATTCTGCCTATCAATGCCACCATGCAAGGTGGTCAACCTTTCCTGCATGACAATATTATTGCAAATATATTCAAATTAATCTTTAAATAAGTATGCCAATTATATAAAAAAAAAAAAAATCTTGTTTTTCTACGACACAATTGCCAACATATGCAAAATAACAGGACTCGACCGGTACAGTATTATTTTTGTTATTATAATATAATATATATAGAGAGAGAGGGCCAGGTAGAGTTGAACTCCGATATTTCTATTTTGTAGTTTAAATATTTGATCCAAACCTTTTAACATTATTCTTTTAGAGTTTTTGAAAATTATTGTTTTTAGAATTTTTATTAACTTTTTGTTTAATAATTAATAAACTGTAATTTTTCAAAACTTCTAAAAAAATGATAAAAAAGTTACAAAAAAAAATATAAAATTTGGTATCCATGCACATTTCAATATAAAGATCATGTTAAAGATTCGAATCAATTGTTTGAATTTTGAAAATAAAAATATAAGAGGAAAGTAAAACAACTTTTTTACTTTCCAAAACATTAAATCTCCACGCATTATAAAAGTTGGTATGGTGAAAAATCATATACCCTGACAAAGCAGTCATGGAAGAACATTCCGAGAGGCCAGCACCGAAGCCACTGTCTTCGACGACGTACTTCTTGACCACGTCTTTCACAATATCTTCTGCACCTGGGCAATAATTGTTGCCATTGGAGTAATAACCGAAATCAATAAAAGCAGTTGACACTGCAATAACTAGGAAGAAACATGACAGCGAAAGAAATGTATTTCTGGTAGTCCACATATTTAGCAAATGGATTTTTAGAGGGAGAGACAGCTTCAAGTTTGAGCTTTCGTTGGTAATGCTTAATTACTATTTATATATAGGAGAGAACAAGGGAGAGGGATCGAGTGATGCGAAGAGAACAATTTTTTTATGATTTCCGAATTTGATAAGGCAGCTTTGTTTTTATAAGGACATAATTTAGCTGTATCATGCATTGGGCAATTGTTTAATTTTAGTCATATCGTTTAAGAAACTAACTATTAATTTCTACTTCCACTATTGTTGCAAGTATATATTATTGTAATTGGTGCATACTGGCTGCCATGATATAGGGTTATACATGATATATAGAGCATTAAATATTTTGGCTACAAAATGAATTAAGGCCAATCTTTTGATAATTAATAGTACGCAAGTAAAAATGCTGCAGCCCTCTTTGTGGTAAATAGTACGCATTAAATATTAATATGGAGAACATGTTAAGCGCTTCAGATTGATCATTTGAACATTGAAAACGCAAAAATGAGTTATAAATATATGCCCACATATACTTATAGAAGTCAGAATATAATATTTGCAAACTAAAACAATCAATCAGATCGATCGATCATCGACTTAATAAACCAGAGTCTTATCGCGTGTTATACACAAATTGTTAAATTTACATATAATTTTATTCGCCGAACCTGGGTTGTGAAATACTGAAATTGAATGTATTATTTTAAATGCATATTTTATAAAAGAACTCCAAAAAATATGGAAGAACAACTCAATCCTTTGACTTATCTTCTTCCCCAGTTGTGTATGAAATTAATGCATGTGCAAGACGTACGAGAATTGCGCGCAGCTAAAACTACATGTTCTCCTCTTAATTGCCCTCGGTATTTGCACCAGCTCGATCAATATATACATAATATCAAAGTAGAACATGCATGTTAGCATGTAGCTGTAACCTGCAATTTAATTAATTTATTTTTTATAATATTCAAACGGTAGCTAGGGTTTCGATAGGTTATATATGTTATGTATGTTGGCCTGATTTTAGGAGTATGCAGGGGTGGCAGGGGGGCAGCAGCTTCCTGTGAGCGGTGTTTGAGGCTACGAAAATTTTTTAACCGACAGTCTAGATTAGTCAAATTACTCATTAAGATGTGCAATCCAGATTAATCCGTTTTTCACACCCTTTCAGTGGATTTTGTATTTTATATATGCATTAAATCTCTCTGTAATTGTTGTAACCGACTTTGAGAAATAGTAGATTTTGTTTGGCGAGCGGCCGTGGGTTTTCTTCCCCTAGAGGGTTTTCCACGTAAAAATATGTGTGTTCTGTTTGTGATTTTTCTCAATTTTCTTTATTTATGAGTTGTGTGATTGCTCTCTAATACTCGTACTCTCAACAATATATGTAACAATTCGGATCAATTCAAGATTTGTTCACTATTTGAAAGTCAAAATTTATGTATAAAACTAATTCCAAAATTAACGTCCTAGCAGTAGTTTACTTCTCTTTCTGATCTCGTGTCGGATCTACGTGATAGGCCTAAATTATATACATATTCGATCTGATTTTTATCACGAAATAACATCAAATATCTTGTATTTTGAATATAAAGTGAATAGATTACACCTAGGATCAAGTTACTGCATTTGCTTGGTTTTAACTTACAGGAAATGAAGAAAAATGAAGAAAAACCGAAGAAAAATATCCACTGCGAACACACGGTTTGGAATATGGCCAAAATAAGTACTTAGATGGATTTCTGGACGCGCGCCAATTTTAAAAAGGTATAATAAGCTATACATCAAAATCCGTGCAAAACCGAAGAAAAATGCCTAATGCGAACACACAGTTTGGAATATGGCCAAAATAAGTACTTAGATAGATTTCTGGACGCGCGCCAATTTTAAAAAGGTATAAAAAGCTATACATCAAAATCCGTGCGGATGCACGGACTCGATGCAACTGCACTCTGGTTGCACAGGAAAAGTCCGAGCCTAGTGCGGATCTCGATGCATCCGCAGTGCGGATCCCAGTGCAGATTGTGAGGACGCGGTGCGGATGATACTGTAGCAGTGCGGATCCCAGTGCGGATGGTACTGTAGCAATGCGGATTGCAGTGCGGACGCACTGTAGCAGTCAGTCAAAAATAGAGTCTGAACTTAAAACGGTCATAACTTTTGACTCGTAACTCCGATTAAGGCTTATGACCACTTTTTGGAAAGCTAGCGAGAAGATCTACAACATGAGAAACTAAAAACTAAAATTTTTCTCAGTGCGGATCAGCCCACCCGCAGTGCGGCCCGGAGAACCCGCACTGGACCCGCGGAAAGCCAAAATTGCACGTTTTTAACAGTTTTTCTATTTTTGGTGCATCATGGACGCGTTTTGACAGCCACATGTGGACAAGACAATCCTGAAAAACAATCCAAATATAACACCAACTAACTCCACTCCCTAGGCTCTTAATTGGACATGATCCTTGGCTATAAAAGAGGGGATCTCTTCTCATCCCATCCATGATCTCTTCGTAAAGATCAAAATCCATCATCCCTCATTCTTTCATTCTCTCTCTACACACACACACAATTCTTAGCGATAAATTCTGGAGAAAATGAAAGCTTTCAAGCAAGGAGAAGAAGGGTTTCCTGAGCAAGAAGTCGGCAAGATAGAGGTTTTTGATTTGTCAAAGGGTGTAATTACTTCCTTTATTTCATTTCTTCTTATTTTGCCAACTTTTGTAATGGATCTCTCCATGAGGGAGTAGATCTCTCTCTAGGGGTTTAGGTCAATGCATGAACTTGTTTAATTCTATTTTATTCGGTTATTTGTTTTTATTATGATTGTTTTATGGGATTTGATTGTTAATTTATGTGATTTAATAATTTGTGTTAATTACATAGTTAGTACTTGAATTGTAGTATCCCGTTTTGGATTCGAAAAAACCAAAATTGACTGTGATCAATAGGATAGTACCAAACTATGAATGCAAATACCTTAGGTTTAGGTTAAGATTGTAACCAATTTAATCTAAGCCGGAACTATAGAAATTAAGGTTAGGAATTTGGTGAAAAACCTAATCGTGAAGTCAAACCCTAATTATGGCATCTCAATTCAAATCGGGTATTGGTATAATGAACTTAATTGCGAAGTACCAATATTTGAGGAGATGAGAGACTAACAAGAGCTTATAGGTCTAGGAAGCTAGGGTGGGGAACTTCATTGAGAAGTTCGAGTTACCTAGGCACGTTATTAATTTACGAAAGTAACCCTTAATAACATATTAGGTTAGAAACCTCGTCAAATCATACATGAATTCAAACAAATACCGAATTAATAGAGTTAGCAAGGAATTGTAGACCAAAGACCCCTAGATCTCTAAATCTTGAAAGCAAATCAATTCATTTCTTTTACTTTTATTTACAATTATTGTTTCAAACTCCTTTCTTTTGGGTATTGAACCCAACCTTAGGAATTGTTAGAACAAACCCCCCCAATTTACTTTTATTGCACTTTATTTTATTTTATTTTCTGAAATTTATTACTAAAGTTTGAACTAAGTTTTTATCGTACTCCCTGTGGATCGATACCTAAAATACTACTTTGATAGAATTGTGCACTTGCAATTTAACTCAAACGTGTGTTAAAGATTTAAAAGGTACATCTTATTGTACTGAAACTTTGTGCATACGCTTTTGCGCGCATCACTACGTAACAGCACAGCAACCATGTCTTTATCAGTATCCACACAAACAAGTTGAAAACTAATAGTCAATCGATATGCTAGTACCAATCTGAAAGTCCCGTTTTTTTCTCTTATATACATTTTCTAAAGTGTAATGAACAGAATAATGGCTAACCCAAAAAATGAACACTGCATGTATTTATAATACTATGCACCTGATCATTGCACCTTATCAGAAAATCTTATTCTGGTCTGATTATATGAGAATAGAAATTCGAGTCCATCCCAATAAGACCTAATTCATATTAATTATTAATATGACCCAAAATATTATGACCTATTAGTACATTTCTAACACAAACTGCTAATCAGTAGAGCTCCAACGGAATTCATATCACCATTTGATTCTTTTTTTTTTTTTAAGAAAAAGTAAGAGTCAAGCTCTCAAGTTCTATTAATAGTTTTTTTGAAGATTAGTGATTTTAAATGTCTATTAATAATTTCATTGATAAAAAAATATTACAACGAGTCAAATGACCTCCTAATATATCTAGATACATTCTTTTATTCTCATGAAATTATCTAAAATATATCCATCTACTTGTATACACTCTTAATTATCCTATTAACTTAATCTACTTGTATACACATCTCTTTATACGAGTGGATCCGCTCTTATTCGTCTGCTGCCGCACTCCAATGATCAAATCTGCTCACTGTCGTGTTCCAATCAAGATGGGGGATAAAGACTCTACGCTCCAAGCTCCGACGATACTGTGCTCTCGACCAATGGCGGAACCAGGAATGATCGGTAGGGGGGCCTAACTAGAGACAGATCGCTCAATCATGTGCCCTTATCACCTCGTCGCATAGCCCAATCGCCAGAGTGCCATCACGAAGCCTAGTCGCCCAGTGCCATCTATATACTTTTCTGGGCCAAGGGGGGACCAGGGCCCAGGCCTTGGTTCCACCCCTACTATCGACTCCGATCGGCTCCGCTCGACTCTGGTCCCTCCCTTCTCTCTCATTCTTCTCTCCACTCGAGAAGGTAAAACCGAGAGAGAAGGAAAGTCTTAATTTGAATTGAGACCTAAAAGAGATGAGAGAGGCGAACTAGAAACTGGAGATAAAGGTAGTAGGAGGCGGCTGTTTTAGGATTTGAGGTCGCCAAACAAATCGCACTCCATTTTTTTGCTGTCCCAATCAATTAAGCTTCATCAATATATCCATCTCCATCAAAAGTTAACACTAGAAGTGTTGTTTTTGTGTTACAATGTTCAAAAGAACATAAAATCATAAAAGAAAACAGTAAAGTAAAATCATAAAAGAAAACAGTAAAGTAAATTTAGGCTAAGTAATACAAGGAAAAATACTTGAATGAATTTCAGAAAATCAGTTGTTCTAGCATTGAGTCTTTGTTATCGGTTTTTCAGGTGCCAGGGCGTGCGCTGTGTATCAGTCACCGTTTGAATTTAAATCTGATCCATTCGTTACCTATATATTATGTACCACAAACCCTTTTTTTGAAACTGAAAAAGGGTCTAGTCCTCTTTTTCATTAACCATAATCGGTTACAGTGGTTGGGTTTACGTACCACAAACCTTATACTTAAAGAGATTTTGTGTATTATAAGTATGGACTGGATTAGTATGAATTCTGAATCGAACGGTCCGGATTTAAAACTCAAACAGTGAGTTAATGCATAGGATGCGGATCTCAGTCCAAGGAGCTGCCATCTATATATTAATTAATTTGATAATTTGTGATGTACAGAAATGTGCATGTATAAAGTATATAATGCAAGACTGAAGATGTAAATTTATTATTTGTTTACCATTTGATTTTATATTATATTAATAGATTTTTAAATTTTGCATGTTAATGTTTTACTAGTGAGTAGAAATTAAAATATTCGTTTGAAATCATACTAAATTTTAAAGTTAAATTTATTAAAGAAATTTGGTGAACTCAAAAAGCACGCTAGCTACTACAAGGATGGAACAGTATCCGCGAAGGTAAATAGTGACAAGAAGGTATTTTTTTCAATTAGCGACGAAAGTATCCACAACAGTATAGTGACAATATCTCTTGCAGATATTATCTCATTCTCTACTCAAGAACAAACTAATATATTTCAGAATTATTTAAAAAAAAGTAGAGCGAAACAACATTATGGAATAATATACAACAACAAGGGAAAAAAACTAACTTGAAAATTTATCTAAATAAATAAATTATTACAAAATTTCTGTATTTTTCTTTTGAAATATCCAAATTAAGTAACGGAAACTGGTGTTTGAAATTCCCTTTCTTCAAATATTAGAAGTATATAAATTCTTACAAAATTTAGATGTACTATTCATGTAAATTCAAAATTAATGCGGTTATTATTTATTTGCGCGTCGAGAAAGTGGTAATGATCAGATATAACAATATTATTTTTGGAGGAGGGTTCTCCATGTTTTGTGTTTTCACTATTTTTTTATTTTTAAAACGTTAATAACTTAAAATTCAAATCATAAATTTTAATAACTCAAAACCGTTAGATGCATATGATCTATGCTATTTTAATTATGTGCTAAAAAAAAATTATCACATTTCGATTTTCTTTTTATGTGAATCAATAAATTGAAAAATTAACATCTATAAATTATTCACATTAGTACGTTTACAAGCTCTTGATGACAATCTAAATAAAGTTAAAATATCATAATTTTTTACACGTACATAGATTAAATGATATTGATTAAATATCATAATTTTTTACACGTACATAGATTAAATGATATAGATCACATCCAACTGTTTAATTTTAACTTTTAAATTTTGAATTTTGAATTTTGAATTTTATTTTTTTTAAATGAAGGTAACAAAAATGAAGGCATTAATTTGAACCACCCTCTTATTTTTTTGTAAGTTTATATAAAGTTTACTTAACTGAGATAGAGGTGACGAAATATAAAGACAAGTGTTTTTTTCTTTTTAAGAAAAAAAGTATGTCACACCGTAGAATGGACAAAGATAGCTTTTTTATAAAATTCAAGCGTACTTGAGCTTATATTTTCTGAACTATTGGATCAGCTATTTTTCAAAGTGGCTTAATAAATAGTAAAAAAAATTCTAAAAAATGTAAAATTTGGTCTCCAAGCACATCTTAATATATAAATCGCATCTAACTGTTCGAATTGATTATTCAGATTTTAAAAACGGAGAAAAAAAATAAAATGCATTTGAATGCACAAAAATTTGAGTGCATTTGAACCCTCCTCAATTTGAAATAGGTACGTTGTCTCTCATTATATATTGTTGCGGTGACATTAATTGTTTCTGCCGACTTTTACTAATTAGTGATCAACGTGGCTCATATATATTTAATTGTTTAATTTGTCAATTGTGCGTAACTTGGAAGTAACAGTTACCAAAAAAATGGGCAAACCCCTACACATATATTAGAAGCGCATGCCTCATTGCAGGAATATATTCATGATAAATTTTCCCTTTAAATTTTAATCCATTGCTGGTTGTTACGGAGACATTATCATTCGGAATTGCATAACATGCATGCATAATTAGAGGTGAAAATGGATCGAATAGTGGTAAAATTATATTTATATATTTTTTTTTCAAATACAAATATAGATCGGATATTAAACTAATACATATACAGATTTGATATTGAATATTTGTATATATATGTAAATATTTACATAATATATATTAAACTATATAATATTAATATATATCTACTATTTAAATGCAAATAATTAAAATTTTAAACTATATTTGTATCAATATCTACACGGATATTTAGATACTAAGAGCATCTACATTCCTGAAACTATTAGAGTTTCTAATTTGACGTGGCAGTTTCTAATCCAATTACAGGGATGTGGGAGAGTTTTTTATTTAGAAACTATACAGGAAAGTTTCTTATTAAAAAACTGCTTATAAACTCTATGTTGGCTAAATGATTGGCTCAAATTGTTTCTCCTTTTTAATTTGTTGCTGATGTAGCTTAATAAAAACTTTAAAATGAGTTTTAGAGATGTAAGAATTAGAAACTTTAAATGTCATAATTTCTAAAAAATAGTTAACAGTTATTTAGAAATTATTTTGAGTTTTAGAGATGTAGATGCTCTAAGTATCCATATTTAATTTTCAAATAATACAGATTTGAATTCCGTTTTCACCCCTAGGATTGCATATAGATTTGAGTGCCGTTTCATCTCTAATGGAGACAAAAAAAGAAGTGCACAAGTCAAACTTTGATTTAGTCTGCATGTTTTGAATTCAAATGGGGCTTGCCTGCATTTGCAACTATATATATATGCTTTAATCTGTTACGTAAAAGTACATTATATTATTTTACCAAATTTATAATACATAAAAAAAAAAGATTAAACCTTCAAATTTTGCAAATATATATACTTCCCCCCATTTATATTTATATCCGTCCAATTTTATTTTGCTCTCAACATTTATTGTAATGGATGATTCATGTATCACGCTTCATTTTCCTTACTTAAAAGACGTGTGTAATCTATCAAAATTTCAATGTAATTATTAAAAAAAAATTACATATTTCTCAAGGACAAAACAATATATTTATTTCGTGTACAATTAATTCATGCAAAAATGATGTTTTCATGGTGTATCACCCAAAAAAAAATTATTTGTCACACATTTATAATATATAATCATTCATTTACTTTACTCATGCACTTTTTATTTTTTTGCATGCTCTTCACTGTCGTCCGAGTATATCCATATAGGTTCATTATTATAAATATCAGGTGACAAAAATTAATCTCATGTGAGTATAAAAGATATTTTACTCCAAATTAATTTCAATAAAATTAAATTACTTGTGAGTTTAAAACACCTCATATAATATTTATATATTATATATTATAGAAAATCAATTATGCCACATAGACAAATACATAAAACAAGTATTTTTTTTTTTGGAAGTCTTAAGTATCTTATAATGTCAAAAAATGTGTGTTTTAAATTATTAAAATCACTGCATTTATCAAAGCCTGGGCTCTGACTCTGTCATTTCCTATATGGTTGGTTAAACTCGAGCTTCTTTACACATTTTATTTCTTTATTGTTCAAAATGTTTGTGCTCTGACTCAAAACTTCTCCAGCAATTTGCCTAAATGTATGCCTTTAAATTTAGATTGTCTTGAATAAACAATATATGTAAATTAATTTTTAAGATTTTTATTAGAAGCTTTTGGACTGTATACTCATTTTTTTGAAATAATTACAAGTTATGTTTGATTTAACAATTATTAATACTTCATCCACATAGTCTTAACAAGCAAGTCTCAGACTGAACTAATGTTAAACATTGCAAATCTGGTCTCAACAAGCAGAGAGAAAAAGGCAAATACATAAGAAAATTCCACTAAATATATCTAAATAACTGTTCGGAGCAAGTAGAGAAGAAAACTACTCTAAATTTCTCTAAATGTTTCTAATTATTGTTCGGAGGAAGTAAGAACAAAATTAGTCTAAACGTCTCTAAAATTAAAAGTAATTAGAGAAGAAAGCATGTAGCGGAGCTCAACAGCTAGGAATTTAAAAAATTCACGGCGTGACTTCGATACGTCATGACATAGCATGATACTATCACGATACGTGTGCCGGTTACGATGTCATGATTATTCACGTGACGTAATTATCTTTTAAAATTTTGGCACAACACGTCATACGAAAGATCCGGTCATAACACAACACATGGTCATGCAAGTCACATTTAGTTAGAACCGTTAAATCTTTGATCAAATGATGAATCTTGAATATACTAACTTAAATTATGAAAAAAAAAATAGTTAAATGTGACCAACATGACTAGTTATATTTTGACACGTTACATGTGGTCACGACATGATTAGTCACGGCACGACCCGTCACGTATTGAGAACCCTATCCACAACAAGATCACAGTACGAGTGCAAACCGGCTACACGCAGACAATGAGAAAGTAGATTGCGGAGAGATCAGAGCGAGAGAAGAAGTTTGCGCAGAAACAAACTGATTTGAAATAAAAGTTATTAAATCATGAAGTTTAATTATTGATTAGGGTTAAAATGCTCTATTGATTTTATACTCCATCATGATTCAATATTATTATCTTTATTTTCAAAGTGTAAATAATCAATATTTCTAACCGTTCAACATGATCTTCATATTAAAATATGTTTGGATAACAAATTTATAAAAAAAATTAATTTTTTTACTAATTGTATAGTGAGCTATAAAATTACTATTTTTGAATGTCCAGAATCTTCTAAAAACAGTAATTTTATACCTCTTAACAAACAACAAACAATTTTCAAAACATATAAATCTTGTATTCAAGCACATTTCAATATAAATATTACATTAAACAGTTTGAATCAACTATTTAAACTTTAAAAATAGAGATAACAATATGGCTAGACCGTTAGAAGAAGGTTGGACTGTTATATGATGGGCTGGTTGGGCTGAAAGATTGGGGATTGGAGACAGGGAAAGAGAACTTTTCTCTAAATTTTATCTCAAAGATGAAAACTCACTCAAAATATTCGACAAAAAAAAGGAAGTCAGGATCCTCCTAATTTCGAAAATTTTGAAATTCACATTCTGGAATCTGAATTTTGGATTTTCAAATTGGCAAATGAAAAACTGATTTTTCATTTTCGTTACTCATGCTAGGTTGCTGATGGCAGATTGTTCCAAGTTGTACATACAAATGGAGTACTTTTGTTTCCATTAAATAGTTACTATACATAGCTCTAACAAAAATAATTTATATATATATTATCGCCGTCCAATTTGATACTGTCCATAAATTAACAAAGAAGAAGCATCTCATCAACAAATAACAAAAGAAAGAAAAGAATCCCTCAAAAGATTTCATCCCTAGCATATGCTTCAAGAGGCATACATACAAATCTTATTTTCAGAGCAACAATAGCACACATTGCATTTTCAAGCAAATAACATAAAAAAAAGGTACATGAAAAAGCAAATTCATTTCTCTATCGCCTATCTCCTGCGACAGATTCAGTATTGAAGAGGTACCTGACACGAGAGAGTACAGAATCACTTGCCGGGTCATACGGATGATCCTTTGAAGGTATTTCCAGTATGGCAGGTACAGGACTGTTGTAGCTATCAACTAAGAATCTTACCATATTTGCTACCTGAAAATAATAAATAAAAAGAAACAAATTAGAATTAAAAAATCACTGCAACCAGTGACACTTTATTCAAGAGAAAGTCTCTTTGAGGTATCTCAGACCAGAATAGAAGTCATATTTTAACAACTTGTCCCAGCACACAATAATTTTTTATCATTTTTAAAGAGGATAAAAATACTCACAAATTGGCTAATAAGCACAATGCCAATGTCATCTCTGGTAGTGAACTCCTTGAATGCATCTTCAATTTGTTTGACAGTAGTTTCTAGGAAACACAACACAAAATAAGAAATGCAATATGACCATTTAATTAAACAAAAGCACATTTTGTAAGCCGTAAAGTTAGTTTCTAATTGATAGAATTTCAGTTCGAAAAGGTACTGAAAAGTATTTATTGTACTTGTTGTAATTTTTCGAAATGAGAATCTTGCATCAGAACTAAATTGGAATATATACTTATTTTATGGCCTATAGTTTCTAATTGCAATTGTGAATAGCTGGCAATGCAATACCTGACAGGTTGGTAAAAGGGAAAAAATAAAAAACACCAAAGAAAGGAAAAAAGAAAGAAGGAAAGTGTACTGTTATCCACTATAAGGTAATTCGTCTTCTTCCTGATATCAACATTTCCAACTCCTGCTAACAAAAAACCAGTGATAGTGTCCTGAAATAAGAAAAAACAAAATTATCAAATGGCAATATATGAAATTTGGTTTTATATAATAAACATTACTCAATTTGTAACTAGTATGTAAGAAAATATCAAGATTACCTAGCACAGATTAGCTCATTCATTAGTTGAAGTATTATCTCAAAATACTTGATTTTATGTCCAGTAAAATAAAATAATCAAGTTTTGATCCTTAACCAAGGAAATGAAGAACTGTCATCAAAATTGCAAGTGATCTTTTTGTTTTCTATCTTGTAAATTTCCCAATAGTTTTGACTGATTGAGAACTGAGAAGCATTCACAGAAGTACTTGCAATAATAAAAATTCACACACAGCATCTTTGGGTAAAGATTTTAACAGAGTAGTTTTTACTTCATACAGCGCACTAACCATATGCAGCTCTGTTTTGATTCTATAGTCCATGCGCTGCATGAAGCCAAAACTTCTCTGTTTTTATTCTATTTACCAGACAATATTCTATCGACCTACAGCCTATCATAATTTCAATACTAGATATACTGGCAAAATCATTATATTTAATCATCTGAACAAAAATCAAGCAATGAAGAAGAAGTATTGAATACCTCGTCAGCAATCATGGCAATAAGAGCGGAGTTATTAGTCGGGATCGGAACTCGTCTGGCCATGGCGACCAAACTCGGTATTCGAAATCTAAACAAAATCACAGGTGAAAAGTTTGAGATAATTTACAATTGATGCGAATCTGGAGGAGAAGAGAGAAAAATTGATACCTCGATCGATCTGATGAGAAGCGCTCGGGCGTGAGATCGGGAAAAGGGTCAGAATAGGGGAAGAAGGAAGAAACAGGCAAGGTAAGGTTGTTTTGGCACTTGTAGGGCCCACTTGTCGGAAGAGTTTGGATCCCCCTGAAGTAAACCAAATTTTTATTTTAGATCTGGCCCGTAAGATTGTTTTGGCACGAATATTGAAGGAATCCCCATCTTACGGGATGCTGATCGGACGGTCCGGATGCAAACTCAAAATTTTGGTTACTTCAGGGACTGTATGAAAGCCTTTACATTCCCATTGCATCTCCAGTTTTGTCGAAACCGTAGATGTCTGAATTTTGGAGGATAAATATGATATTATTAATTTTGGAGGATAAATATGACATTATGAATTTTAGAAGAAAAATTCGTTCGATTATAACATTTCCATGGTCTACAGTTAGCATCAGTTTCGTGAAATGTGAACTGTATAAATATCTAAATTCGTTCCATTATAACATTTTGCATAACAAAATTCACATCGACTCTCCAAATTTCCCTTTTATTTCTAAAAAACACGTGTGCCATTTCTATTCTAATTGAAAAAAAAAAAAATTAAGAAATCGCTTCCAACTCTTTTTATTAGCTCTCGTTTTCTCTTCCATATTAATAATTCTGACATGACCACTAAAAAATTAAAAGTGAAATGCATGCGAGTGTAGAGGTTTAAAAATTAAAATTAACTTGATTTCTATTTAATACCTGACAACTATTTTTAATTTCTTCTTAATCTTACTGATATAAGACTAGAAGGAATAAAGCTTTTTCTAACAAAAATCCTCAGGAAGGTATTACATGAAAGATTGTTATATACAAAATAAGCTAATCTTTTGGTCCAAACATAAGACACCTTTTCTCTTTAAAACATCTTTCCAAATTTTGGAACATTTTGATCTATAATTCAAACTAATGCCTTTTTAAAGCATTCCTTCAATGCAACCTCTCTTGCATCCTTCAAATAACACGAAACCTTCGCCGGATCAGTGCTGCCTACAGCAAGCATAATGTTTGCAACAACACGGTGAAATGTTTCGGTGAATTCCTCTCGAGAATCTACTTTCCATTCACTTTCGCATCTACTATATTTAGCAAGAAATTTATCATTTATATCTCCTTCATTTATTCGTTTATTCAAATCCGCTTCCAGTTTCGCAGCCATATGCGTTGCCCGTGCAATGCATGATGAGGGAAGCTGAAATATATGCACAAACAAAAATTAAAGATTCTTCAGAACACGTATTTGCTTCTATCTTGTTAAGAATGGCAAGTTTCAAGTGCATCCCTGCAAAACTAATCAATTAGAAGCCTGACATTTTTCTTAAACATGCTACATATTTATTATTTTTTAGTAGAGGGTAAAATATATTTTATAAATTTAAAACAACAAAATGGGTAAATTGTGAGTTTTTCAAATTTATAAGGGTAATATGATATTATGAAGTTTAGAAGGGGGAATATGTAATTTGAAAGTTTTTGAGAGGTATACATGAAATTCCCCCAAAATAAAATTTCCCTAAAGATATCAGAAAAACACAAACCTGTGCAAGGCGTGCGACATTAAGGCCAAAGCTTTTATCTGAAGCACCTTTAATCACTTTATAAAGAAAGGTAACTTCCTCTACATTTCTTTCCATCTTTTCATCAGTCAAGAATGCCACATGATACGCCCCAACCTCGCCTTTAAACTCTTTTATAATATCCAAAATTTTTGGGTAGTGGGTTACAAATATGACCATACACTTCTTCTCTTTTATAAGAGTACACAAGGTTGCATAGGCAATCGCCACACCATCATGTGTGCTCGTGCCACGGCCAAGCTCGTCAATTATTACTAGGGACTCGTTTGTGCAATTTCTGAGAATTGTAGAGGTCTCAGTTAATTCCTCAAAAAACGTGCTAGTGCCTTGTTGGATGCTGTCTGATGCACCCATGCGGGTGTATATATTGTCTAGCACATATAGCCTAGCAGAGGTGGCAGGTACATAGGAACCGACCTATATTCTAGAAAGAATTAGGTACTTAATTGTTTCATGAATTTCATTCATATCAAGAAGAAATCTGAACTGAAAAGGCCCTCAAATTAGAACAGTTTAGCAGTGAAATTTGTACCTGTGCCATTAAAGCTATGAGTGCAACTTGGCGAATGTAACAGCTCTTGCCCCCCATGTTAGGCCCAGTCACAATCTGACAATACTCATCATCCTCTCTCAGGTTTGTATCATTTGGGACAAAACCATCTCCCAAAACACTCTCCAAAACCTAAATGAGCAATAAAATCATATGACGAACCATGCGGTACACTTTAATTTCTTCAGAAAATTTAAACCTACTTCCCTTAGAAGTTTCATCCTGATAATTTCCTTTTCAAACCTTTCTCCTTTAATTTTTTAAAATCTCAGGAATCCTAGTCATGAAATCTAGCTCTGAAAAATTAAGATAAAATTTATTTTCTTCAAGTATACTAATATCGTGTATTGTGGATCAACCAAACTTGAAATCCCTGAACCACAATTGAGTTTATTGGCTGCAGAGTTGTTTAAAAGCAAAATATATATATATAAAAGATGTAAAAAATATTATTGTAGCGCTTACTGGGTGACGGCCACCTTTGATATTGATTTGTCTTGGTTCTCCTTCTTTAACAAAGACAGGCCTTACGAAGTTCTGCCCAAAAAAAAGCATGGAAATCATATTGCATGCCAAAATAAAGTGAAGGGTACTTTTCATGCAATGCCTATAATATTCTGGTAGTTGGTTTCGTATTTCTATTTGTGCACATCAGTTAGGCCATAGGAAACTATTACCTTATCTTTTGCCAGAGTAGCAAGAGAAAACAAGCAATCCAGTGCTGCAAGAGACTGCACGGCCACTTTAAAATGAGCATAATGTTCGGAAAAGGCCATTAGTAATTGATCCCATGTAGATCTACAAACTACTGTGAGTTCTTCTTTGGCAAGAAGTAGTTCATCTAGAGCTTTCACAACCTCAGGAGGATGGTACCGTGTAGTCTTCTTGGTGCTACTTATCTTTACCCAGTTTGAGGGAACCCTCATGTCTGAAGACAGCTGCAATGATACAAAATTGTCATAACTTTTGTTGATTAAAGAGTGAGACTATGGTACTATGCATAGCGTAGATTGGCCTGTAATATGGATCAGTATTTTCGTTTCTAAAGTTCAAATTATCGATCTCAA
The DNA here is from genome assembly GCA_033356055.1 of Carex pumila. NCBI lineage: Eukaryota > Viridiplantae > Streptophyta > Magnoliopsida > Poales > Cyperaceae > Carex > Carex pumila. Next base: position 137,841 of record JARJHM010000192.1, on the reverse strand, counting down.
CTCTTCAACGTGATCTCCATATGAAAATGTACTTGCAGACTAAATTTTACATTTTTTAGAATTTTTTACTATTTTTTTCGATAGGTGGAAAATCACTACTTCTGAATGATCTATAATTTTAAGATCAAGTGATTTTCTAATTATCTAAAAAAATAGTAAAAAAATTCTAACAAATGTTAAATTTGATATACAATTATATTTTTATATGAATATCAAGTTGAACGTTTCAAATCGATAATTTGAATTTTGAAAATGAAAATATCGATCCATAGTATGAATCATTATACGCTATGCATAGTACCATAGCCTCACTCTATATATTATATATACTATACAATGCATGTTTAAATACTAGTATAAGATCGGAAGATAATTATCCAGTAGAATACCTCTATCAAATGTGATGTACCGGATATAGTTTTGAACTCCAGGTTACGCATGCCGAGCTGTTTCCTGTACTGAGAGATCAATGAATCCAGCTTCTCTTTTGCCATCTCAACTGCTACCATACCTGTAGCAACCTGTAGCAAAATTAATATATTTTAGAGTCCTTGTACAGGTTAGATGTGCTTATAAAAATTCAATTTATGGATAACCACCCAGTATTCGAACAAACTGGGACAAAACCTGACAGTATGGTACCGTTAATGAACATTTTCAAATATTTGGTATTAATTTGAACATATCCTAAATGGTATGTTATGGTTGTATTTTGAATTTAGTGGATTTTTATCATTAGGAAGAGATTCTTAGGTTCCTTTTATGATTCTCTCTTTGTTATATATTCAATTTACAGTTACTGCCAATATTATACCATTCAAAAGTGCCATTTTGCCTTTAGGGCAGTACGTGATGCTGATTTCTTTTACCTCAATATGCAACTAAAAATCAATAGGTATAGAAGGAACAGAAGGAAAGATAACAAAAAGTAAAACACTGGTGGTGACAATAACATGTATGTTAAACTAGACTTTTATATTATATGATTTATTCTTCATTTTCATTTTCTAGACCAGTTCGGCCCATTACTAGAATACAACTGAACAGAAAACATAGAAGCAAAAAGCAAACATAATCAGACTTAATCTCATATAAAGAATGAGGATATGGTACTATGCATAGCGCAGATTGGGCCATATTATGGATCAATATTTTTGTTTCTAAAGTCCAAATAGTCAATTTGAACCATTCAATGTGATTCCATATGAAATGTACTTGCATACTAAATTTTACATTTTTTTTTTAAAGTAGATAGGTAGAAAACCACTACTTTTGAACAGTCTAGAATTTTTAGATCAAGTGTCTAGAAAATGTAAAATTTGATCCACAAGTACATTTTTATAGAGATCATGTTGAACAGTTCAGATCTATTGTTTGGACTTTGAAAATGGAGATATTGATCCATAGTACATCCATTATGCGCTATGCATAGTACAATAGCCTCACTCATATAAGCTGCATGGTGTAATACCTCAGGAAATTGGTCGTTTGAAGAGACGAACAAGTTCGTCATGTCACCTTGATCAGCGGCATCTTTGTTGAGATAAGACAATAATTTCAGAGCCCTTGAAATTAGTGAAGACGACGAGACAGTGGAAATCAATCTTTTGAGCAGAGTGGAATGCAAAGGGCTATTTTTATCAATTGAAAGCTTTTGTAGTTCCTTTCCAGCCGTCAGGATGGCCTGAATGACCCCAATAAACTATAGAAAAGAAGTTAGGATGGAATGGAAATAAATATTAGAAATAGGTATTCAAAGAAACTTGGATCAAATGTTCTTTGCTTCTAGTTTGAAGATATATTTTGTAAATAGCCTTCAAAAGTCACCCAGTAGATCATTTTGTAAAATAAAAGATGTGTTTTCTATGATTTAGATAGACTGTGACAGATTTGTGCAATTTGAAGACCAATTGGTCATCCACCAAATGATTTGAAAATTAACAGCTTATTTTTATCGGCTGATCAGTGACATGAAATGATTCACAAATAACACCAATTTTACACAGACTATCTAATTGATAAAGAACTCGTGTATAATTTTAGTTTTGGATTTCAGGAAATGTTGGCATGGTTATAAAAGTCATGAAGGAAGTTGTTATTAATACATCCAGTCCCTTTAGATATTGAATTTCAGAGGTTATGGGGAGAGCTTCAAGGTTTCAGATCTTACATCCAGTAGTCAATAAATAATCTGAACAAATTAGCAGTAATTACCTAAACTTTACCTGATCACATCTTTCGTTTAACAGTTTGGTGATATTTGTAAAATAAAAAAGACAAACAATTAACTAAATTGTTAAATAAATTTTAGGGTGATACTGTCATATTTACATTTACAAACTTATAATTCTTTTATTTACAAACTTCATTTCAGTTTGCTTATACAGAAATGTCGTTCTGGTAGCAAATACAACAAATGTTCATTAAAACCACCAAAACCTGGTAAAAATCAGCCTCAGGTTGCAAATTGGTTGACTTCTTTCTGAACTCAATATTGGTTTGAACATTTTAGCATTTAAAGTTGGTTTTAATTTGCATTGACCCAAAACTGTTGGAATATTGGATTTCCTTTAAGGTAAAAGAGATCTAACCTCGGTGGCTTTTGCAGTGCGATGAAATATTCTTGTGATACCCCTTTCAACATCAGGCGATCTTCCTAGCATTGTCAAAACAGACGAGAGTACTGAATTCAAATCAGTTTTTGAAATTTCAGTTTGGGAAACAGTTGATGTGCTCATAGACTTCAATATCCCAGAAACAGCATCCAGACGAGAAGTTATCAAGTTTACATCACATAATGGGTGTATTAACTGAAAATCAAACCAATAAATAAACAAGTAAATTGATGATGCCAGTAAAGGGATAATTCTACGTTTTCTCTGTGGCAATATTATATTATAATTCATTAAGAACTTAAATTCAAATAAAGATAAATTCAAACAGTATTAACCCTGCTAACATCTGCATAAGCACCAATGAGAAGCTCTAGATTATGCTCCTAGAATTTTAACAATATCCGCACATATACTTATTGAAAGGGGATTACAAAAAGTACATTTGCTAAGGGTGCAGTGATCATGTGTTGTGAATACAGGGCAATAAGATTTTTCAAAAAGGAAATGAGAAAAGAAAGGTGTTTTATTTGTTCAGAAAAAAAAAAAAAAAATCTTTCAGGGGCCTATTACCTTACCTTGTAGCAATAGCTGATCTAAAGAGGTAAAATGTAAACGCACAAGTTATTAAAAAAATATAATAAGAAGAGGCATTGAAAGATATGCATACCCACTGCTTGAAGAGCCTAGAACCAAATGATGTACAGGTGTTGTTCATGACTTGGAACAAAGAACCTTCCGTTGAACCATCAGAGTTATTCCTTAAGACCTAAAAATGATAAAAGAACATGAGAAATCATTGGAGGCTCTAGGTATGAAAATAAAAGTGATTTTTGGAAGGTGCCCGCAAGATAAAAAATACGATAAAACAACAAAAAAGATTCTCAAAACAGCTTTTCAAACCTAGACTCCGTGAGAAATACCTCAAGCTGATGTAGAGTGTTGGCTGATAAAGTCATTTCAACCGAGTTAGAGAAGGGACGAAAGGAAGAACCAAAACATATAATACGTTCAAGGCCGAACTCCTTGAGGTATCGGATTGTCAAAGCCAGTGCCTGAACAACTAGATCAGGCAATGCCATTATCCCCTGAAATAGATTATAAAAAATAAAAATAAAAATAAAACAGATAGAATAAAAATAGAAGGGATGTAACAGATTGACACCAAGTGAAGAGTATTGGCAAATGAGCCAATTCCATCTTTTTTGTTAACAGATGTAACAGAAGTGAAATAGAAGGGATGATCTTTTTCATACTATTCCGGTCGTGTTTGTTGACAGTGGAAGAGTGGAATAGTATAAGAGTGGAAGAGTATTGGTAAATGAGCCAATTCCATCTCTTGGAAAAGGCCATAGAGGAATAGAAAAGGGACCAAAGTGTGAAAAGCAGGGATTTGACTGCAAAAGTTCAAACTCAATTCCACTTCTCCCATTTCCACAATTCCACTCAATTCTTTCTTGTTCAGCAGGAATAGAGCCTCTATTCCACTCTATTCATCTTTTCCACACTTGCCGAACAGACACTTTTGGGAATCACAATGATTGCAAACCTATATAGAACTAATAAATGTGGTCACACCTCAATTCCATGAAGATCATTCCTTTCTTTTGATTCATCCATTTGATCATGATAGCCATTGCTCTTGGAATGATCATCATCCATGTTCTCATATAATGACATCACTTCTGCAAGCGCACCACCTTCATTAAAGCAATCACGTGACATACGCTCTACTCTGGCATTAGACGTGGGTCCCGCATATGCTGTTAGCAGCTAAAATATAAGAGAGAGAGACTTTAAATCTTGAATCTCATTTTCCTTCAACATAAGAAAGGAAAAAGGACATAGGGGATATGTAATATGCTAATATATCAACATGTAAGCACAAAACAAGCAGGCACAAGAGGGATTGTTTTTCCTTTCTTTCCTTTGTTGCAACTATGGAAAAGAAGAAATTAGCTATATCAAGGCTCACAAGAATTCAAACAAGATCTAGCATGCAACAGCACAAGCATCAGCTTTCGTAACAATACAATTTGCATACAATTACATAAATTTATGTATTTTACAGGTTGAAACTTGTACATGTCATTTTGAAACCTCGAAATATATTTAGTACAAAATCAAGCGGTCAAAAAAGTGATGTTTTATAAGTAATTTTAATGTATTCATTTTTCATCATATTTTGACGGCTTGACTTTGTACTAAATGAATTCAAAATTTTCAAAATTTTGCATGTACACACATCACTCATCACTCATCACTCATGAAATAGATCAGTTTCAATGGTTTAGATTCGTCGTTTGAAGCCAATATGATAGATTTTGAGTTATGCTCACCAAGTCCTCTTGGTCAGCATAGCACACGCTAGCTTTGCTCTACATATGGGTCCGTTGTTGGAAAAATGAAAAGGCACATGTAACATAGGAGATAAATTAGAAAATGTTACCTTTTCAGTCCCGGCAGAGACCGGCTCACCTAACAAAATCTCAACCGGCGACAGGCTCAGAACAACAGCCTCAAGGCCAGATCGCATGGCACCGTCACTGAATTCCCCATGCACCACATCTCCAGTTGAGATCTCAACTGCAAGTAACCCCATCTTTACTTCAAAACCCGTTTGACCTATTATCTCCTTCTCAACTACACATAGGATATAATTGGTGTTCTCTTCACCGATACCCGACTCAGTGCCTCCTCCTTCCATGGTCTCAGCAGCTTCTATAGTGGCTTTAGTGTACAGAGATGATAGGCCTCTTGTGAAAGGACCAAGCTTGTTTGACCCATGAGCTTTAATGGCTGCTGTCTCTGTTTGCTTCACCACGCCAACCTTATAACCCGCTCCGACAAGCCGTCTGACATGAAAATTCAATCGAAAAGTCGGTACACTCGCGGTTAGAAAATTGTGATCCACATGCGCAAAAATCTTTAGAACCCTAGCTGCCACATCAGCATCCTGGCCGAAGAACCGGTACCGGTACCCCACCTCAATCATCAAAATGACATCAGAATACTTCTCTTTAAGCTCAAGAACTTGTTGCTCTAATGGTGTATAGTTTGGTTTACTGGATGTTGGGTTTTCCTTGCTGGAGGAGGTGCTAGAAGGTGGGTCGAGAAATTTGGCGAGAAATTTTTGGTGGAGGGAAGAGTTTAAGGCGGGGGTGGGAAGCGGGTGGGGTTTTGGTTTTTTGGAAGGGGTGGTGTTTGGAGAGAGGTTGAGAGAACGGCGTTTGGAGGGGGAATAGGATACGACTGTAGAGATTTTGGGGGATGATTTTGGGAGAGGGGAAGGAGGGAGAGGCGATGGTGAAGAGGAGGTGGAGGAATTAGACGGTGGTTTTGGAGCGAAGAAGCGCGAGATGACCTGCTGCTTTGGTTTACCCATCGCGATTGAGCGGGGGAGTGGCGATGGGAAGCGGGAACGGTGGTGGTAATGGCGGGAAGAAAAGGAAGTGGCTCATACGAGACGATAGTGTGTGAACAGAGTAGTTTTAACTTCACGCAGCGCACAGACTATAGAATCAATGTAGTGTTGCACTTGATTAGTGCGCTTCTTGAAGTCAAAACTACTCAGTTAAATATTTACCCTGTGAGGGTGTTCCTTTTTAATAATTGTTTATTGTTCATATTTGCGAATTAAGAATAATTTATAAATTACTCATTTTTCATCTTTTTTTCAAAGTTCAATATTACGAAGCAAGTAAACATGAACCGATTAACATCATAAAACACTATAATACCTAATCTCGTCAATTAATGACTGAATTTCTAAGCATATGAAAATAGTTAGCAGACACCTAATAAACCCAAAAAAAATGTCACAAAACCTATGTTACAAGAGCTAGTACCAAACCTAATAACTACAGAATAAGAGCTGGTACCAAACCTATGTTACAAGCATCCAAAATAACTACAGATATAATCACAATAAACTAGAAACAACTAAAGCACAAAAGAAAGTTCTCCAATATGAAGTTAAATACAACAGTGTAATCCAGTAAAATCAAAAATCAATTTTCAGCTCGAAAAAATTCTTTAGCCTTCATAATACATAATGGTATCAGCATCGACAGTCTCACGTCTAACCGTGTCTTTGTTGCGTGTAGTATCTGTATCGGTATCGGCTTTCTTGACATCAAAAAACTACATACAAATGATCATATGCAAATACAGGAAAATGGTACTTAACAAGCAGCATCCAAGATATCACAAAGACATAATCTATGCTTATTAAATCAGCCACATCCTTGCCTAGTTCATCTAATAGCAATAAATAAATTTTACGAGGTTATAATTGGGAATTATCATGGACTCTAGCAAATGTAAATTCACCTAAAGACTACTACATATTACAACAAAAGAGAGTTCCTCAGAACTAAAATGAATTTTTTTTTGGAAGAAATAAAAATAAAATTGACAGAACACAAAAAAAAATTGCTTAAATCAGCCACATCCTTACCTAGTTCATCTAATAGCAATAAATAGATTTTACAAGGTTATAATTGGGAGTTATCATGACTCTAGCAAATGTAAATTCACCAAAGACTACTACATATTACAACAAAAGAGAGTTCCTCAGAACTAAAATGATTTTTTTTTTTTTTTGGAAGAAATAAAAATAAAATTGACAGAACACAAAGGAAATATGAGTAATATCACATCCATAATCTTAAGTGAAACTAAATTAGTGCCAGTCAGTGCTTTAGCTATGCAAACAGCACATACTGCCTCTGAGAGAAGGTCACTGACATCAGGTTTATTAACTAACCATGTTGAACTGGAACCTGGACAATTGTTGAGGGATAGTGGAGATAACAGGTCCATATCTCTGCATTGACATGTAAGAGATAAATTCCATAAGAAAAACTTGTTATATCTAATAAATTGAACTGGGTGATTCTAAACCAAATAGATTAGACATTGATTCAAAACTTGCTCCAATAGATTATGAACTGAGTGACCTTTGATCTCATTTTATCTCCAATAGATTATTAAAGCTCACTTGGTACAAGATCAAGAAGCGGATAAATCAACAGTTTACAATTTATTTGGTATGTTGATTTTTCTAATTTTGATGTTAAAATATTGCTTGAGAAGATAGAGTGACATCAATAGTTGACATTTTCTATTCAAAACAGATAATGAAAAAAAGATGAGCATCAATTGCTCCTCGTAAAACTTTAATACACAAACCTGGACATTGTCATAGAGTTCAAAAAGTGGAACAGCAAGCAGCTTTAGGTTTCTTGGGACGGCAAAGTATTCCCTTTCCGTAAGGTGGACAAGGTACAGCTTCTTGCACTCCTAATATTATTAACCCAGGAAGAAGTAAAAAAAATATAAGTAAAACAACAATTAGTGTAGCAAAAATTTAGATTAAAAAACAAAATAAGATGTACCTTCGGCTTGGTAATATGCGGAGGGCAATACGGGTACATCACGGTTTCAAAGTTTGGCCTCCACCAGACAGCAACACACTCTCCAATCTGTAACAAAATACACATGACTCCTTCAAATTTTTTCTAAATTTTAAAAAATTTAAACTAATTTGATAAATGAAATAACCTGCCAGTTTTGAGGAAAAGAAGGAGAGTTAACAGCAAGTTTGCTACAAAGCTTTCTTTTCAAGCCCTCAATTTCTGTCCAGTAGAATGATTTTTTATTAGTTAAAAAAAAACATTTACAAGCGAATTATAAAGAAGGGCTTATGGGTAATTTTACCATTCTCTCCGGGTTTCAACCTTCCACCAGGAAGTTTGCAAAAGGTATTTCCAATCTGAAGCAGCAATAAATGGGGATGATTGTGCTCTTGAACCTATTTGCAAACAATCCAGTATAACATGATTTAGAAAATTATATACAAGTTGTAACACGACTTGCAGAAAAATAATGTGCAAAATAGATCTCTTCCAACTAAAAATTAATCTTTCAACTTGCAAAATATGGCTATGAAAGCACTTCAACTGTAAGTAAAATTCGTATCACACGCCTAGTCTTTTATTGATTTAAGTTCCAAATGTGCATACTGAGCTTCTCTACAAATGTTCCATTGCATATACAAATCATGCTTCTCAGTTGTTGATGAGTACTTACTATAATCAATTTAAATAACGGTCTTTATGTTATGTTCATTGCATTAATCCTAAGCCCACAAAAAAAAAATTAATGATTTTTACTTCAAACATAAGTAACAATTTGTGTCATATACTTGCAAAACTATTTCATAAAAAGTTAATATTACAGAGTTCTGGCACGTACCAATAAGATAGCCTCAACACTGGTTCGCATCCCTTCTTTCATGTAGCTAGCATAAAAGAAAACAATAAATCTATTATCCAAAAGCATTTCAGAAGAAAATGACTTTAACAATCAGTATTTACTGGAAGAGTGAGGCTATGGTAATATGCATATTACACAGTGGCTTGCGCTATGGACTCGTATCTCAGTTTTTAAAGTCCAAACAGTCAATCTGAACTGTTCAACATGATCTTCATGTAAAAATGTACTTGTAGACAAATTTTACATTTTTTAGAATTTTTTTAGATACGTAAAAAATCACTGGATTAGAAAATTCTGGACCATCCAAAAGCAGCAGCTTTCTACCTATCTAAAAAATAGTTAAAAAATTCTAAAAAATATATAAAATTTGGTCCAAATGTGCATTTTCATATGAAGATTATGTTGAACGGTTCAAATCGACTGTTCAGATTGACTATTTGAACTTTAAAAATACAGATACGGATCCATAGCATGGGTCGATCCGTAATATGCATATTACCATAACCTCACTCTTTTACAGTACTATTGAAACAACAAGAGGTGAGTCTTTGCATAATAAAAAAACCATGGAACAAATCTTTCAGCGTTCAAATAATGTGCTAGGAAAAAATGAATTGGTGTTAAGATAAATACCAAGTCAAACTTTTTGCTGTCAATAACAATAAATAAACCCCAAATAATAAAAACTGGAAATCCAGGAGTCCCAATTAGGGTTTTAGGACCCTATAAAGAAATCCAAGATCTAGGGTTTGACGAATTGACAAAAAGGAAACGAAAGAAATCCAAGATCTATCTAGGGTTTGGAACTAGGGTTTATAAAAAAAGAAGAGAAGAAAGGAAGAACGAGACGTACTTGACTTTCATACGAGCAAGACGATCGGCGACGGAGGTATCCTTCTCCATCTTAGGTTCCTTGGTACCGAAGGTGTAGTTGGAGAGAGGGTAAACGTTTACCGCCGGTGGTACCCCCATTTTCGCTTCTTTGATCGCTTATCTTTCAAGCGGCGCAATGGAGACGTCGGGTGCTGAGCTGAGCTGAGCCTGAGCGCGAGTCGGAACTCGAACAAGATGGTTAACTTTCTCGCTGAAATATGGGCTTTTTGATGGGCCGAGGCAATTGACTCAATAAAGGTTTTCTCAAGTTGGCTATAAGGACCGACTTCTCTTGCGAAATTGGAATAACCGCGACAGTTCTAGGCTTCTAGCCGAAATTTGTTTAATTACCACCTTCAAGAAAAAAGAAATTCTTGAGTTGTTGTCTAATTCAAAGGCGGACCCTGTAAGAACTGGACAGAGGAGTCCTCCAGATATATAGAGACATCCGTTTATCCATTTATTCTAACAGTATCGTATTCAATAATACAAATATAAATAATATTTTTTTTCATTAGATTATTGAATATCAGTATGAATAAGATTTTTTTTTAATAAATGAGTATGGATAAGAATAAAGTTTCCTATCTATTGAATAACATGTAATTATATCATGAAAAAATATATGCATTTTGTTGTAAAAAGAATATTGTGTTAAACATTTTACTTTTTTATTTGAATATTTTGTTATTTAGTTACTCCTCAATCGATAATATTTCTCAAATTAACTTATAAGAATTTAAAAAATAAAAATAAATAAATTCGTAGTTTACCTATAAAAAAGTAGCTCCAAAGTTTAGAGCCAAACTATTTTTCAGATTCACCAATGCCATAAAAAAACCCAGTTATTCTCTATGTTTTTATGTATTATTTATTTATAATTCTATTAATAAAAAATTCTCCCCACAAAATGGTAAGAGAGATATCAGATATCCTATCCTGTACTTTCATAGAAAATATGCTTTGACTATTGACAAACCCAAGATACTTGTCTAAGCACTAGCAGAAATTGTTATTAATATAAAATAAATAATAAATTTTAAATTCTACATCATGTTTGAGAAGATTTTGAAAAATATTCAAACTGCAATTGTATTTCACGTTTTTAGATTCCAAAATCACAAATTAAACTCACGATTTTAACTCTTCCAGAATCGCAGAACAAATCCACAGTTTCATAAAATCAAAAAAAAATTACAGTTTTAGATTTAAGACTAAAACCGTGAATTTAATTCATGACTAAAACCATTTTGTCTGACCAAAAAATTCAAGGCTAAACCTCATCTGACATTTTTTTTTAGAACTAATTATTATTTTTTCAAAAATAGAAAGGCCACAATATTTTTTTATTTTTTATCTAGAAGTGACTTTTGAACTGAAATCAATAACTTAGATTCAAAATATTTTTATTTTTTTCCAATAACACATAAAGAAATATTTTAATTTTTCTTACAACTGCAAAAAATCCAACCTGAAAATTCTTGATCTGGGTTATTTATCACAGTCTTTCTAATAAATCAAATTATATAGTATTTCATTTATTTTCAAAGAAATATATACAATATTTCTAATATTTTTGTAGAAAAAATTAAAAAAATCATAAAAATTCCTAATTAAATAAAAAAACCAGAAATATTTCTGAAATTGGATTTTCACCTAAAACTGCAAAAAGAAAAAAAAATGGTTTATCAAAACTATGGATTTAATTTGCGGAAAGTTGGCCCAAAACTTTGAAATAAAATTACAGTTTGGGAAAAAATTTAAATCTTGTCAAACGGGATGTAGAATTTGAACTTTTTTTTGGATATTATTGAAAATTTCGAAAATATTAGACTTTACCTGAAAAAAGTAAGGGTAGCTGAAACATAATAAGATACTTTTGAGTAGGGCTGCTAAAAAAATTCGTATTTTGTGATTCAATTGACTTCAATTTGAAAAAATAATTCGTAATTAACTCATTCGATTGAAATTTATTCTGAAACAAAACTAACTAGTTTGGTTCAAATCTTATTCAAACTCAAACTGGGTATATTTCGTTTGAAATTGGTTTGCGAACTATTTAGGTTAAAATCTCAAATTAACATGTACCGTTCAAATTAGAGCAACGCCAAATAAGTACTTGATATGATCAAATAAGATCCAATGCAATGATTAGTTTAAGCTGTCCAATTTTCAAAAAATAACCAAAGGCGGTAGGACTACCAAAAGAAACTTGTAGTTAGTGATTCAATTGACTTCGAATAAAAAAAAATTGTAATTACTCGTTCGATTGAAGTTCGTTATGTGACAAATCAAACCAGTTTAGTTCGAATCTTATTTATAACTCAAACTCAAATTAGAATAAATTTGATTTGATTTGACTCGTTTGTAGCTCTACTTTGGAGCCAAAAAAAAATCAGCTTTAAAGTTTAGAGCCAAAATTTTTTTCAGATTCACCCATGCCATAAAAAATCCCAGTCATTATTTATGTATTATTTATTAATAAAAAAATGTCCCCACAAAATGCTAGCAGAGATATCTTATCCAGTACTTTCATAGGAACCCAAGATATAGTCAAGTACTAAACTTCGTTAAGATCTCTGTACCGCTCTCTCGGATTATTAAGAAATCCAAAACAGCTTTTTCTTTTTGTCATTCAGACCGCTTAATTATTGCAATTGTGAAATTTGCCCAAATATATGGTACATATTTAATTTTTTTTAATGCTATCAGTAAAATATATATATATATATACAGTACTATTGATCCTCATCCAGAACCACAATCAATAAATGCTCTGCCACTTTCCAACTCGACATGTTTATTTGTCAGTCATATTGGATATGTATGAAACTTTAGAATTTATGCTAACAATTTATTTTTTTCAATTTGTACTTTATATATTGACATATTATTTATTTATATATATATAATTTACTTGTACTATTTTTAGTGATATCTGATTACACTTTAAGAGTATATTACAGAAAAGAGGAGAGGAGTGAGGAGAAGAGGAGATGAGAGGTAATTGGATCTAATCAGATTCTGTTTATTTGCTTCAGAACATTAAATTTCAAGAGAAATAGGAGAGGAAGAAAAGAGAGAGAAAGTGGACTCTATATACAAACTATCAAATTTTGTAACTTTCAAATCGGATTGTAGAGGAGGCTAACTTTTTTAATTTGTCATCTCGCTCTCTCTCTTCTCCTATTCCTTAGTAGATCCAAGTCTGACTCTGATTCAGAGTACCCAGAGCCATGCTCCTGACCCCATAAATAAAATATGTATATGTTAGTAAAATCCAACAATGCCAGAGCCCAAATAAATATAAGTACTTGCCATTTAGACTTGTAATGTCAGAAAATTCAAGCCAGTTCAATCATTTTTGCTTGAAACAGATCAATCCATTGAAAATGTCAAAATGGGCTTTAGTGTGCAATTTGATATGCTCTGCTTGTGAAACCTTATTTTGTACAGGATGATTTAATATATCTTGTTTATTTTGTCATTGGTCATTTTTCCTTTTTTTTTTATTTCCAAGAGCGACAGAGCCAAAAAAAAATCATTTCTTCTCTAAAACGAAAAACAAAGGAATTTTACTTAAATCAAAAAAGTTGGAAAAACTAGTTCCGTCATAGGAAGTAAAAAATCAAAAAAATATAGTTTTATTATTTCTTCTCTGTGAATCGACAAACGAGAGAAGAAAGAAATTAAGAAATCTAACTCTTTTTATGAGTCATGATCTCGTTCTGCAACAGTGAGTGTGAGACAAAGTCTTGACTGAGTGAAATCGATGAAAAAAATTACCACTAGGCCCGGCCCTCGAATTAGACTACCGACAACTCAGCACTATGTCTACATCATTATAGAAAATTATAAATACATGAAAAAAATTGTACATAAGAGTCCAAGTTTTTTTCTATCCCTAACCTCAAAATCTTCAGAACCGATCCTGTGTGAACCACGACCTTGAGAATTAAAAAAGAGTGGAAGTGAGGAAGACGTGATTATAAATTTAACAGAGATGATTTATATGCAAAATTATAAGTATATTTTATTTTTTAATAATCAGAGTGTAAAGCAGGTGAATTAGCTGTACTATTTGTCTTTTTCTTTTCTTCTGTTTGTATAGTACAGTTATAAATGCTCTGTCAGAAAAGTATAAAAGCAAATGGGGACACAATTTTCTTCATCCAAGAAACTTGTGCCATCCTTTTGACAACCATCAGTTAAAATAGACCTAAAAATAATAATATAAGAAAAATAATTCATGGTCTCCATTTGTCTCTATTTGGTTGTTTTTCATAATTAATCAAGAACTATGTCTATGTAGCTTTTGGTACTAATAATTTCTAAATTGTAATGGAAGTCTTTTTAAGCCTTTGTTAAATAAATTCGTACTTGTACAATTTTTATATGCATTTAATACTGAATATATATCTTGTGGACAAAAATGCAGCAGCTTCATTTTCTTCATTAAAGTAATATGAGTATAATTATAAGGAGTAAAGCTAGAGTGTGATGTGTTCATTAAGAGAGTTTGGTGAACACAATTCCAAAAGTATATTGGATCGACGTCAAATGTCGAATACAAACCGTTGAAATCCATGTACTCTATGAGTGATGCATATACATGCAAAATTTTCAAAGTTTCGAGTTTATTTGCTACAAGGTCAAGCGGTCAAAGAAATAATAAATATTGAATATATAAAACAACTTATAAATTAACTTAATAAAATGTTCATTTATTTGACCGCTTGACTGTGTAGCAAATAAATTCGAAACTTTCAAAATTTTGCATGCACATAGATTTCAACGGTTTAGATTCAGCATTTGAAGTCGATCCGATAAACTTTTAGAGTTGTGCTCATGAAACTCTCTTGGTGAGCACATCACACTCTAGCTTTACTCAATTATAAGAGTAGAACTAGGGTGTTCTTGGGCTCACCAAAGTTTTTGATGAGCTTAACTCTAAAATCCATCAAATCGGTTTCAAATGATGAATTCGAATCGTTGGAACTCGCCTACCTTACGAGTGATGCATCTATATGTGAAAATTTAAAACATTTGAATTAATTTAGTATAAAGTCAATCAGTCAAAATTAGAAGGTTAATACACTAATTTTAGTGCATTCATTTTTTGAACGTTTTTTGACCACTTGACTTTATACTAAATTAATTCGAATGTTTTAAATTTTCACATGTAGATGCATCACTCGTGAGATATGTGGGTTTCAACAGTTTGGATTCGTCATTTGAAACCGATTTGATGGATTTTGAAGTTAAGCTCACCAAAATGTTTGGTGAGCTTAACTCTAAAATCCATCAAATCGGTTTCAAATGATAAATTCGAACCATTTGAATCCACTTATCTTACGAGTAATATGTCTATATATGAAAATTTTAAATATTTAAATTAATTTAGTATAAAACCAAATATTATATTTTTGTATGAAAAGACGAGAACTTTGGTCAGTGCTCAAGTATAACCTGAAAAGGCGGAATAAATCTGCTGTTATTTCTTGCGAATAACAGAAAGATGTTATTTCGATCTCAACTCTTTAAATATTTTTACGTGTAACATTTAGTGAATTTGTTTTTTTCTTGTGCGAATCTCAATAAAGATCAATGGTTGAGATTGCAATAACAAGTTCCTCTTATTCTAAAGGAATAACAACATATATATTCCTTAAAATGAAGCGCTTACTATTCGTCTCCAAGTTTATCTCATAAATGAATTGGGATAAACAAAGCGGATTATTATGCTGATTTAAATTTAAATATTTATTAAATAAAAAAAAGAAAAATATGAATTTTATTAGGAAATGGATTTCAAATATCCGGTTCTATCCCAAATCCATTTCTAAACCACTCTCCACTCTCTTTGATGCTTCAAACAGCATACGGACAACTGCTTAAATTTGAGGACTAGCAACCAGATTTAGATCTCACGGTTGAATCACAACAAGAATGAGATACTTTTTACGATGATAAAAAAATGACTTTTTACAACGGACTACTTTTATTGTTTAGTTTTTTCTTTTTGCGACGGACGACCGTCATAAATGCATTTTTTACTCTTGCAAAAAGTATCTACTTTGTTGTAGTAAATGCATTCTTTGAGTATTTAAATCTAAATTTGACATCATGATTATATAAAAATGTTTACTGGTAAACATATAATAGAGTAATATAGTTAAGGATTTACAAGAGTGTTTACTTGATTCTATCCCATTTGATATTCTCCAATAAATTTCTCCTTTCAACCTTTTCTCATATCTGTTTTTTCCAGCCATGCCGCTCATTGATCTCATCCCAGCAGCAACTTAGGGCTATAATTTGTAATTCTGTAATTTATGCAGCTTTATATATATATGAGAAAAATGAAGGATCCATAAACTTCTCCTTGGAACCAGTGTTGTAAATAACGGTATGCAGTCGTCAGACGAATAGAATACTGCTAAAGAATTAATTAAAAATAATCAGCTAATTAATTAAAAGATTTCATGACGATTTGACCACTGCTAACAATTAATTAGCCGATTAATCAGCCTAAACGGATATTTTTTGCAACACTGCTTGAGGAGGTCCCGACACAAGTAATAGTATATCTTTGGCTACTGACACACAAGTTAGGTATAATATCACTATTTATTGATGAGAATCTTTTTATTATGTTTTAAGTCATGTACAGCGATTTTGCACATAATAAAAATAGTAAAAAGATTTTCATAGTTGAATTTGATATGAAGTTAAGTATAGAATCCATCATTTGAAAAGTGGTTGCTGATCTAACAAGTCAAAATGATGAAGTAGAGAGGGAGGGAGTGGAAATAAATTTGCAGTTATTCAAAGAGATAATAGGATTTGTTATTCCGATTTCAGCTATTGTATTGATTTTTATGGAGACTCGAATACAAATGTCTTTTTTTTTTCTTGAGATTCACGTATGAAAAACTTTGAACGGTTCAGAAAGCTAAGAAATAATAAGATTTTGTGATCCCTTAGAAATAATAGCAGATTTATTTCCGGGAGAAGTGAGAGAGTTCAAACTTTTTTAGAGTTATTTAAAATTTGAATTTGAATTCGAATTCGGATATTTCGTTATATTTTGACACAAATGTTAAGGTTTCATAAATTTTAAACGGAGTAAAACTAGTTCAATTTATAATTTGACTGCATATTTTCATTGATCATAATTCTTTTTTTTTTCACTTTTTCTCTATTATATGATCAATTCCACTCACATTCGACTACTATTTTATCATAATTTTTCACTCTTCCTCTATTCCACCACAATTCATTTGTGCCAAACAAGCCCTATAAATAAGTAACAACATATCTATTCATAAATTTCATTCCATGTTGGCACACCAGCACAAAATGTGCCAACTATAACATTATTTGACTCATTTTTACAATCCCTAATTTTTTATGCATATCTTTGTTCAGTTGGTTAAACTACATATATTAGTGATGCTAAAACTCATATGAAAGATCTGATCATCAGAAAATGCCCGTATTTTTTTTACCTATGTTACTTGCATGCACTTTTTATTTAACTAAAAAATGAATAGGTACCATTACAAGC
The DNA here is from genome assembly GCA_033356055.1 of Carex pumila. NCBI lineage: Eukaryota > Viridiplantae > Streptophyta > Magnoliopsida > Poales > Cyperaceae > Carex > Carex pumila. The sequence goes on along the minus strand of JARJHM010000192.1, from coordinate 120,507 downwards.
AGTAGGAATGAACCAGTTAGTATTTGTTGTTTAATATTGCCTTGTTATATGTACCAGTCTGTACTGGTAAGTAAATGTTGGTCATACGTGTATTTGATATGTACCAATTAGCGTTTTATCATGTGCGTAAATGTATATCAACTTTGTGTTGAATTCTTTTTTATTTGAATCCTTTTCTTTTATAAAAGCTGAATTGAAAAATTGAGTTTTTGGTGATTTAAGCTTGCATTCCACCTTAGCATTATGTATCGTAATGGTAACAGGTATATTGGATGGTGATGAGCCTGATACCCAACGACATGCAAGTTCCATTCAGAAACAACATGTCCATTTGTAATATTATACACTGTAATTGTCAATATTTAAAAATATTGAAACGCTAAGAGTGTTGATATCAAATAAAATGGGAATGCATATGTATCCAAATTAAAAAAAAAAAAAAACACTCCTTTTCATTGCATATGAGGGTAAAATAGTCAGATTTTAATAAAACTTAGCCCAAGAGCTGTCTTACCTCCGTGTGCATTTAAATTCTCCCTTTCCTCTCTCAATAAAGTTCTCTATCTCTCTTTCTCTAAAAAAAAGTCCACACACTTTGCTCATGTTTAATTGTAGGTTAAAGTCATGATGGAATAAGTTTATTTTTCCAAATTAAGATTACATCATATATTTTTTTGGTTGAGACATAAAGTTAAGTCATTGCTTAAAATAATTGTTGAATTGTATATAGTTGTATTTTATGTTTGTGTTGTTTAAAAAATATATTATTGTATTGAAGATTTAATGCAAGAGCGGAGGCAGAAATCCAATCAATGAGAGAGTCAAAATATCAACTACATACAAATTTTCTTTTTCAATGTCACATGTGAGCTGTCTTCAATGAGATTTGGAAGAAAAAGACAGAATGTCACATGTGAGTAATTCTTTTGATTAATTTTTTTTAAATGTTAAAAGTCTCCAAATCAATTGATCCAAAATTTATGGAGAATCATTCATATAAAATTTTCATAAAAATATGGGAGGCAATTTGGGGTACTCATAGCACTTTTACTATATTTTATATAAAAATATTGTGCTTCATTACTAGTTTTTGGAAAAAAACAAAAATAAAATCAATTGATGCCCATTATCTCGACGTACCTCCGTTCGGTGACAATATAATTAATACAAAATGCCCTCTCAAATTTTTTTATTGTGGATATAATTTTCCTTGGTCAGCTACTACCAACGCTCCTCCTCCGGCCATTTTTATTAATATTTCTAAAAAAATAAAAAATTTAAATATCTCTCTGGTCCCAATTTTTTTTTATAGATGTCCTGACCGCCTGGTCCTAGGGCGGCCCAAATAAGCCCACGGAGTGTCAGCCCCTGGGACGGCCCACAAGTCAAGTGAGGCACCACATCCTGGGGCGCATCATGTGGTTTTTTTTATTTTTTTTTTTATTTTATAAGAGAAATCTTAATATTTTATTTGAATAATTTTGTGAACAAAAAGTTTAGGGTTTAGGATTTATGTATATGTGTATGTCAAAAAAATAAAATATTATGTGTACATAATATGTGTATGCCAACAAATAAAATATTTTATATATTTACAGAGTGATGTCGTAATAATTTTTATTTTTTATATTTTTATTTTTTTGGTGAACTATATGTGTAATATACACATATACACATACACATACACATACACATATACACATATAAACATATACATACACATACACATACATATATACACATACCCATACACATACATGTATACACGTACATATATACACATACACATACACATACACGTACATATTAACTCACAAACACATATACACATACATATACATACACATACACATACACATACACATACACATACACATATACCAAATAAATCAATTCGCATAAGAAAAATAGCAAGTTTATCTGCCACCACGTCTGAATAAACCTAACAAATGACTAGTTCTTCTGGTACCAGTGGCAAGTGCGGCATTACTTGTAGAGGCTTGGCTACTAGATAATTGGCTTACAAGAGAAGGGGGTTGTGTTCTACCGGTTGCTTGAGCAACAACTCTGGCATTTTCTCTTTCGTCGTGTTCGTTTATTGCATCTGAATATAACAATGCAATTTAGTTAGTAATATAATTAAAGCATAAATAAATTTTGTATAATTCTACGTACTTGCCCTGCGCCTGTCGGAAACAGAACGGCGAGCCCGATTTCCCGACGGTCGCCTACTACCCATCTCGTCCATGGTCATTACAATACGCTTGTGTCTCCTCCTTCCCTTTCTTATCCATCCTTCTGAAGGGAGTATTCTATCACTGATATATGCAGGCCACTCATGCTTATCAGGATAAGAATGGAAAGATCCACCCCAAGTGGAAGCAAGGTAATCGGTACGGTACATGTCAACAACACAGTGATCCTCACAGTAGTTCCTCACTCGGCATACCACCATCACGTGACTGCAGGGTATGTGACTTAGCTGGGGTCCTTGGCATGTATAGGTTACCATCCTAGCATCTCCGAATTTAACCACGTACTTGCAAGCCCTCTTGACAAACGCCATAGTGCCGTCTGGTTTACGGCTGGTAGGAACGTACTCATTTGGATTTTGCACTTTGAATTATGTTCCATTATTACCCATCGGAATCACAGTCATAGTTGCACCTTTATCCCTGTGTCGTCTTAGTTTCTCCTCCACCCTTGTTGAAAATGACTGGTTCATCCTGAAACCAGGCATTTAACTTGTAGAATGTGTCATCTACAACTGCAGCCACAAGCAACATCAGGCTCTGCTTGAATACTGCATTCAGCGACTCGGATCCGTTGGTGGTTATAATTCCCCAACGCCAATCTCCATCACGGGATTGATATATTTTCTCGTATGCTGGATCTTCGTTGACATCTCGGGGATTATTTTTACCCACCTTCATTAAGTAGAGATTTGCCTTTGGCATGTACTACATAAAAAATAAGGAAATAGAATAATGTAAGTAAACAATTGTACTAAAAAAATTTGTTTTCTTAAAGTACAATAATATATGTAAACAATTGAAATACATGTATCTTTGCAAAACTGCTAGTCATCTCTACCACCCTTCTCGGCTTTTTCTTTCTGCAATTCCATCTAAATGTATCAGTAACCCACTTGTCGCCCCCGGTTGCCTTGGAAAGGTTCTCTGCAACGTGTTGCATACACAACCTGTGCACACACTGGCCAGTACGGGTTGACTAACCATAATCTTCACGATCAAAAATATATTTTATTCATTTGTGCTGGTCTGATATCACACAGAAAAACTTTCCTTCCCCAATATGTAACCTTGTTCGGTCCCTTTTGTGTATTATACATTCCCAGTTGCCGCGCGTGAACATGAGTCTCATTTATTTTCTTTACAAGTTCGTCTATGTTGGTATAAACTTGCCCTGTGGCAAGTTCTTTATTGTATTCAACACGAGGACCGAAGAAACTAATGTCTGCCTCTTTGAAAGCTGTGGTGTCGTTGAATGTGGCGATTGGATGCTTACTTCCCCGATCTGTAATCGGGAATTTTTCTGCCCTGGATAAACCTGGTACATTTCCATCACTATCTGATAAGCCATCAACTTCTCAAACCCCTTGGTATTCATCCCTCGTTTCCATTTCCCTTTCTGGTATGGCATCAATAGCATCAACATCAATATCAATATCATTTCGATTAACGGGTATCGGTCCTGACTCTGGCATAGTTGGAAATCTAGGGATTATGGGTGTTTATCTGGGTGGTGGTGGTAACTCTTCAGTATTTTCTGGGGAGTTGTGGTACCCCTGGTTGTCATAACCGGGGTTGTGGTACCTCTGGCTGTCATAAGAGGAGTGCTGGTGATATCCCTGGTTGTCATAAGGGGATTGCTAGTGGTATTCCTGGTGGTCATAAGGGGAGTGCTGGTGGTGCGCATGGTTGTCATAAGGGGAGTGCTGATAGTACCCCTGGTTGTCACAAGGGAAGTGTTGGTGGTACCCCTGGTTGTCACAACCCGAATTGTCATAACCTGAAGATCTAGCCCCAGCTGAACTTGAAGATCCAGCCCTCGTTCGAGGAACCCTCTTCGAATATATGTCAATTACCGAGACCCCACAAGCTACAAATTGAGTATACACAACTCTCCACAAATTGGCATCTGTTATTGGAAACTTAACAAAGTATGGTCTACCCCCCACGTGAGTTGTCAATCCGTGTAACCAATTCTATTTCATACCTGTTGGGGTTTACAGATGTCTTTTCGTATATTATCTGCTTCAGTTCCTCAAATGTGGTATTTTCATTAATCTCGAAGCCAAATGCGACTTCTTTCGTGTAATGCACGCCATCTTCATCCCTTTCTAGCTTGCCGCCGACATACAGTGCAACTAACATCTCTTCTTTAACAAACTACATTTAAAAAAAAAATTACAAGTATTACATGACATAATAACGGGTACGGTAATAAATGACTAATTGGAAAATAATTAAAAAAATTACAATTTTGCTACAGTAGATGTACAGTACAACTACAGTAAATTATTACAGTACATGCAATAGTAAATTGCTACAGTAGATGTACAGTACGTGCAACAGTGACAGTAAATTTGCAACAGTAATGACTAATTATTATAATTAAAAAATAATGACTAATTAAAAAAAATACCTATTCACTCAGCTCCTCGCCTCAAGAGAAGTTATGAAATCACAAATTGGCAGACGCAGAAACGGGTTTAAATACATATATGGGGCGCCTCATAGGGCATATGGGGTGCCAAGGGGTGGGACGCCTCACAGGGGATTTGGGCCACCTCGGGCCCAGACGGTCAGGACAGAATTGATAAAAGTTGGAGACAAGAGCATTTTTTAAAATTTGATTTTTTTTAGGAATATTAATAAAAATGGCCGCTCCTCCTCTCCTTCCTTTTCTTTAACGTAACCATTCTAGAGCACGCCTGAAAATAATTTTTCTAAGCCCATTTTTTTGTGATGTCTCCAGCAAAAAAAATTTAGTATACTGCATACATGTAAAATTTGACAAGAACTACATTACTAAACCACATTAAATTTCATGTTAATTTCTGGTTAAGTTAAAATCAAAACGTATCATATGGTCATATTATATTTATGAAAGATAATAATTAAGAACCTTTTGAAATTATGCTGAGTCTTTAGTTTTGTCCTCAATGATGTGTTTATGTTGTCACAGCTGGTTGTGCATGATGAGATTCGATAGGTATGGGTACCCATACATACATACATGCATATATACACACACATATATATGTGAAAATGATTATGGATTGTACTGTGGAATTAGTTATCGGAAATTCTATTTTTGTTTCTAATGATATTATGTAAATATTCTTATTAGTTAAAGTATTATATAATTAAATAAAGTATATTAAAATAACATAACAATACTTATTAAGTATTAATTCATAAAACACAAACATAAAGTTTTAATGAAATGAATGACATACAACTAGCTATTGCATTTAATAAGAGAATGAAAACTCATTTAATTGGATTTAATAAAATGAATAAAATTGTGCTTTTGGATAAGAATGAAAATGGTTAGGAGAGGCATTTAATGCCCTGGATGTTTAAAAGGGATGCATTTAATGCTATGGATGTCAGAGAGAGCAACCATGGCCTCTCTTTATGGAAAAAAATAATTCGATCTCACTTAAGATATGATTGGTTATCACAGAATTATATGGGAATAAAAAATTTCCTGTGTGAGAATCTTCAAATTAATTTATGGGAATCTATACCTTTCAAAATATATAGAAATATTTATGAGAATATGTTGAAATAAATATTCAGATGTACTGTGAGAATATAAAAAATTATAATTAAAAAGAATATTCATGAAAACTATATAATTGTTTCTAAAGGCTAGTTGTCAATAATAATTTTATGGTTAATAATTATTAATAATTTTTTATCAGCTCTAATAATCTAATATATAATATTATTTAGGAAAATAAAGAAAAAAATTGTAAAAAAAAGTAAAAGTTGCTAATGACGGTGAGAAAATTAATTTATAATTAAATAAAATAAAAAATTCAAACAATTACAAAATACATTTATGATGAAATAAAAAATAAAATTGATAAGATGTAAAAATAGAATAAGCAAGAAATGTTGTTGGGGACAGATTGGAGATGGCCTCACCTCAGAAAAATGTTTTTACACGCCAATTTGGAGGTGATAAAATTTGGAGAAAAACAACACTTTGCGACCTTCCTTTTCCTTCTGAACAGTAGGCCTTCACCTCTGCTCCCTCTTTCGTTCACCTCTTCTGAAACAAGGAAAATTACCAAGTAGCTGCAGTCTAAGATGAGATTTTTTCTCAACACAGCATTTATTCCTTTCTCTCCCTCTGCGTACTTCTAATTGGAGCCTAGCTTTAGTAATTCTTTATCTCTCTCTTCAAAGAAAAGGAGAGAAATAGAGAAAGAGCATAGAATAACAGAGCTTAAAAAAGCAGCATATCTCATTTTTAAAATTGAAATGAAGAGTAGAAAACAATGCTCATCCCATGTTAACAGATTTGATATGAAGTTGAGTATAGAATGCATCATTTGAAAGTGGGTGGTTTTTTTTTGTGCAAAAGAGTTCAAACTTTTTTAAAGTAATTTCAAATTTGAGTTTAAATTCGGATATTTTGTTATATATATATTCTTTCACACGAATATAAAAAAATATTCATGAAACTTTTTTGTAGATTCGAACTATAGCTAGTTCAAATTATAATTTGACAGTCTGAATTCAAACTCAAAATTTGAGTTCTCTTAGCAGATTCGGACTCGAAGGATGTAAAGTGAGAGCGTTCGAAGATGTTGTTTAACTCTCAATCAGATATTAGACAGTGAGACTCACAACTTTACAATTCATATTAACTCTCGGTCAAATCCAACTTAATCCGGTTCATCTTTAACTACACGAGTTTTTCTTTAAAATTCGTGCAAAGTTAAAAGAACTATTAGGATTTACTAGTTCTAAAATATTCCTTTGTCTTCTCTCAAAAAAAAAAAAATTTCTCTCAAAAATATTCCTTTGTCCCGTACCGGGAGGATCCGAAATCAAAATTAAATGGGACCTAGCAATACTGATTACTTGTATTAAACAAAAATAAATACTAAAATAAGAAATAAAAAGTTGTGTTCATAATTCAATGATAAAACATGATATGAAACCATCATCTATTAGTAAACTAAAGAATGCACGATAGTTAAATTACATTTTTGAGTCTCAACATTCATCCGCAATTTTTTTTTATTTACCATCTTAAAAAAATAACCATTTAACGAAAATTTTCATTTTTACCAGAACTATAGTTTGAAACTACAGATCTAACATTGACCCGTAGTTTAAAACTGCTATACTAACTTTATGTATTTATATTAAGAAAAAGAAAGATGATTTCAATTGAGTTTGACCAACAATTATTTTTAGTGGAGGGATCCACTTACGACATTTGTAAGTTATAATATCTTATAACAATTTGATTTTGTAATTTTTAAAGTCCAAACAATCAATCTAAACAGTTCAATATTATCTCTATGTTAAAATGTGCTTGGAGATTAATTTGCATTTCTTTAAAAAATTTTTACTAGTTATTAAGTATTTTACAAAGCTACTATTTTTAGATAATTATGGACTACTGAAAAACAACAGTTTTATAAAATACTTAATAAATAGTAAAAAAAATGTAAAATTTGATCTCCAAATACATTTTAATATAGAGATCATAGTCACATTTAACGGTTTGGATGGACAATTTAGACTTTTAAAATTGAATCAATAAATATTGCAAGTAGATATCTCATCTTGTTTTTAACCATTTGAGTGGGGCCCACTCCAACAATTGGTTTAAAACTACAGTACTAATCATTTACTTTTTGAACATAGGGTAACTAAGTGGTGCTAGGGGTGTAAATGCAGCGGATAATGTTGATACCATATCAATATCTGTTTTTTAATGATCAGATATGAATACAGATACAGATAGTAAATGGATATTAAAATTTAAAATCAAATCCGCCTTAAAAGAATATAAATACAAAGCGGATAATCTTTTAATACATATTCAAATACAAAACGAATAATTATCGAATAATTGAGTTATGTACCTTAAGTTATAAATACTTAATTAAGAAAATTTATGAATTAATAAAAAAAATTAGAAAAAAAAAAGTAAAATGGAGAAGAGGAATAGACTAAGAATAAAAAAAAAAAATAGGTAAGAAATGAATTGGCCCAATGCACCAGGCACCAGCGCAATTAAAAAAAGAGCTCGACCCACAATTATAATTTATCTAAGTTAAGAGGCGCTTGAGTAAAACTAATATACACTTAAGTGTACCGTACACTTAACCCTAGGACCGTACGATTTTTTTAAAAGTCGTGTAGATTCTTCAAAAATCGTGCAGCACGAATCTCAAAGTCAATCCTAGAATTCTAGGGTTAAGTGTATGGTTCAATCGGTACACTTAAGTGTATATTAGATTGACTCAAGGCACTTATATAGTAAGAAGGCGGTTTGTAATATTGAAGTTTGCGCTGTGAGCAGAGAAATTCAGTTCTGAATAGTATCCGAATATTTGATCCGTTTAACTAGTGTTGTTAATATCATAGAAAACAGGTTTCGGATAAAATCGAATATTCGCTCTGTTTAAACAACCCAGATCGAATCCGCATCCGAATTTGGATACTATTCTGATTACTTCAAAATTATTTGGATTTGGATTCAAAAATTATCCGCTCCGTTAAATACGGATTCCGAGTGGATAACCTGAATCCGTTTACTCTTTACACCCTTAAGAGGAGCCCACCCTTAAAACTATTTTCTTTTTCAAATTTCACGATAACAAAAAAGTTGGTACCGCAGTTTATTTCTTTTTAATTGGTAAATTATAAATTTTTGAGAGACTCACTCTTTGTTTCTTTAAATATTTTTTTTCAAAAATTGAAATCAAGTCATCCAAATATTTTAATACTGACACAATTAATCAATTCCATTTCATATTATGAGATGCGCTTCTAATTTTTCTTTAAAAAAAACGATTTGTATTAACAGTTTAGACTGATTCCTCTAACGATCCTGATACAATTTTTTTTTAAAGGCACTCATTAAAAACAAAATATTGTAACTAGACCTGGTTAAGGAAAGAAGTAGTTAATGTACATCATTCCTATAATAAGTAAATTGAGTATAAATAATCAAATTAAGCAATGATCATTGGGTAACACATGATATGATAAAGGAGTTTGAATTGACGATGTTAGTTCTTCTAACAACTAATGAAGCACGAACCCCCCAAAAATTTTATTAATAACATTAAAATAAATCAAATTAAAGATAATAATATCAGTATTTGAAAAGTTCAAAATATGACATTTTCTTTGAATAATCCACTAAAATTACATAGGTCAATTTTGATGAATAATCAAACGGAATTGCAATTCAATATTAACATATACAATATGTGAAACGCGCAAAACAAATTTGCAGTTTGAGTTTTATGGCCAAAATAAGTTTGTTTGACTGCGGTCAACAATAATCAATTGTAGAAATGACTCATCTAGTTAGAAGTAGGTATTGACTTGTCAACATTTGATGGTATGAAAAGTAAATTTGAACAAAGAATTTGGTCCATATGGTCCACAAATATTTATATGAGAATTTTGAATGGACCAATGTTTTATGGCAAATAAGTTTGCTTGACTATGGTCAACAAAAATCAACTGCAAAAATGACTCATCTGGTTGGAAGTAGGTATTGACTTATCAACATTTGATGGTGTAAGAAGTAAATTTGAACGAAGAATTTGGTCTATATGGTCCACAAATATTTATATGAGAATTTTGAATGGACCAATGTTTTATGGCAAATAAGTTTGCTTGACTATGGTCAACAAAAATCAACTGCAAAAATGACTCATCTGGTTGGAAGTAGGTATTGACTTATCAACATTTGATGGTGTAAGAAGTAAATTTGAACGAAGAATTTGGTCCATATGGTCCACAAATATTTATATGAGAATTTTGAATGGACCAATGTTTTATGACAAATAAGTTTGCTTGACTATGGTCAACAAAAATTAACTACAAAAATGACTCATCTGGTTGGAAGTAGGTATTGACTTATCAACATTTGATGGTGTAAGAAGTAAATTTGAACGAAGAATTTGGTCCATATGGTCCACAAATATTTATATCAGGATTTTGAATGCACCAATGTTTTATGGCCAAAATAAGTTTGCTTGATTGTGGTCAACAAAAATCAACTACAAAAATGACTCATCTGATTGAAAATAGGTATTGATTGATCAACATCTAATGGATTAGGTGTGAGAAGTAAATTTGAAGGAAGAATTTGGTCCATATGGTTCACAGATATTTATATGAGAATTTTGAATGAACAATTGGTCCAATAGACCAACAGATTGTTTTATTACTAATATGCCCATCTATTATTCAAATCTCATCTATTAAATAAAGGGGCAAGATGGTAACAATAATTTCTAGATGGGCACATCCATACAAAAGATCTCAATCCATTCTCTCTTCTTCATTCCTCTCATTCAACCGTAACATGTCTAGTATTATAATAAAAGAAACAAAAGTAATAATTACTAGTATACTAAAATATTGATCCAATGTAAACTTTAACAATATTTTAGAATAAAAAAATCGAAAGTTTACTGCTTGAAAATTACTGGTACCGCGGGATAATTCAATGAAATTTACTATTTCGCTGAATTATTTAACGGAATTGGTCCATACAATTTTGCTAAATTATTTAATAAAATTGGCTAGATTTTGCTGTATTATTTAGTGAAAGTTACCATAGCTATTTTTTTTTTAGAAACTTGTGTCATTTTTTTTTAATTTTTTTTAATGTTATTAATATCCTATATTTGTTGCAATTTCCACAACCGAGAAATAAATCTGCTGTTATTCCAAGGGGATAATAAGACCCTATTATTCCGATCACAGCTATTGATCTTTCTTGAGATTCGGGTACAAAAAACTTTTTTCTTGAGATTCACGCATGAAAAATTTTGAACAGTTGAGATAGAAACAACAGAGTTCTATGATCCTCTTAGAATAACAACATATTTATATCCTACTAAATGAGATGTCCCACTAACAATTTTATTTTGAAAAGGAACAAAGAAATATCTTTTTAGTTCCTTTTAGTTTTATTTAATTGTTCATAAAAGGTTATATCTAAATTTCGAATTCATAACATTTTATGTAAATTTGTTTTTTTTTCCATTAAATTAAAGGATAGTTTTTTCAAAACAACTTTTTTTTAATCATTTTAATAAATATTGAATAATTAATTTAGAGGTTTAGGCATTGAAACGACTTGCTGTTGAATTATTTTGTGGTTGTGTACCAAACGAGATTTGTCTAAAAATATGGTACAAATTTAATTTAATCTAAAGAATGACAAAATATGATTTGAAACCATCGTCTATTAGTGAACTAAAGAATGCTCGAAATTATATCTTTAAGGCTTGACATTCATCCAAAATTTTTTTACTCACAATCTTAAAAAAAAAAAAACCATTTAATCTTATTTCTTGAAAATTTTCATTTCTACAAGAACCGTAGTTTGAAACTATGAATCTATATTAAGAAAAGGAAATATTGTTTCAATTGATTTTGAACAGCAATTGTTTTTAGTGGAGGATCCATTTACAACATTTGTAAGTTTCAACATCTTATAATAATTTGATTTTGTGATTTTTAAAGTTCAAATAGTCAATTCAAACTGTTCAATATGATATCTATATTAAAATGTGCTTGAATATCATATTTACATTTTTTTAAAGTTTTTTTTACCGTTTATTAAGTATTTTACAAAAATATTGTTTTTAAATAATTCTGGATCACTCAAAAATAACAGTTTTGTGAAATATTTAATAAATGGTAAAAAAAATTCAAATAAATACAAAAATTTAATCTTCAAACACATTTTAATATAGAGATTATGATCATATTGAACAGTTTGAATCAACAATTTAGACTTTTAAAATTATAAATTGGAATTATAATAAGATGTTTTTACTTTCAAATATTGTAAGTAAGATCTCTTCTCTTTTTTCTTATCATTTGAGTGGGGCCCACTCCAACCATTGATTTAAAACTACAGTACTAATAATTTACTTTTTGAACAAGGGACAACTAAGTGGGCCCACTTCAACCATTTGTTTGAAACTACAGTATTAATAATTTATTTTTTGAACATGGGACAACTAAGTGGGCCCACTCTTAAAACTATTTTCTTTTTTAAATTTCATGATAACAAAAATATTGGGACCGCACTTTTTTATTTAAGGTTGTCGTTTAAAATTGCGGTCCCTCTTTGTTGGTATCGTACTCTTAAATTGTGATTAAGATAAAAATAGATTTTAAAATATAGAAATAATTGATTTATTTTATTTTAAGATAGTAATTATAAATTTTCCAGAGACTCACTCTTTGTTTTTTTAAATATTTTTTTCAAAAATAAAATTCAAGTCATTCAAATATATTAATATTGACATCATTAATCATTCCCATTTCGTGTTATGAGATGTGCTTCTCAATTTTCCTTAAAAAAAAAATTGTATTTTAATCTAAATTTTTTATTTATAGCATAAAGAAATATATTCTAAATTTTAAAAAAAAATTAAAAATATTCAAATTGCAAAGCCAATCTATAGCTTCAAGTAATGGAGTCCACACAGTTGGCTGACTCCAATTTTTGTTTTTTTTTTGATGGAATCCCCACATCTGATACAACCTGAGTCAAAGTTTGATCGATCAAATCATACTCTCTTTTTTTTTCTTTTTTTTCCTTGGGATTCGTGTCCTTTCAGATATCTCAAAGTTCAATCAAAGTTTTTTTTATTTTTTATTTTTTTATTAGTAAATGTTATGTATAAAATATAGTTGAGATTGCAGATTGATTTTACAGACTCCAGTTTAGAGTCATAGATTGTTTATACAGATCTCGGTATTTGAGTCCGCAAATTAACTTTGTGGCCAAATAAATTTGAATTATTTAGAAACGACAGTGTTCTGATTTTTTTTGTATGCTATAAATAAAAATTTCAGTATTTTAACAACTTAGACTGATTCTTTTAATGATCCTGATACATTTTATTTTGAAAGACGCCCATTAAAAATAAAATATTTCAGCGAAAACTGGTTACTAGTTAGGGAAAGTAGTTAATTAATGCAGATCATCTCCTATAAAAAAATAAATTTAGTAAAAATAATCAAATTAAGCAATGATGATTGGATAACACATGATATGATAACGGAGTTTGAATTGACGATATTAGTTCTTCTAACAAATAATAAAGCACGAATCCCCGAAAATTTTATTACGAACATTAAAATAAATCAAATTAAAGAGACTAATATCGGTTTTTGAAAAATTATATATATGACATTTTCGTTGAATAATCTAGCAGAATTATATAGGTCAATTTTTTTTGGATAATTAAACGGAATTGCAATTCAATATTAACATATACAATATGTGGAACACGCTTGTAGACACTCAAAATTATGCAATCTCGAAAATGAATAATATACTCGCACCAAATGCAAGTTATGAAATCAATAGTGAATCAAGAATTAATATTGAAAATAAGTTGTGTTTTGTCTTTGTTATTTAGTTTGTTATTTGGAGTTTATGTTGTAGATTTTTTTGATTTATTTTTGTTGTTCAGTGCTAATATTAATGTTATTCGGGATGAAATGGAGGCCGGAACTGAGGTAGAAAACAGTTTTTATTTTTAGGATCCTAATCCTGACCGATTGAGTGAAAATCATGGAGAAAACTTCTAAAATGTAGGCAACTGCTTTTAAATTTTATGTAGCTTATAGATGAATCCTATGATAATAGATAAAATAAAACATGCAAAATAAAAAGGTAAATCATGTAGTTGTGGACACCCTAAACTGTGTAATTTTGGAAACAAAATATATATTTACATCAAACATGAGTTATGAAATTAATAATGGATGAAGAATGTAATTTTCAGGCATCTTCAAAGAGGCACACTTTGGAATTGAATTTTTTTTTGTTAGTATCATTTATTACCTAGCTAAATTTTCAGCACTTAATGCTAAAAAAAAAAAATATATATCACCATTATATATTTGTTTTGTTATTTGTATCAAATATTATTTCTAAGAATCATATTTTAATTTTTGTATATAAGACTATGATATATCCACTATGAGTAAACTATAAATAGAATTTATATAATTTGATCATACCAAAGTTATGATAATATAGGAAAAAAAATGCACGACATATCTAGTTCATGCTTTACTTCGCAACAAATTAGTATTTCGATCAAGCGTATATTCTTTTCATATCCAAACTAAAAACTTTTAAATAAGACAATATGCATACAATAAATAATATTTTTGGTACAAGATATCTTTTTTTTTCAGTACTCCAAACTTAGTAAACATATTTTGTGACATTACAAAAATCTAGAAGAGTTACGTCTCATGAGTTTCGTGCATGATTGTGTTGTATTTCAAAGCCTAGAAAAATTCAGAAAAAGTTCCATGAATGAATTTAGTAACTACATGACAAATTATTATAAAATATACATTTAAATTATTTTTGCAAGTTGTAGAACTAGCCAAAAGACAACTTGTTATCCCTTTTCAGCTATATTCTAACTTCTCATCTCATGTCAAGCCAAAAGATCAAGATGCACCTGAAATATTTCAGCAAGATTCTTGCCTATTGCACATGATATTGCTCTTACATATTAATTAAATTAATCTTAAAAGGGACATATTTACTCATTTTTATGAATGGAAACATTCTCATGTTTATCTATAATCAAAAGGTGCAGCCTCGTTTTATCCTTGATATGTATTTTGATCCCCTCATAATCAGCTGAGTTAGGCTAATATGACACTAGTATTATATCAAACTAAATAACACCATATCTTAAATCCTTAGATCTGTTTTAAGATTCGTACAAAACGAAGTGCTTGAACAGTAAAAACGGATATTACGAATCTTAAAGCAGATCTAAGAATTTAAAATGTAGTGTTATTTAGTTTGATATAATACTAGTGTCATATTAGCCTAACTCTAATCAGCTACATTGAAATCATGTATCGAGACAATTTAATTAACAAGGCTATACAATATTAATTTTTGAAATTTTTGCAACATCCGTGGCATCTTTCTGTAAAATTTTAGCATTTTTATCATTTTATAATTAATTAAAAAAAGCCTGCTGCACAAAAAGGAAGTGTCAGCAATATTCTTGTGTCTGAGTTTTTCATGTTTTTGCATCTCACAAAAAAATTATGTCAATGTATCAAAATACTTATATTTATTAACACAAAATATCTCATTTTTTTAGTTCAAATGAAAATGGTTTCAAGAGAAATAAGTATGATTTAGTCATATCAAAGTTACAAAATATCTCATTTTTTAGTTCAAATGAAAATGGTTTCAAGAGAAATAAGTATGATTTAGTCATATCAAAGTTATTTCTAGAGCAAAACCATGATTTATTGGAATAATTTTTGAAGTACGCAACTCTTTAAATTTATGCATTATTTTACTACGAATTAGCATTTGGATCAAGCATATTTACTTTTCATCTCAGAATGTAAATCTTGAGCAGATGCAACATGCAAATAACAATATTCTTTGTGCTTCTTTTAGCCATATATTAAATAGTCTAGAATTGGAAATTAATTTTTGAGAAAATGTAATATTCCCTGGGCTACAGTCTCTCAAAAATCTCCGTGTATAAAAGTCTTTCTTTTTTAGCTTAGTTCTGACGCGTTTTTAACTGCCACAACTGCCATAATTTCAAGTACAATATGTATGTTTACATAATTATATGTGTATATTTATAGGATAATATATGTATATTTACAGGATAATATGTGTATGTTTACAGAATATTATGTGTATGTTCACAGAAGGTGGTCCCTGAAGGATGTGTGTTTTGAAAGTTATCTTTTAATAATAATTTATGTGTTGTTCATGATTTTATTACGAATATTATTATTATTCTTGCTCCTTGAGATTTATATGTTATATCTTTGGAAGTATTCAAGAAGATGCTCTTGGTCTTGAATCATAGAACTCCTAAGATGACAAACATTTAATCACTAAATAAGTTCACAATCGTGGTAATTAAGGAGAAACATTAATTACCAAAGAAGATTGTCATGTAGATTAAAGTACATTGAAGTTCTATAAATGTTGATAAAGGATTATCATTCAATTACATGAATATATAAAATGTGTATTTTATATATTGAACATGACCTAAATGAATGGAACATTATATCGATTGTGTTTTGTGTCATTAATATTTCCATTGTGTCTTTAGAATCTTATATATGAGATGTGTAGGTTTTTCACATGAGAAGCATATAATGTGATTGCTATTTAAATACTATCTTATGATGGGAATAAAATAGCAGTTCGTTGTGTACAACTTGTGCGGGAGAAATCTATATGTTAATATTATCATTGTCCCTCAATTTGAGTTATGATATTACTGGGCCCCTTGGTAAAGTGGAATTATATCGCATGCAATATAACTGATGTAGTTATAATTATAATTCACTTGAGAGACCAAGAAAACGAATATAATGCAAAAATGACACGATCCAATTTTGCATATTATTCATAATATCATGTGACAAGGATAGACACAAAATTAGTGGATTGAGTAAATGATTTACTATGTCGTTTGGATAACTATAATGTAATGATAGAACCTCTTATAGTCAATAATATAAAGTTTTATATTATTGCCAAGATGACATAGATCATCTATATGGTCACACCAACTGAAGAGAAACAACAAGTATTTTACATTTCATAATGATGTATAAGATAAAATACATGTGATGAAATGCTAAAATAAAATGTCATAATATAACATACTTAGACCATAAATAAATTTATAAAGTTATGCAAATATTATTTGGTATAATGTTTGAATACATTATAAGAATAATATAAATATTGTATAATAGAATAATATGAATAATATTATTTGTTCATAAATTAATTTATTGAACCAACCATAAGATGAGATTAAAGAGAGCATGAGATGGTTAAACAAGGCTAGTGGCATTTGTGTAATTGATTCAAACCTTACACAAAGGGTTGCCCTAACCCTTGCCTATTTAAGGGGGTTCATTTTGGAGAAAAACATGCTAATTTTCTGCATATAACACTTGCCAAAATCAGCCCCTTTGAGCAGCCACGTTTTTTCTTTCTTCTTAACCAAAAGTTGAGAAGCTTGCTCTCTCATCTTCTCTTGTTAGGTTTAGCCACCAAGAAATCAAATGGTTTGTTGATTTAAAGATTGAGAGGTGGTTGTATCTAAGCCTTGAACTCCACATCCATCTATCTAAGAGATGTGGTAGTTCGTTGTTTAGGTTCAAGGTGAACCAAGAGGTGCTTCCAAGAGAACGGCGGTTCCAAGAGATCTAGAAGGGAAATCGACTTCCCTCTAACAAGAGATTTGACAATCTCTTTAGGTATAAATTATTATCTCCTCTTGTATAAAGAATAAATAAATTTTTTTATTTTTATTTAGTACACATTAAGTGCTTAATGAAACTATTAAGAAGTTTCTTGTTTGTTATTGTCATATAAATAACGTTCTTTGTGTATTGAGTTAAGTGGTGATTGAAAAAAATTTTAAATTCTCACCACATAGGCATACACATGAAATTCTTACAGTCCCCAACAGCTGTCACGCGTTTTTAACAGCTTTCACGTGTTCTTATGTTTATAGGATTTGTTGAATTAGTTTACAGGATTTAGTATTGATGTTTACAGAATTAGTTAAAAATATCCGAGAATTTTTAGAGGACTGGAATTGGAGGACCGTTAGCTGCTTCCTTAATTTTTATATGTTGTGAAACATCAAGAGTTACTATTTCATGCAGATCAAGCCATGTTAGAAGCCTTAATAAGCATAAAAACATCATACACGAATTGGAATAGTCATGATGGCAACCAAACAATGTAGAATCACATAAGTCAAATATGATAGCCATAAAAAGCTGCTCTTAAAAACTTTTCAGCAAGATTCTTGCTTTTGTACCACTTGGATTGCAATTTTTAGCATAATTCTTGACCCTTCACAAATGCATGTTTTCAAAAAAACTAATTAGACTAATTTTTCACAAAAATATTACCATGAAATATATCATTGTTTCAAAAAAAAAAAAAAAACTGCTAATTAAATTCTCCTTATAATTAAATGAAGTAGAGAAAAAGTTTGTATTGCAAACCAAAACACCAAAAAATATATAAAAACACGTTACTTGGAATCCCAAGTTTAAAACCCTAGATTATCTATTTATATTTACACCTATTAAGAACATTTTTTATGATATTATATCATATATAAAAATATTTAACAGCCAGTAGAACTCAGCAGGAAAAAATTCCAGCAACACAGTTTTTTTCAGCAGCAAAAAATGAGATTAAGAGCAATATAATTAACACATTTATGCATATTAAAAAAATATAGTCTGGTCATGTCCTTCCTACAATTTTTCAGCTTTTTTATCTTCTTGAATAAAAATAGTATAAATTTCTAAAATGAACAAGGAGGACAGCAAGAATCCAGTTATTGTGTTTCCACTTCTTCTTGACAATAAACATGATTAAAATGTGTTAAAATGATCATTAAAATTAAGTAAAACCTTCTAAGAACTTGTATGCATGGTTTGGATTTGTTCCTGTCATATATAATCATTATATTTCAATCATTTTCACAACTTTTTGTCTAACACTTGTCAAATATATTTAAGTTTGTTCAAAACAGGTTCAGGTGTGGGGTATAGCATTTAGCAGCAGTTTGAGCATGTTTTTGAGCTTCAAGGAACTTCAAACTTCACCTATAAATAATCCCCTACATTCTCACTTCATCTCCATTGTTGGTTAGAGCATCCAAAGCATAAGAAGAGAATAAAAACGTTGAGAATTCAGCTCACAGAAAAAAAAGCAGCAAAGAAAAAAAATATGTTTTTCACAAACATTCTCATAAAACTCTAATATAATGAGCTTCAAAAAATTATAAGTGACAAACCTGTTATGCTATTCTATTAACCGAGTTCTCAAAATATTAAAACCATCCATCAAAGCCATTGAAGAGATCGTCACGACATTGTAATAACGAGAATGAAGATCAGTGTGGCTTGAAAATTTTCGATTAATTTCTACTTTCTTTTAGTTGCTTTTTTTGTCCTTTTTATTGTTGTTGTTATGTTATTTTATCTCATTTTGTAACATATATTATCGTTGAAATAAATTTTTGAAAGCTAGAATTAGTAGAAACCAATTTATCAGGTGAGTATGGTGTCTAACACCTTCCACATTCATAACTAAGACACAAACCTAATATTATCCATGGACATAAAAAAAAAATGTGTATTTCTCATTGCATTACGGGTGACGACTCCAAATAAAATGTAAATCACACTTAAAAGATTGAACAGAGCATTAGTTTTGGAGCACTCTCAAAACTACACACATAGAACTTTTCTATTGGCTCATGAAATAGTTGTGAGAAGACATGAATGGCGATACTTTCTAAAGGAAAAATATCTTGGTCATTCCTTTGAGACACATTTGAAAGCACTCTAGAATAGCTAATTAAAAATAGGAAATTCATCCAAGAGCAATTAAAAATATTTAAAGCATTTTTTTATTATATATTGTTGAAGATGAAAAAAAAATTAAAAATATCTAACTAGTAATTAATCAAGTAAAAATTACAATTAAAGAAAAATTTTCAGTTATCGTTTAATTTGAAGCAATGTATGTAAACATAATCTAACCATGAGAAAAATGATCACCTGCCGTCATTAAAATTGTGGCAAATGAAGCCCTGGAAATTATGATTTCAGCAGAAGCTCACCTTAAATTAATAGTTGTAATGTATGAAACCTCTCTATACTGGTGTTTCAATGCATTATGTGATAAGGTAGAATACCTAAATATAAAGTCAAACGCTTCGAATTAAAAAAAGATTAGGTGGAACTGTAACGAAATAGAGACTGAAAAAGGATTCTTTCTCTCTTCTCACGCTGCACCTCTTATTTTGACTTAATTGCTATTCCACCTTTTGGTAGAATTTGAAGAACAGCATTGAATAGCATTGTTTCAAATAGCACTCAACATGTTTGGATGCACTACTATTCAGAATAGGGAATCGAATTGTCTGTCTTTTGGAATAAAGAAAATTTTTATCTCCAGAATTACTGCAAAGTAGGACCAATTATTGTTAAAATGACTGATTATTATTACTTTTTAAAAATAGAGATCCACTCCGCAATAAAATTTTCTACTCCAAGAAAGCAGACGATTTAATTCCTTCAAAATAGTGTTACTATTCTGAAAATGGTCCTATTCTCCTGCAGCCAAACATAGTGTTGCATATTTGTACCGATAACAGGTACAGCTGAAATGATTTCACTATGGATATATCCAATAAAGCAATAATGTCACTTTATCAGCTCTCATACATTTGTCATTGTATCAGAAAGCCTGACAAGGTAAATTATTCCTATTTTAACGTATGAATCAAGAAAGAAAGATCATTCCAATCAGGACAAGACAAAAAAAAGAGAGTATATTTTGTGCTCTTTATTATTTTAGTAAAGACTTGCTATGTAGATATGATACATTAGCAAAAATGCTATCTTTTGCGGAGGTTTCATCTGCGATATTGTGCGGTAGTTTTGATCTGATTTATTTATTTTGGATCGGACGGGCTGAATTACAGGTTCACTAAATTTTGAATTTTTTTAAAATTCAAGAAAAATCTGATCTGATACGTTCGATTCGAAATTAACGGACCAGATCAAAACCACCACACAGCACCGCAGGTAAAACCTCCGCAGAAGATACGTTCTCACATTAGCGAGCTTGAATATCAGGCACAAACTAATTGCCTAATTGGATCAGCGGAAGAAAATATTCTTTACCAGTACTGTTTGGAATAAGGGAGTGAAAATTTGCTTGAACCAGAAATTGCGTAAACCCCAACCAAAATTACAAATTTCATTTTTTTTACCAGTTTTTTCCAGCAATTTACACTACAACAGTAGTTGAATTAGGTACAAATTACAGTTTTTACCAGCAATCCGTACAAATTCCAGTTTTCTTCCAACAATCTAAATTACAACAGTAGTTGAATTAGGTGGGAAAAAAGAAAAAAAAATGGCAGCTACAGATACATTTCACAAACTTTTTTTATAACTAACTGTTCTATCTTTCATTTCTCTTCTCATTTCTTAATCTAATATTAACTGTACAAGACGATAGATGCAATATTATTATTTATTTTTTCAATTATTTGCCTCAAATATTAACTTCATGGTAATTTAAGACTGGTTTTTTATTAATACCTTTAAAAGAAAAAAAAATTAAACATATACCATATTTTTTTTGTCAGATTTTATCTTATAAAATAACTGCTAATTACCTAGAATCAATGGTTTAATTATTCAGCAATTATGTGTTATAATTTTTCTTTTAAAAAAATCAAAATCAAAATCTCTTCCTCTTCCTCTCTATAATTGAGATGGTTTAAAATTTAGAAGAGTTACTTTAAATCTTGAGTTTCTCAAAAGTAGAGACATGGACAAAGCAATAAAAAATATAAAAAAAACACCTTTCTAACAATTTAATTTTGAAAAGAGACCCCACTAATAAAAGTAGAGACATAGATAAAGCAATAAGAGGTCCCCACTAATTATTTTTAAAAGAACAAAGAAATGTCTTTTTTAGTGTTTTTTTTTTGTTTTATTTAATTGTTTATAAAAGATTATATTTAAATTTTCAACTCGTAATCTTTCACATAAAGTTGTTTTTTGCCATTAAATCAAATGATAGTTTTTCTAAGGCAATTTTTTTGACTCATCTTAACAAATGTTGAATAATTAAGAGATTTAGACATTGAGACGACTTGCTGAGACTGTTGAATTATTCTATAATTGTGTACCAACGAGATCTATCTACAAATATGGTACAAATTTAGTTTGATATTTTTAATGCCATTGATAAAAACAAATTAGAATTTAAAGTTGTTATACCATAAGAGAAAAGTTTCAAAGATAGTAATTAATAATTTATTGATGAATAATATGTAATTTTGATGAGTACGGTTAAAATGTCTCATTACTTTTATGCTCAAATCATGTACGTCTCACATTTTTATTTTTGTTTTTAAAGTTTAAATAATTGATATGAACCGTTCAATATAATATTCATATTAAAATATATCTGGAGACCAAATTTTTATATTTTTAAAAATTGCTATACTATTTTTTTGAATAGATACAAAATTGCTGATCTTGAATGATCCAGAAACAGCTTAAGTTAGGTATAATATCAGATTTTGTACATAATAAAAATAGAAAAAAGAAGTTGAGTATAGAATGCAATTTGCATCATTTGAAAAGTGGTTGCTGATTTGACAAGTCAAAATGATGTAATTTTTTTTTTCTTTAGAAATCATTTGTACAAAGTCAAGAACAGTCTGGAAATCATTCAAAAAGTGGGACCAATCAATACTGATTACTTATATTATTAACAAAAAGAGATACTAAAATAATAAACAAAAGTTATATTCATAATTCAATTGTTAAATTATATTTTTAAGCTCGACATTCATCCGCAATTTTTTTATTCACTATCTTAAAAAAAATAACATAACTTTACTTTTTGAATTTTTTTTATTTCTACCAAAACCGCAGTTTGAAACCACATATTCAATGGAAATAACTTTGTTACAATCCTACAAGATCGCAGGGTTTCTGCAATTCTAATCTCAACTGTTCATATCTTTTTTTTTTTGATGAAAAATAAGAATCTAGTCCTTATTTGTTTTATTGATCATGAAAGGTTTCAACATGAAACCATTTACAAAAACAGAGTGCTATTCAACTTATTTGAGATCTATGTATAAAAATTATTTCTTTTTAAAATTCGTACAATATAATAAATGAAGAATTAAAATTGAAATCATAAAACCTGCGATCCTGTAGAATCGCAGCAGATTTGCTTCCCATATTCAATATGGATAAGCACTTCTGCAGACTGCAGTTTAAAACTGCGGTACTAACTTTGATCTTTATATTCAGAAAAAATAATTATTTCAATCGATTTGAACCATTTGAGTGGTCCCATCCCAAGAATCGGTTTTAAAACTGTGGCACTAACCATTTGGGACCACCCCTGAAACCATTTCCTTTTTCCAATTTTAGAAAAGAAAAAAACAAAGTTGATACTGTAGTTTCCTAGATGGGGTTGTCTTTTGAAATTTCAATTCCTCCCCATTGGTATCCTACTTTTAAAATGGGGGAATTTCATGTATACCCCTCAAAAACTTCAAAATTATGTATTTTTCACTCTAAATTTCAAATACTCACAAATTTACTTATTTTATTGTCTTTTATATTAAAACTCATTCTAAATTTATAAAATACTAATTCTAAATTTTTTTTAAGTAAAACTACTGGACACTTTAAATTTTCAAGAATTTATACATATGATTTGTACATAAAGTGTTATTGTTGAGATTTATATACTTTGAAAAAGCAATAAGAGGTCCCACTAATAAAAAAAGCACATTTCTAATAGTTTTATTTTGAAAAGAGGTTTCCACTAATAAAAGTAGAGACATAGATAAAGCAATAAGAGGTCCCACTAACAATTTTATTTTGAAAAGGAACAAAAAAATATATTTTCTAGTGTTTTTACTTTTATTTAATTGTCCATAAAAGATTATATCTAAATTTTGAACTCATAATGTTTCACATAAATTTGTATTTTGCCATTAAATCAAAGAATAGTTTTTGTAAGACAACTTTTTTGAATCATCTTATTAAATATTGAATAATTAAGAGATTCAGACATTGAAACAAATTGCTGAGACTATTGAATTATTTTGTAATTGTGTACCATCGAGATCTATCTAAAAATATGGCACAAATTTAATTTAATATTTTTAATTCTATTGATAAAAATAAATTAGAATTTTAAGGTTTTTATACCATAAGAGGAAAGTGTCAAAGATAGTAATTAGTAATTTATTGATGAATGATATGTAATTTTGATGAGAGGGTGAAAATGTCTCGTTACTTTTATGCTCAAATGATGTATGTCTCACATCTTTTTTTTTCAAAGTTTAAATAATTGATCTGAGCCGTTTAATATGATATTCATATTAAAATACTTGGAGACTAAATTTTATATTTTTTAGAATTTTTTTATTTTTATTTTAAATAGATACAAAATCTCTGATTTTGAATGGTCCAGAAATAGTTTAGTTAGATATGTAGTCACTATTTATTGATCAAAATTTTTTTATTATTTTTTAAGTCAAGTGTAGTGATTTTGTACATAA
Organism: Carex pumila; assembly: GCA_033356055.1. Taxonomy (NCBI): domain Eukaryota; kingdom Viridiplantae; phylum Streptophyta; class Magnoliopsida; order Poales; family Cyperaceae; genus Carex; species Carex pumila. The sequence continues at coordinate 96,047 of JARJHM010000192.1, read as the reverse complement.
TAAAGTAGTAAAAAGAAATTCATAGTAGGATTTGATAGGAAGTTGAGTCCGAAATGCATAATTTGAAAAGTCGTTGCTGATTTGACAAGTCCAAATAATATATATATATATATATATATATATATATATAAATACAGAGGAGGGATCAAGTTACAATATTTTTTTGAATTATAACAAGTTATAACAAATATTTTTTACATTTTGAAAGTTCAAATCGTTGATTCAAACTGTTAGATGTGATATTTAGAATAAAATGTGCTTGTAAACTAAATTTTATATTTTTTTTGAATTTTTTTACTATTTAATAAGATGGTTGCAAAATTCAATGGTTTGAAATTATTTTTAATTAGTTGTTGAATTTTATTGAGATTCAGATACGGAATTTTTTTTCTTCAAATTCACGCAGATTTATTTCCGGGAGGAGTGAAAGAGTTCAAAGTTTTTTAAAGTAACTTAAAATTAAAATTTGAATTCAAATATTTCATTATGTTTTGACACGAATATTAAAACTTTTCATAAATTTTAAAATTGAATAAAACTTTGAACAGTTCAAATAAGAATAATAAGGTCCTGTGATCTCTTTGAAATAACAATAGATTTATTTCCGGGAGGAGTGAAAGAGTTCAAAGTTTTTAAAGTAACTTAAAATTTAAATTTAAATTTGAATTCGGATATTTTGTTATGTTTTGACATAAATATTAAAAAATTTCATAAATTTTTAAATTGAATAAAACTAGTTCAATTTATCATTTGACGTTCGGAGTTCAAACTTAAAAATTTGAGTTATCTCAGCAGATTTGGATCCAAAGAGGGAAAGGGATTTGAGATTTATTCTCAACCACTTTAAAATTCAGGCTAGTACATGGACAATATTATGTGTGCTTTGAGATTCGTACATCGTTAAAAGAACAGTTCGGAAATCATTCTAAAAAAAAATTCTTTGTACGGTACCCTACTAGATGCAAATTCAAAAAAACAAAAAAATTGGAAGCGTTTGAAGATGTTCATTGAGGCTAAAATAATAAACAAAAGGTGGAACCAATGTATATATACTAATTACTTGTATTAAACAAAAAGAGATACCAAAATAATAAATAAAAAGTTATGTTCATAATTCAATGACAAAATCATTTTCTCATGTTCATAATTCAATGATAATAAATAAATAATTATTTCAATTGATTTGAACCATTTGAGTGGTCCCATCCCAAGAATCGGTTTTAAAACTGTGGCACTAATCATTTGGGTCCACCCATGAAACCATTTCCTTTTTCCAATTTTAGAAAAGAAAAAACAAAGTTGATACTGTAGTTTCCTAGATGGGGTTGTCTTTTGTAATTTCAATCCCTCCCCGCTCATACCCTCCTTTTAAAATGGAGGAATTTCAAGTATGCCCCTCAAAAACTTCATAATTACATATTCTCTCCTCTAAAGTTTAAAATTATATATTTTTCACTCTAAATTTCAAATACTCACAAATTTACTCATTTTATTATCTTTTATATTAAAACTCATTCTAAATTTATAAAATATCCATTTTACCCTTTTATTAAAAGCATATAAAGCCCATCACTCTTGCAATTATGTGTAAATTTGATGAGTAGGGTTAAAATGTCTCATTACTTTTATGCTCAAATTATGTACATCTCACATCTTTATTTTTATTTACAAAATTTCAATAATCGATTTGAATCATTCAATGTACTTGGAGACCAAATTTTACACTTTTTATAATTCTTTACTATTTTATTAAATAGATACAAAATTTCAGATTTTGAATGGTCCAGAAACAGTTTAAGTTAGGTATAAAATCACTATTTATTGATGAAAATCTTCGAGTGAGTCTATGGTACTATGCATATCACAGGTTGTTACTGTGCTACAGCTCTATATTCGAATTTTCAAATCCTAACGGTCGATCCGAACCATTCATCTTGTTCTCCATATTAATGTGTTTGGAGACCAAATTTTACATTTTTTTAAAATTCTTTTTCTATTGTTTTAGATATTTAGAAAATTACTTGATCTGAAAATTTTGGACCATCCAAAAACAGTGATTTTCAATAAATCTAAAAAAATAGTAAAAAAAATTTTAAAAATATAAAATTTGGTCTCCAAACACATATTAATATGGAGAACAAGATGAACAATTGAGATCGATCGTTAAAATTTAAAAAACTTGAATATAAAGTCGTAACACGGTATCAAATTGTAATATACATAATACTGTAGACTCACTCAAAATCTTTTATTATTTTTTAAGTGAAGCACAGTGACTTTGAACATAATAAAATAGTAAAAAAACATTCATAGTAGGATTTGATACGAAGCGTTGAATGCATCATTGGAAAAGTGGTTGTTGATTTGACAAGTCTTTTTATTTTTTTGACAGACTTGATGTTGATTTGACAAGTCAAAATGTAGTTTTTCTATTGTCGAATTATTCAAGATAACTGTATAACTATTTGGAAGTAGAGAGTGGGAGGATTGGAAATAAATTTGCGCATCTTTGAATAATTATGACCAGTATGATATTAGTGTTATTTTAGTTTATATAATGCTAATTCTAAAATTTATTGAATCAATTTTAAATAGTGAATTCAGATCATTCAAATCGATCTATTTTATTAATTGTGTATTTACATCAAAATTTATAATTTTTTGAATTTATTTAATATCAAATTAAGCGGTCAAATATATTATTTTTTAAGTTAATTTTAATACATTCATTTTTTTTAATATTTTTACCGCTTGATTTGATACTAAAATAACTCGAAAATATAAAAAAATTGTATGTAAATGCATCATTCATAAAGTACATCGGTTTGAACGGTTTGGATTAGTAATTTGAAATCTATTTAATTAATTTTGAAATTAGTGTCATATGACACGATGTTATACTAGCCGGACTCTGTTCAAAAGGTTGATAGAATCTTGTTAATACAATTTCAACTGTTGATTTTTATGGAGACTCGGATACAAATACTTTTTTTTTCTTGAGATTCATGTATGAAAAACTTTGAACGTTTCAGATAAAAATAACAGGGTTCTGTGATTCCTTTGAAATAACAACAGATTTATTTTCAAGGGAAGTTAAAGAGTTCAAATTTTTTTTAAAGTAATTTAAAATTTGAATTTGAATTAAGATATTCCGTTATATTTTGACACAAATATTAAAAGTTTTCATAAATTTTTAATTTGAATAGAATTAGTTCAATTTGTCATTTGACGTTCGGAATTCAAACTTAAAAATTTGAGTTATTTCAGCAGATTTGGATCCAAAGAGAGAAAGAGACTGCTAGACCGATATCTTCTGTAGTATTCTACTGTGAGACACATTACTTTACGATTTGAGATTTATTCTCAACCGCTTTGAGATTCAGGTTAGTACATGGACAATATTATGTTTACTTTAAAATTCGTGTAAAATAAAAAAAAAAAACAGTCCGGAAATCATTCTAAAAAAAATTCTTTATACGGTACCCTACTATATACAAATTCAGAGAAAAAGTGGGACCGATCAATACTGATTACTTGTATCAAACAAAAAGAAATACTAAAATAATAAATAAAAAGTTATGTTCATAATTCAATGATAAAAAATGGTATGAAACCATCATCTATTAGTAAACTAAACAATGCGCGATAGTTAAATTACATTTTTGAGGGTCGAGATTCACCAGAAATTTTTTTATTTACCATCTTAAAAAAATAACCATTTAATTTTATTTCTTGAAAATTTTCATTTCTACCAGAACCGTAGTTTGAAACTGCAGATCTAACATAGATCCATAGTTTAAAACTGTAATACGAACTTTCTGTATTTATATTAAGGCAAAGAAAGATTATTTCAATTAATTTTGAACAACAATTGTTTATAGGGAGGGATTCACTTACAACATTTGTAAGTTATTAATTTCTTACAATAATTTAATTTTGTGATTTTAAACTTTAAACAGTCGACATGATATATATATATATATATATATATATAGAGGAGGGATCGGATTACACCACTTTTTTGGTGACATTGTGTGACAATGTCCATTTTTGAAATTTCAAAATCCAAATAGTCGATCCAAACCGTTCAATATGATGAATATATTAAGAGTAACTTGGAAATAAAATTTTACATTTTTCTGAATTTTTTTACTATTTATTAAGTATTTAACAAAATCGCTATATTCAGACCGTTGAATTTTTGAACCCCTCTAAATAAACCCAAAAAAAATTCAGAAAAATGTAAAATTTGATCTGTAAGTACATTTTAACATATCCATCAAGTTGAACGGTTTGGATCGACTGTTTGGACTTTGAAAATGGACGGTGTCATTCCATGTCACCAAAAAATGGTGTCATTTGATCCCTCCTCATATATATATATATATATATATATATATATATTAAAATGTGTTTGGAGATCAAATTTAACGTTTTTTTTGTTACTATTTATTAAGTATTTTACAAAACTAATGTTTATAGATAATTTTGAACCACTAAGAAACAATATTTTTGTAAAATACTTAATAAATAGTAAAAAAATTAAAAAAAAATGTAAAATTTGATCTTCAAGCATAAATAAAGATCACGTTGAATAGTTTGGATTGATAGTTTTAACTTTTAAAAATTACAAAAAAAAAATTATTATAAAACATTGTAACTTACAAATAGTGTTAGTGGATCTCTTCTCTTATTTGTAACCATTTGAGTGGAGCCCACTCCAACAATTGGTTCTAAAACTGTAGTACTAACCATTTGGTTTTGAACATGGGGCAACTAAATGAGGCTCACCCTTAAAACTATTTTCTTTTTCAAATGTTACAGTAACAAAAAAGTTGGTACGGCAATTTTCTGTTTGGATTGTCGTTTGAAATTGCAATCTCTCACTGTTGGTGTTGTACCTTTAAATTGTGATTCGGATAAAAATAGATTTTTTTTTTAGAAAAAAAAATTGTTGGTTTATTTATTTTAAGATGGTAAGTGATCAAATTTTGAGAGACTCACTCTTTGTTTCTTAAAAAAAATATTTCAGAAATTGAAATTAAGTCATCCACATATTTTTAATATTGATTCTTAGACTGATTTCTCTAATGATCCTGATACATTTTTTTTTGTGTGTGTGAAAGGCGCCCATTAAAAACAAAATATTGCAGCTAGACCAAGTTACTGGTTAATCATCTCCTATAAATATTAAATTGAGCAAAAATAATCAAATTAAGCAATGATTATTGGGTAACACATGATATGATAACATTAAAAAGCAGGAATCCCCGAAAATTTTAAAAATAACATTAAAATAAATCAAATTAAAGAGAATAATATCAGTTTTTTGAAAAATTCTAAATATGATATTTTTGCCGAATAATTCAGGGGAATTACATAGACAATTTTGCTGGATAATCTAACATAATTGCATTCAATATTAACATATACAATATGTGAAATGCATAAAATTATGGTCAAAATAAGTTTGCTTGACTGCGGTCAATAAAAATTAATTGCAAAAATGACTCAAAGTAAGTACTGGCTGCTCAACATCTCTCGAGGAGAAATTTGGTCCACACAATTCACATATATTTATATGATAATTTTGAATAAACCATTGGTCCAATAGATTGTTCTATTACTAATATGTCCATCTATTTTTCAAATTTCATGTATTAAATAGAGGGGCAAGATGGTAACAACAGCTTTTAGATGAGTACATCCATTCAAAAGACCTCATCCATTCTCTCTTCCCCATTTCTCTCATTAAACCGCAACATTTCTAATATTATAATAACAAAAAGTGACTATTACTTTAATATTAAAATATTTGATACAATGTAAACTCTAATAAAAGTTTTTATAAAAAAGTCAAAAGTTTACGACTTAGTCACATAATAATATTTTAGTATAACAAAGTCAAAAGTTTGCGACTTAGAATTTATTATTTTGCTGAATTATTAAAGGAAATTTGTCCATGCAATTTCGCTAAATAATTTAGTAAAAGTGACTATGCATTTTTTTGTATTATTTAATGAAAACATCATAATTTTTTTTAGAAACTTGTGTCATTTTTTATTTAATTTATTTTAATGTTATTAATATCTTATATTGGTTACAATTTCAACAATCGACAACTTCGAAACAGTGCACCTCCCAACAACAATGAAAAATATAAATAATAAAAACAATTAACAATAAGAAATAATTCCTTACAATCTCTGTCTCCAACAACAATTTTAACTTTTTTGACTAAGGATGTTGTGGATTAACTTTCCCTTTATATAAAGATATGAAAAATCAAGAAATCTACTTTTAGTGGATTATAATTTATAGCTAATAGATAATTAATTTAAATGTCTTGTTAATGGAAGGAATGCCTAATTAATCCATCATATAAAAGAGTTTAAATGTCTTGTTTGAAGTCTCAACTTAAAAAACCATTGGAATATTTATTAGTTAAAAATTAAATCTTGCCATGAACTCTGAATAATTCAAATTTTATTTAATTTGCCAATGGAAAAATTGATCTAATTTGTATCAACATAACATTAGTGTTGCTTAATTTTTAATCATATTATTCATTTTGACACCTCGGTAAAACTTAATATGTCTTGAATATTTATTGACATCTTGATATCTTTCTTGATTTTTTTTATTTAGAAAGATGAAAGTCTATTTTATTTTTATTTTTATTCAATGTTAATAACGTATCTCCATTTGAATTATAATTCACGATCTTCCTCACGGAGAACATTGTCATTTGTCACTAAATCAAAAACGGATTCTCACTTTTTAATTTAATATATTAATTGTCCAAGACAATAGATGTGATATTAATTTTCTTCAATTGTTTACCTCAAATATTAATATAAGCAATATTAATTTGTATGACAAAATAAATTGAAAATAACTAAATCATAACTTCAGTGTAATTTAAGGTCGATTTTTTATTAATATCTTACAAAGAAAAAAAATTAAACATATACCATATTTTTGTCATATCTTATCTTATAAGATAACAGCTAAATGAGGTCCTCTTCAAATCCAAAAAAAAAAAAAAAAATGAGAGGTTCCACTAACAATTTTATTTTGGAAAGAAACAAATATATATCTTCTCTAGTGCTTTTACTTTTATTTAATTGTTCATAAAAGATTATATTTAAATTTCGAACTCATAATCTTTCGCATAAAGTTGTCTTTTGCCATTAAATCAAATGGTGGTTTTTTAAAGCAACTTTTTTAATTTAACATTATGTAATTGTGTACCAACAAGATCTATCTAAAAATATGGCACAAATTTAATTTAATATTTTTAATGCCATCGAATAAAAACAAATTAAAATTTAAGGTTGTTATCCCATAAGACGAAAGTGTCAAAGATAGGAATTAGTAATTTATTGATGAATAATATGTAATATTTATGAATATGGTTAAAGTGTCTCATTACTTTTATGTTCAAATCATATACGTCTCACATTTTTATTTTTGTTTTCAAAGTTTAAATAATTGATCTGAACCGTTTAATATACTTGGAGACAAAACAATAAAAAAACACCTTTCTAAAAGTTTTATTTTGAAAAGAGGTCCCATATTAAAGTCGAGACATAGATAGAGTAATAAGAGGTCCCCACTAATAATTTTATTTTGAAAAGGAACAAAGAAATATCTTCTCTAGTGCTTTTACTTTTATTTAATTGTCCATAAAAGATTATATTTAAACTTCGAACTCATAATCTTTTACATAAAGTTGTCTTTTGTCAATAAATCAAAGACTAGGTTTTCTAAGGTAACTTTTTGAATCAACTTAATAAATGTTGAATAATTAAAAGATTCAGACATTGAAATGATTTGCTGAGATTGTTGAATTATTCTGTGGTTGTGTACCAAACAAGATCTGCCTAAAAATATGGTACAAATTTAATTTAATATTTTTTTAATGCCACCGATAAAAAGAAATTAGAATTTAAGGTTGTTATATCATAAGAAGGAAGTGTCAAAGATAATAATTAGTAATTTATTGACGAATAATATGTAATTTTGATGAGCAGAGTTAAAATGTTCCATTATTTTTATGTTTCAATTATGTCTCACATCTTCATTATTATTTTCAAGATCCAAATAATTGAACCGAACCGTTCAATATGATATTCACATTAAAATGTACTTGGAAACTAAATTTTATATTCTTTAGAATCTTTTACTAAAAAGGTTAAAATAGATACAAAATCTCTATTTATGAATGCTCCAGAAACAGTTTAAGTTAGGCACAAAATTACTAGGTATTGATGAGAACTATTTTACTATTTTTTAAGTCAAGTACAGCAATTTTGTACACATTAAAATTAGTAAAAAAAATTTCAAAAATAAAAAATTTGGTCTCTAAATACATTTTAATATATGACAATCATGTTAATTGGTTTGAATTAACTTTTTAAACTTTAAAACCAGAAATAAAAGATATGGAACCCGATGAGACACGAAAGACGTGAGCTATTTGAAGTTTTGAACCATCATCATTTCTAATTGGTAGAAAATTATTTGATTTAAAAATTCTTGACCATTTGAAACTTGTGATTTTTTTACTATTCTTATACCGTGCTTTCATGTTTTGACAGACTAGTACCAGCTGTTTGATACCATGATCTGATAACTTTGTTAGTTTGGTTTATCCAAAAATCAGTGGTGTATACCACTTCTATAAAAAAACATAACAAAAACAATAACAAAAAAAAAAAAAAACAAAGAAGGAATGCATCATTTGAAAAGTGGGTGGTGATATGACAAGTTAGGGCTTGTTCGGCGTTTTTACTGTTTTGTGAGAATAAAATTTTAGTTCAACTGAATTTTTTTTTTCACAGAAACAGTAAAAATCAGTTCAAATTTTGTGCCCATGTTCATTTCCGATAGTGCACTGAACATACCCTTAAAGTGCGTGATAATTTAAAATTTGAGTTTGAATTCGGATATTTCGTTATATTTTGCCACCAATTTTAAAAGAATTGATGAAATTTTAAACTGATCTTAACTAGTTCAATTTATGATTTGATGGTCCAAGTTCAAACTCAAAATTTGATTAATCTCAGCATATTCGGATTGGAAGGGGCAAATGGATATTACGGTGGGTCTCACTAATTTACGATTTGAGATTTGCGACTGACAAAGTTTAAAGAATGGTCCCAATTCATTCATTCTAAAGGTTTGAATCCATTAGAGAATTATTCTAAAGTTTTTTTTGTGTGTGTGATACGTACCGTACTAGATAAGAATTCAGGAGAAAAGTGGGACCGTTTTGAAGATGTTCTTTCAGGAAGTACTAGCGAAGCTTGAGTCGAAATTAAATGGGACCAATTAATGCTGGTTGCTTGGACTATTAACAAAAGGAAATACTAAAATAATAAACAAAAGGTTGTGTTCATAATTCAATGACAAAAATTGATATGAAAACATCATCTAATAGTAAACAAAAAGATTATTTCAATTGATTTTGAACAACAATTGTTTTTAGTGGATGGATTCACTTATAATATATTACAATAATTTGGTTTTGTAATTTTTAAAATCTAAACAGTCAATGACATGATCTTTATATTAAAATGTGCTTAGAGATCAAAATTTATATTTTTTTAAATTTTTTTTACTATTTATTAAATGTTTAACAAAACTGATTTTTTAGATAATTCCAGACCACAAAAAAATAACAGTTTTGTAAAATACTTAATAAATAGCAAAAAAAAAAAATATAAATTTTGATCACCAAGTACATTTTAATATAGAGATGATGGTGAACTCTTTCAATCGATATTTTGAACTTTTAAAATTACAAAACCGAATTATTGTAAAATGTAGTGTTTTAAAATGCGGCCACATGGACCGCATGTGCTTATGAAGTATTCTTCCGCATATAACATCTCATGCAGTCAAGTTCATGCGGTTTTGAATTTCCTGGCACATATACAGTCCATGTGGACTTTAAAAGACTAAAAATTATTTCGCAGTGGAGAAGATTATAATCTATAATCTTTATAATATGGTAAAGAGCACAAACCACTCGACTAAACAAGTATTTAGATATAATTAGTTTTATTCTATCTATATTTTCTTAACAAAGTATAGTAAAACTGCATATGTACTCCCAAATCCGCTTATGCGTCCGTATGCCGTATATGCAGTATGCAGTAGCTTTCTGCATGCATGATCAAAATTGCATTTTAAAACACTGATAAAATGTTATAAATTACAAATATTGTAAGGATATCCTCCTCTTATTATTTTTAACTATTTGAGTGGGGCCCACTCCAACAATTGATTTTAAAACTACAGCACTAACCATTTACTTGGTTTTGAACATGGGGCAACCAAGTGGACCCATCCTAAAAAAAAAATTATTTTTCAAATTTCACAACAAAAAAAGTTGGTACTGCGGTTTTCTATTTGATGTTGTCGTTTGAAATTGCGGTCCCTCTCTATTCGAACCGTACCTTTAAATTTGTGATGGTTAATTTTTTTTTAGAAAAAAAAATTAATTGGTTGATTTATTTATTTTTAAGATGGTAAATAATAAAATTTTGAGAGACTCATTCTTTGTTTCTTTAAATATTTTTTTCAAAAAATTAAAATCAAGTCATCCAAATATTAAATATTTTAATATTGACATCATTAATCATTCCCATTTCATGTTATGAGATGTGCTTCTCAATTCTCCACCCCCCCCCAACAAAAAAAAAAAGATCCCTGCAGTGAGGCAAGATTGAGATATGGGGTCTGTGTGAGTGCCTAAGGGCTGTGATAATAAAGAAAAAAAAAAAAAAGCCAATGCTATCTAGTACAGCTATTTAAGGCATAGCTCTCCCACGGGAGAGCAGGGGCTCGATCCCTTCAGTGGGGCAGGATTGAGATATTGGGTGTGTGTGAGTGCCTGAAGGTTGTGATTAAAAATAAAAAAAATAAAAAAAATTTCTATTAACAGCTTGGACTGATTCCTCTAATAACCGTGATGCTTTTTTTTTTTTTTTTTTTTTTTGTGAAAGGCGCCCTTTAAGAACAAAATATTGCAGCTAGACCAGGTTACTGGTTAGGGAAAGTAGTTAATCTAGATCATGTCCTATAAAAAGTAAATTGAGTAAAAATAATCAAATTAAGCACTAATCATTGGGTAACACATGATATGATAAAGGAGTTTGAATTGACGATACTAGTTCTTCTAACAAATAATGAAGCACGAATTACCAAAATTTTATTAGTAGCATTAAAATAAATCAAATTAAAGCGACTATTTTAGTTTTTGAAAATTTCTAAATATGGTGTTTTCGCTGAATAATCCAGCATAATTACATAGGTCAATTTTGCTAGATAATAAAAAAGAATTGCAATTCAATATTAACATATACAATATGTGAAACGCCCAAAACAAATTTACGGTTTGAGTTTTACCGCCAAAATAAGTTTTTTTGACTGCAGTCAACAAAAATCAATTGTAGAAATGACTCATCTGATTGGAAGTAGGTATTGACTGATCAACATATAATGGTGCGAGAAGTAAATTTGAAGCAATAATTTGGTCCATATGGTCCACAGATATTTATATGAGGATTTTGAATGAACCATTGGTCCAATAGACCAACAGATTGTTTTATTACTAATATGCCCATCTTTTTTTCAAATTTCATGTATTAAAAAGAGGGGCAGAATAGTAATAACAATTTTTAGATGAGCACATTCATTCAAAAGGCATCATCTATTCTCTCTTCTCTATTCCTCTCATTCAACCGCAACATTTTTAATATTATAATATAAGAAAGAAAAGTTATAATTACTTCTATTTGAAAATATTGGATCCAATGCAAACTTTAATAACAAAAGTAGTGATTACTTCTACATGAAGATATTCGATTCAATGTAAACTTTAATAATATTTTAGTATAAAAAGGTCAAAAGTTTACGGTGTGAAAATTGTTTGTTCCGCTAGATAATTCGGCGGAATTAACTATTTCGACAAATTATTCAACAAAATTGTCATATAATTTCGTTAAATAATTCAGTAAAATTGATTATGCATTTTGTTGTATTATTTACAGAAAATACCATATTTTAATTATTTAGAAACTTGTGTCATTTTTTAATTTAATTTATTTTAATGTTATTTATATCCTATAATAGTTGCAATTTCAACAATAGACAACTTCGAAACAGTGCACCTCCCAACAACAATGAAAAATATAATTAATAAGAACAATTAACAATAAAATATAATTCCTTACAATTTCTGTCTCCAACAACAATTTTAACTTTTTGACTAAGGATGGTGTGGAAAAGTGAAGATTTAGCTTTTTATTTTTTATTAATAAAGTATTTTAAAAGTCGTGAAAGAGAATCAAATTCTCGACTTCTGAGTTATTAAACAAGTTTTAAAAAAAAATTCTAATCAATTGTGCTACCTCTCTTCTCTCTTCTCACTTCTTAACTTAATGTATTAACTATACAAGACGATAGATGCAATATTAATTTTCTTCAATTATTTGCCTCAAATATATATTAATATAAGCAATATTATTTTGAACAACTCATAATCTTTCACATAAAGTTGGTTTTTGTCATTAAACAAAAAGTTAGGTTTTTCAATATAATTTTTTTGAATCATCTTAATAAATGTTGAATAATTAAGAGATTCAAACATTGAAACAACCTGCTGAGACTGTTGAATTATTTTGTGATTGTGTACTAAACAAGATCTGCCTAAATATATGGTACAAATTTAATTCAATATTTTTTTAATGCCACCAACAAAAAGATATTAAAATTTAAGATTGTTATACGATAAGAGGGAAGTGTCAAAGATAGTAATTAGTAATTTATTGATGATTAATATGTAATTTTGATGAGTAGGAGTTTTTTTTTTTTTATAAAGCTAATAGAGGTTATCAGGATTGAGTAGGGTTAAAATATCTCATTACTTTTATGCTCCAATTATGTCTCATATTTTTATTATTATTTTCAAAGTCCAAATAATTGATCTGAACCGCTCAACATAATATTCATATTAAAATGTACTTGGAGATATTTTATATTTTTTAGAAATTTTATTATTATTTTTTTATATAGGTACAAAATCACTATTTTTGAATGGTCCAGAAACAATTTAAGTTTGATACAAAATCACTATTTATTGATGAGAATCTTTTTACTATTTTTGAGTCAAGTACAACGATTTTGTACATATTAAAAAAGGGAAATTGGTTATTTACCAGTCCAAAACCTTCAAATTTGAAAAATGCCACTCCAAAATGAGAAATTATTAAAATGCCACTCTAAACTTAAAAAACTCTTAATTTTGCCACTCCAAATTATTAATGACTAAAATACCCTCCCCATTTCTTACATCCATCCCTTCGCTCTCTCTCTTTGTATTCAGAAGCCAGCGAAATCTAAGTGATTTTCTTTTTGTCCTCCATTGTCGAGCAGAAGGTTGATCCGATGCGATTTCTTCCTCTCATCCAATGTCAAACATGCAACCCTCGCCTCCCTCGCTCTCTCTCGTTGCTTTTGTCATAAAATCTCTATTTTCTTTGGGTTTTTAACTAAAACCGCACTATCAAAAAGAAATTTTGATCTTTGAAGTGGTTCTTTTTAAAAAAAAAAAATCCACTGTCAAACAGGTAACCCTAAAATTGATTACTTGGATCAAAATTTTATGAAATCAGATTTGAATTTACTCTAGCTATTTACCATTTTGTCAGAATTTGGGCAATTTGAAAGCGTTGGCTAATATAAGAAGAAATCATGTACCTCTTTTATTCCACCTGTAATTTTTTATGGAACTATCGTTGTTTATCTACAATATTGTATGTATTTAGACTAGGTCATTTGAGGATGATTGTAAGTCACATCAATATTCTCAAATTTAAGTAACATTAGGGTTAATGTGGGTTAAAATTGGATGTAATGACTTTGTAGTTGATGCTTTTATTTATATATTCATGCTTTAGATTGGGTTGACATGGTGAAGTTCAAGAAATGGGAATTTAGGTTGAATTTCAATAAAGAATGATACAGCAATTCTAATATAGAATGGGAGGGTATTTTATCAATTAATAATTTAGAGTGATAAAATTAAGAATTTTCTAAGTTTAGAGTGACATTTTGATGATTTCTAATTTTGGAGTGACATTTTTCTAATTTGAAGATTTTGGAGTGGCAAATAACCAATTTTTTCTATTAAAAATAGTAAAAAAAATTTCAAAAAAAATATAAAATTTGGTCTTAAGTATATTTTAATATGAAGATCATGTTGATCGATTTGGATTGGCTTTTTAAACTCCGAAAACAGAAATAAAAGATATGAAATATGATGAGGTACGAAAGACGTGAGCTATTTGAACCATCATCATTCCTAGATTGGTAGAAAATCATTTGATTTAAAAATTCTAGACCATTCGAAACCAACGATTTTTTTACTATATTTAACTTTTAAATATAGTAAAATAATTTCAAATAAAATAAAATTTAATGTCATGTTCCATTCATAATTTCATATGAAGATCATGTTTAACTATTGAGATCGATTATTTATATTTTAAAAATAAAAATATAAATTCATAGCATGAATTGGTTCGTAATATACACATCATTAATAACATAACATCATTCTTATTTAATAAATTTATTAAAATTCTCTGTACTATTAAAAAACAATGATTTTGTATCAATCTAAAACATAGTAATAAAAATTCAAAAAGTATAAAGTTTTTTTTTCTGAGTACATTTTAATACAAAGATCATGTTGATCGGTTCGTATCGACTTTTTCATCTTCGAGAATAAAAATATAAAATATAAAACATGATAAGGCATGAAAGATCTGGGCTATTTGAACCCTTCTTATTCCGAATTCAAATCCTACCCGATACCGTAATAGAGAACTTTTAGAATTATTTGATTTGACCGCTATTTTAACTTGGCACAAATTTCAAAGCCCAATAATGCTTCTCATATGCTAGTTTGAATTTTAAAGCGACTATAATTTAATCTCAAACTGTAAAGTAAAGAGAATCTTTTACAATATTGAAGAGGATACTTGTCCTCTTATTCCTAGATTGATAGAAAACCTTTTGATTAAAAAATTCGAGACTATTCAAAACTAATGATTTTTTTACTATACTTAACTATTTAAATATAACAAAATAATTTCAAATAAAGTAAAATTTAATGTCTTATTATATTTATAATTTAATATGAAGATCACATTTAATTATTCATATCTACTATTTAAACTTTAAAATTAAAAATATAAATTTATAGCACGAATCGATCCATAACGTCATTGATAGTGATAGCATATGCTCACTATTATTTAATTATATTATTAAAATTGACAAATATATAATTAATTGTAAATTTCAAGTTCTAACTAGCCCAACCCAACAATTGCCAACTATCTCCCACTCTCTCTCTTCATCTCCCACATTTTGTCCATCTTTCCCCTTTTTCTTCCTTCTCTTCCCACCTCACCAAATTCACACTATCATGACCACCACACCTGCTCCTCTCCCTCCTCCTCCTCATCCTCATCCTTCCTCCTCTATTGACCTCAATCTCAACCTCGACCTCGACCTCGTCACTCCCCCAAAACCCCCAAAACCAGAACCTCTCCATTACCCTCTCTCACCTCCTCCCCCTCCTCTCCAATCCCTCCCTCCTCTCAATGCTACCTCGACAACATCAACTCCTGATGAAGAAGCTCTCTTTGCTGAGTACTTTCGTCTTGCCTCTCTCTACCTTTCCTCTAACCCCAATTCTTCCTCATCTTCATCTTCCCAAGCTCTCATCCCTTTCCCTCCCTCCCCTTCTTCCCTCAATCTACAAACCCAACAACCTCCCATTAAGAAACGCAAACCACGTTCGTCTGACATGGTGCGTGTCAGTTCTTTAACTGTTCGTGACCAGATCTACTTTCGTGACCAAGTGCGTCGCGCCAGGATAACTTTCGAATCATTACGATTGCAAATCACGCATAATCAACTTAAGGCAGAGATGTTGGGTTTAGTTGAGCATCAGAAGAATACGCGCTCGGATCTCAAAGCATCTGCTCTCATGGCGGATCGTGAACTGTGGATGAATAGAGATAAGCGGATTATTGGTTCCATTCCTGGAATTTCTATAGGCGATTGTTTCTTCTTCCGAATGGAGTTGTGCGTTTTAGGTCTCCATGGCCAGGTTCAAGCTGGGATTGACTATGTTAGAGCCGGGCAATCGGCCTCCGGCGAACCGGTGGCCACCTCCATTATTGTTTCCGGCGGGTAATTTTGCGTTCATGCCCTTGGAATTTTGTTTTTTTGTTTACAGTTTATCCAAACCTGGCCAAATTTTTGTTCGGTGCCTGTTCGAAATGCAGAGGGCCGTATTATTGTGCTTTGAAATTCGTGCAGAAATGATTTTAACGGTCCTGATTTTTCAGACCAACTCAAAAGTTTGAGATATCTCAAAGGATGCGAATTCTGCTGACAGTCTCCCACTATGTCACATTTTCTCTTTTTGAATCATCTCTCTCTATTTCGGGTAAATATTTTAACAGAGCAGTTTTGACTTCATGCAATGCACAAACTACATAATCAAAACAGCATTTTATATGGTTAGTGCGCTGCATGAAGCCAAAGCTACTATGTTAAAATCTTTACCCTCTATTTCTGTTGCATTTTGCTGACAACATCAATATTTCATTTAGTACAGAGGTACATTATTTTTCTGAGGTTATGTTTATTTTGTGTATACACTTTGTTTAGGTATGAAGATGATGATGACAAAGGAGATGTACTAATCTATACTGGCCATGGCGGCCGGGACCCCAACCTGCACAAGCACTGTGTGGATCAAAAACTCGAAGGCGGCAATTTAGCCCTTGAACGGAGCATGGCTTATGGCATCGAAATCCGTGTTATTAGAGGAATTCGTACTAGAAACAGTATAGTAGGGAAGGTCTATTTTTATGATGGCCTATATAAAGTTGTCGATTATTGGCTTGACAAAGGCAAATCAGGTTTCGGTGTATATAAATACAAGATGTTAAGAATTGAAGGGCAAGAGGAAATGGGCACAGTTAATTGCCGTATGGCGGAGAATTTGAAGGTCAATCCGTTGGGTGTACGCCCGGTTGGGTACTTGAGTGTTGATCTATCAATGGGTCGGGAGGCGGTAAATATTCTCTTGTTCAATGACATAGATGACGACCGGGACCCACTTCATTTTGAGTACTTGCCAAGGCCGATTTTTCCCGCGTCAGCTGTTCAGGGAAAGTTTGCAAATGGAGGTGGCGGGTGTGAGTGTACCGGCAACTGTACCATTGGCTGTGGATGTGCCGAGAGAAATGGAGGTGAGTTTGCTTATGATGCCGGTGGAACTTTGCTGAGAGGGAAACCGCTTGTATATGAATGTGGGCCATATTGCAATTGTCCTGTCACCTGCCCGAACCGGGTCAGTCAGAAGGGGTTAAGAACCCATTTGGAGGTGTTTCGGTCAAGGGAAACAGGCTGGGGGGTTCGCTCACTTGACCTGATTCGTGCGGGTACTTTTGTATGCGAGTTTAGTGGCATTGTTTTAACAAAGCAACAATCTGAGATAGTGGTAGCAAATAGTGGGGAATGTTTGGTGTACCCGAATCAGCTCCCACCAAGGTGGATTGATTGGGGCGACATCTCTGATGTCTTGCCGGATTATACTGTCGCTGATTTCCCGCCTCAACCCGATATTAACTTCTCTATAGATGTTTCTAGGGCTAGAAATGTGGCATGTTATTTGAGTCATAGTTGTAGCCCTAATGTGTTTGTGCAATTTGTGTTATATGACCATTATAACCCTGGGTATCCTCATCTCATGGTATTTGCTATGGAAAATATACCACCAATGAGGGAACTGAGTATAGATTATGGGATGGTTGAGGAGGTTGTCGGCAAGTTGACGAATGAGTAGAAGTGTGGATTTAGTAGTTAGAAGTTAGATGGATTTTAGGCCCGTTAACCCGCTATCTGCTATGTAAGTTTTGAGGAATATTAAGATGCTTTTGGAAATAGAGGGACACTTTTCCTTTGGGTGAAATTCTCTTTTTATCAAAGGTGATCAAACTTCTCAATTCTTTTATTTATTTTTTATCACTCCTTTTCTTTTAACTATAGAGAACTTTTAAAAAAGGATCTTACTGTATCAAAATTTCAGAAAGGCTCAAATATCAAATAATTTTATTTTTATAGGTTTCTTTCCACTTGGCTCCTAAGTGTCGGTATAGGTTTAACATTGATGGAATTAAACATAAGAGGAAATAAAACAAAAGGTGATGTACTTGGGACGTGTGAGAGTAAATGAACATATATTCTGTTATACTTTGGATCATATGTTAGAAGAACATTCTTTAAATGGATTGAGAACAAATTAACCTTGTTCAACCATTTGTGGTTGTAGGAAGTTTGGTATCTTTTCCATGGTAGTGTTATCTTTGAATAGCAAAACTGGTGTATAAACTGGCTTATTTATTGATTCAATCAAATTTATAAATCTTTCTCGAACTCTGGAGAAAGGGGAGGGTTAGGTTGTCATATGTTGACACCCATATATTTCGTTTTCGTTTTTTTTTTTCCATTTTGAAGAGAAATTAAAAAGACTTCTGAAGGCAAGCCACAAATTGAGAAGTTTCTTCTCATTATAATAGGATAACAATTGTAGGATAAGTTCGAATATGCATTAGGTAGCGGGACTCTAAAATGCAATTAACTAGAGGTACAGCATCAAAGCTTCACCAAAAAACAAAACTAAATCTTTTATATACCATAAAGATCTAGAACTATCCAATAATTTGTTCAAAGGACAATGGGCTTAAATTAGGCAAGTTACCTGCTCGTAACCTAACCCTAACTCATAACCTACTTCAAACTTGAAATGCACATTGGCCTAACAACAATAATCTAGACAGACACAAAATTGGTAAATTGGCGAGACATCAGTTTTTAGTAGTTGGTGCTCTCTCTCTCTCTTTTTGAGGCTTGACAGCGGCTGTCAAGTGCTGCATTAGAATTATAAATATTGTTTACAACAGATTTGAGGTTCTGAAAAAATAAACACTTAGAAGGCACTACTACTCTCTCTCTCTCTCTCTCTTAATTTCCGAATATTCTGATATAACTTGATATCCTAATGTATTATTTATGAACTTGTTTTTGTCTGTGCAGTTTAGCTTCTTTCAGCTGAAGAACTTGGTATGATTTCCATGCAGAAACATAATATTGGATTGAAGCTTGAAAATTTATATTTTGTACTCAATTGTAACCAGAATGTGTTCATTAACAACATACCCATCTAACCTCATTTTTGCAAAAGAAACTTTTAGGTCATCAGGAAGCCTGGGGTTCTAGATATCAACTTTTGTTGTAAAAATTGTTACAAACAAGTCCTTGTAAATATTTTAATGCTTTATCTAAATACTTTTCGTTCCGTTTTCTTTATTTATAATGTGTGATTATTGATGCTAGTTAATGCATTTTAGTACTAAATTAGTTCTCTTGGGTAGAAAGTAAGAAATTTTGAATTTTGAAGGGTTCATTTTCTATGCTTTTCTTTGGCATAAAGAAACAACATAAAATTATTCTTTTTTTCTCTGAAATGTCATACCAGAGGAAGATACAAATGTACTGTTACCAAGTAATGCTCAGGGTATCTGGTACCTATCTTCTTACACAAGAAGAGCATTATAAGCACAAGATTATAAACCTATCATAATGCTTTCATCAATTCATTCATCATTGCATAAACTTATTGATGGGTTTGGGAGATAGTGCCTATTCTTACTCTGAGAATGATCATATAGCAGCAGATGGTACTAATATTGGGGCAACAATGGCTGTTAGACGGGTCCCGCAAATCACCCGATTAAACGAAAGCATCTGTATCAACATTCATTTGAATAACAACATTCAAGGTGTAACGAATTCGGTGTTGCTCGGAAGTAAGGTGGTCATGAGAGACCCGGGAGCACGAGTTTGCTTGAACTGCGGCGAAACGGGTGATCGGGATGATGAAGGAATGAGAATTGAGAAGTTTGGTCCTGCCTTTAGGTCCTTGTGGGGTCAAGGTGAGTGGTTTTGGTTTGGTTTAATCTTTTCTATTTCAGTTGCTGTTCTGGCATTTATTTCTGTACAGAAATTTGGTAGAACCGAAGCATGATATGTTGGTTTCTATTGTAATTTATTTTTTGTATTGATTAAGGATACGGATCAATATTTTTGTTTTTCAAAATTCAAACTGTCGATGTGAACCGTTCAACATTATCTCTATATGAAAATGTAATTGCAGAAGAATATTTTTACTATTTATGAGGGTGCTAAACTTATAAAAATGGTAAAAAAAAAATCAATCAAATTTTAATATACATTATTAAAAAAAAATTAAAAAATCAACGAAGGCAGCTAACCACTCCCCCTTCTCTGCCGACTAATACGTATATATTCAAATATGAGAGTTAGAAGTTTTAGAGACTTTAATTTAAAAAAAAAATTAAAAAGTGATTAACAGTTATTTAAAAATTTATTTGAGTTGTTGGATATGGACGCTGTTGTAAGCTAAAATAATAAATGCGAAAACCTCCATCTCTCCATGGCTATCCAATCCCTGGACCCCTGAACTATCCAATCCCTGCTATGTTTATTCTATGAATATGTTAACGTTTTATTCAATGAAATGGTTGAATTCCAGAGCAAATCAAATCTCAATTAGGATCCGGATTATCTGTGGCGGTCATAAACTGTACAACGTGTAGAGAGTGAAATATTAATTGAGGGTCCAATTTAATACAAATTACTATTTTAGGTCGTGTTTTGTTAGAAAATTATTTTAAAACTCAAAATTTAAATAATAGTTATTTTAATATTAACGGTTTTTAACTTTATGAATTATAGAGCTATTTGTGAGTGAGTTATTTTGATCTGATTTATGCATAGAAGTTCATTGTTTACCACCACAGAAAATCGAATGAAATATTGATATGAGCTTTCCTATGCAATTTATTGTATTTGTCCGTTTGAGCTTTGATATGCAATTAATTGTATTTCAGTTTGAGATTTAATTAATTGCATATTTCTATTGAGTTGCAAACGGTAATATGACTATGAATATTATTTTAATGATCATGAATGCACAAATTCATTGGTGTCTATGACGTTATTTGCTTATAAATAACACATGACATTAGAAGAGTAGATTATCCTATAATCCAATAATTCATATACTCTCTTCTTCCTGTTAGCTCCATATATCATAAATTCAATTTCTATTCTCCCACAAACAAATATATTCTTTATAAAAAAATTATTATTCTTCTATCATTATTGAAAGAAGTTACATCAATTTCTACCACAGTTGCGCTCGCAGGCAGAGGAATACCAACGTAACTTGGGACAGTCTTAACCGATTATTCCTGCGCGTAGGACGGAAAGTTGCCTTAGGTCTGCATTTTGTAGCTCCGAATAACAAAGTTTTAATTTCTATATTCTTGATTAAATTTTAAATATATATTTATTTATTTTATTGATTAAAATTCAGATTTAAATTAGTTGGTTAGTTCATATTTTTCCAACATTTGGAATGAAAGTGGGATTAGCGACGTTAGCAACTAACTCAAGATTCTAAATAACACATAATCCAACATTTCAATGGAATAACGGACTAGTGAGTTAATCCCTTAGGTAGTGTCATTAAGTAGTATCCGACAAGGAAGCTTAGAGTACTGTAGTTTAAGAATTTAAGTGGTGCTAAGAGAGAGTTGTTCGTCACTTGAAAGATTAGAGTAATGAAGCTTCAATTGAATAAATTATATATTGTTACATGAGATATCATAATAAAGACTATACTACCCTTCCTATTATAAAACATGTAGAGTGATTATTGATTCAAAAGAACATCTAACGGTATTAACTACAAGAATTAAATTAACTCATTTAATATGTACAAACTATCATAATTCAATTAACTTATTAATATGTACAAACTATAAAAATGCATCTACACATTAATAAATAAATAAAATACAAACAAAAATACTACAATCTAGTTGGACGAGCTTAATTCAAAACAGTATATACTAATCACACAATATAATAAAGTAAAAACATAATCACCACGTTTGATTTTAGATATTTAATACAATTATGTATAATTAGCGTACAACACAATTACATATAATTAGCGTTTGATGCTTAGTACACCATATTTGAAAAAAAAAAAAAAACAGGATTACGAAATATATTGTGATTCAAGTTCGAAATATAAACTAATATACAAAAATTATGACACAAACTATAATAAATTATGTCATAAGAACAAAAGTCAATATATCATAAACATATTTAACGAAAGTAGTTCAAATTTATCGAGTGTATTGAATTGGTTAGAAATTGAGAAGTAGTTTATCGGACTAAAACAATCCAACTGCACAGTTGACAATCAACTTGAGGCAATATGAGAGATTGAGGCAACGAAACCTATCAAGTTGAATCTTGATTGACAGAGCGTCTTGATGTGAAACCTCTTATGACATGGGTCAATGGATTCGTCGCCGATGAGCTTGCGACAGACACTGGAAAAGGAAATTTTTTATTTTCACCCGTATAGAGGAGCGTGTTGAGAGGGAGAGAAAGAAAGACAATGGAAAATATAAATAAATAAAAAGAGATCAAGCTGGAGAGCAAAAAAAATAAGTAAAAGGAATAAAATGGACTTTAAAGAGGCATTGTACCATAAGGAGGGGAGTGGATCAGCTTAATATCTCATTTTAAGAAAGCTTAAAAAAAAATACTTTAAATCCATCTAAAATAGAGACTGTTCAGCCTGCTTAAACATCTGAAGAGTTCTATAGAGACTAAAGTCTTGCTGTCGAACACTCATTTATAACTTAAAAAAATGGAACGAAATAGTGATCTACTTTTTTTTGCTAACCCAATTTTTTGCATATTCCATATCATTTTTGTTCGTGTGGCATCTACTATTTAATAACATGTTATATGCATAGTGACAAATGAATTATTCGGATTCGGTTCGGCGAGATCAAAAATTCGTGATTAAGGAATAATTAAGGTATAATTCGGAAATAATTCGGAATTATCTGGATTAAAAATCTCAGTCCTACAAAGGAGCAAAAAAACAAAAACAAAAATTGTTCTTGAAAAAATTCGGAAAAAAAAGTGAATAATTCGTATAATTCGAGAAAAGTTCATAAAATTTAGGAATTATTCGGGTTTAATTCGGTCAAAGTTCGGTCAACCGAATAATTCGGCATTCGGTTCGGCATCACCCCAAAAAATAATTAAATGGGTATAATTCGGGTATCTTGTCACTATGGTTACATGCATGTTGTATGTACTCAACCCGCCACAAGAAATCAGAATTATTATATCAACAGTAGCCCACAAAAGATCTCATTATCCTATAGACTGATACAGACAGTCTCTTTACACTCGCTGTTTCAAACAGATCTGGCAAATAAAAACAGTAGGTGCATTCGTGCAGGCGTGCAGCCCAGTCACTATTTGTGGCACAGAAATGCCAACTCTTTTACCTTTTTGTTTTTCATAAAAGTTGGTTGATTTTGTAATTATAGTGATAGCTAACAAAT
Source organism: Carex pumila (assembly GCA_033356055.1). Classification (NCBI taxonomy): domain Eukaryota; kingdom Viridiplantae; phylum Streptophyta; class Magnoliopsida; order Poales; family Cyperaceae; genus Carex; species Carex pumila. The sequence goes on along the minus strand of JARJHM010000192.1, from coordinate 72,420 downwards.
TTCTCTAACCAAGTAACTACATTGAGCATTTTATATTTCTTTTTTACTATTACATGATCAGTATTGGTCTGACATAATCTATACATGACATGAAAATGCATTTGCTTTCAATAATTTGTTTTTGTTGAGATTTGTATCTTGTTAGATATAAATTATAGAGAAGTCTAGAGACTTATTAGAAAGAATGTAAACCCTATATAAAGTAGTATTTTTCTTTGAGAAAATGTAATGTCTCCTAAGTCAAATTTCTAAAAAATTTCCGTGTAAAACATTTTATTTTTAGCTTAGTTCTAACGTGCTTTCAACTGCCATAATTACCATAATTTCAATTACAATATGTATGTTTACATGATAATATGTGTATGTTTATAGGATACTATGTGTATGTTCATAGAAAGTGGTCTTCAACAGCTGTCACGCGTTTTTATGTTGACATGATTTGTTCAATTAGTTTATAGGATTTAGTATTGATGTTTACAGAATTAGTTGAAAATATCAGGGAATTTTTTGGAGACTGAAGTTGGAGGACTGTTAGCTGCTTTCTTTTTCTTTTTGACTGAAATTCTATTGTTTTAAGGATATAAAGAAGAGGGGCTTACTTGCTAATTTTTTATTTTAACAATTTTTTATAATTGTAAAAATAAATTTAAAATTCAAATTTATAAAAGTGATCTACATTATTCAATATCATGTCTATAAAATAACTATGAGATTTAATATATGTCTTGCCGTATATTAAATGAGCTGAAATTTAAAATGTCTGAATTAATGGTCATTGATGTATCATCAAACAATATTTAAATTTTATTAAATTTAATTGTTAGACTATCTATAATTCTAAATCCAATAATATATCTACTCATGAAGTTTATTTCACGAGAGATGTGTTTACCACTAATTCTTTTACATGTTAAAAATATAAATTTCGAACTAATTTAATATAAAGTAAAGTAATAAAAATTGACAAATTAATAAATCTTCTTTTATCACTTCACTCTGTGCTAAATAAAATTTACATGTAAACACATAATTTCTAAAGTAGATTAGTTTCAATAATTTAAATTACTCAAACCAAAAATGTAGCCAGCAAGCATTGCCTTATGTCAAATTTTATTTATTCGATAACTATCGGATTTACTTTCGAGTCCAATAAAATTTATGAAAGTCCGATCTGTCTTAAAATTTGTGAATATAAAAACTGAAGTAAATATTTATAAATTTTTTAGAGTATAGCGTACAAATTTTAAAACAAATCAGATAGTTTGTACAATCAAATCAAAATAGGTCCGATGCCCAACAAAGAAATAACACTGACATATATAAAAAGACGCACAGACGCAAAATACGAAGGAAAGGATAGGAATGAATTAAGGGAGCAGATCACCTGCCCCCCGGGGGGCAGGAATTTCCTGCCCCCTCAGTCACTGCGGGGTGGGATCGGATTTAGGGTGGATTGCTTGTTTCAAGTCCTTTTGGATTTCCCATTGCTTGGATTTGGTTTATTGTGTGCGACATATTTCTGATTTTACAATTTTTTAGGTAATATTTACCATTCAATCAAATTTAATTGTTGAATGTAATGTTAAAACAAAAATATAAAAAAGGCAACTCATTGAAAACTAAAAACAATAATTTATAAGTCAAAAGAAGATTTATTTATTTTTACTTTTTCGATAAGGAAAATGAATAATAATATGTTTGCTATCATCTTTTACGAAACAAATATGTTATTATTTCAATGGAATAAAAGAAATTTGTATTCCGATTTAGAATTTTTTTTCATGTGTGCATCTCAACGAAAATCAACAGTTAAGATAGAAATAACAGCAGATTTATTTCCCATCTTTTAGGGAATGTCTTCTAATTTTACTTAAATATCAAAAACTACTTTCGTTATTCCATTGCAATATGCAAGAGACGTTGAATTTTGAAAACAATAAAACTTGTGGCTGATAGTTTGGGGGAAAAGACTTTAACAGAGCAGTTTTGCTTCATGCAGCGTACAAACCATACGCAATGCTGTTTTGTTTCTATAGTCCATGCGCTGCATGAAGCCAAAACTGCTCTGTTAAAATCTTTACCCTAGTTTGGGGCAATATTAGTGTGGAATAATAAAGGAGCTTTGGCAACCAAATGCGTTTATATCAAGTTTTAGTTTGTTATTTTTTACCAAAAGAAAAAAAGGGAAAAATTTACCTTTTGTAAATTGGACAAAGAATGATTTAACATAAGCCCAATTTCCATTTTGGGCCTTAATTTTATGTTTCTGGATGATCTGTTAAAATTTCAAGAGCCCATTCAAATAATGTGTGTACCAGAAAACAGTACTGGGTAAACGGTCGGATATAGATTTGATAGTTATGAAATTGTATCTTTATCCATTATAATTTTTGAATACAAATACAAATACGTTTAGTTTTGGGTGTGAATACGGATCATATATTAAACGGATACGAATACACATATAACTATAATTCGAATAATTAAAAATAAATTACCGGTGTACATTATGAAAAATAAATAACATTTAATATAATTTTTTCATCGATAAATTAGAACTTCATTAATGTACTGCCTCTAAAAAAATTGACGTAAAAAAATCATCATACTTTTTCTCCAGAAATCTTATACGAATATATTTTTTCATTTCATCAAATTTTATTGATGTACAGACTAGGTTAGGAAATAAGAACAGGAATTCCAGCTTAACAACATTGCAATTTATTTATTTATTTTGTTTTGCTTCGAAATACCTATAGATCTGATATATTACATACCAGTGTTGTAAAAAACATCTGTTTAGACCGATTAATCGGCCGATTAGTCATTGACGGTGTCCAAACCGTTATAGATTTTTTCGACAAATCAAATGATTATTCTCAAATATGGCTGATTATTATCAATTATTCTTGATTAATCACTTAACAGTATTATATCCGTCCGATAACCACATACTGTTATTTACAACAGTGAGTAACACATAAAAATGTTTACATTGTTGGCAGCTTATATGCACAATCATAAAGATCGTAGATAAGAAAACAAGGGATATATGAATCCTACACGTAACACATCTGAGCCTATAGGAGCCAGCCAAATGGCCCAGTATTCATAAAGTAAAACAAAAAGAAAAGGAAAAGAAGAAAGAAAAGTTCGGATTCCGGTTACTCTCTAAGAATCTTTAGGCCCACAAGGGAACCACAAATAAAAGGGACGTATTTATATAGTACAAAGTTGTCACACATTATAATTGATTAAGCGCTAGAGTTGCCCAGGGTCCTAAAAGTATATTACAAGTTCGATGTGGTTGAGATTTCGCGGATTAATTTGGATTTATCCGGTTAAGCAAAAAAGTCGGATCTGAATCCTATCCGGTACCATATGATTGGTAATTGAAGTTTAGTGTAGATTGGAAAATTTGATCGACTCTATTTTTTGAATTTTTTTTTTGTCCTCTCCGAATGTTTATTTATAATTCAGATTAAATTTAGAGTTAAAGTTAAAATAATTTTTTTGAATTATAATTAGTAATTTAGAATTATATATTAGAGAATTAGAAATTACAAGTTAGAGTATTGGAAGGTATAAGTTAAAGCATTGTTTTTTATTGAGTATTTAATTAATTAATAGGTTTAAATCCAAATAGTTATTTAACCCGATTTGATATGTTATGGTCTTGTCTGACGAAAATTCTGAGTTCGCCCCTGACTATTGGTACATGCATATAAGTGCACATTTATTTTTAAATTATTGCTTTCGACGAGTTAAATTCAATATTCAACTATGAATGCGTTAAACAATATTAATGGAAAATAGAATGAAACATGATATATGTTTCACTATATTAAATGACTCAGCAATCAACAATTATTAATTTATCATCAAACAATAATACAACAATATATCAATCAACTACTATATTTTGAATAAATAAATAAATCATAATTTTCGCTGTAACATATTTTTAAATAAATCAACATTCATATAAATCTTCCAATTTAAAAATATCTTAAAAAAATAAATAAAAAATAATCCGCAAAAATGTAGAGGGGAAAATATCTCAAACTACGTCCCAATACATAATTAATCCTACGGTCCTCGTGCACCATAGACCATAAACCGTGAGACTCTGAATAAAGCTGAGATCCTTTATTCCTTCGCAGAACGTGTCTACGTACTTCTTTCTAGCTTTTCCCGCTTCTATCTCAGCTCTCATAAAGCCGCATTTATGACTCCAACCAAATTATGTACGGACCTTAAATTCTTCCCACATACCATGTTCCAACGTCGGCACCACCTCTTCATATTAGCCAGTGAAAATCAACCACGTGGTCAATAGTAAACCGTAGTAAATTATTGGAGTGGGTTTTCCTTGGGATGGTCCGACCCTTCAATAAAGGCGGCAACAGCAACATTTAATTCCTTTAATCACCTTCTCATATCATCTCAGCCGGTGGTCCCTCCCAGTCAACTAGTCAACACACCGACGACCACCGGCTATCACCGGTTATTCAATCTCTCCGGCGAAAGTAGTGCCTCAGGATCACCACACCTCATCCTACTTGAATAAAACCCCATTGTCATGGACCGGGCTCGCCGTGCCGATAAACCCGGTACATGACCAAGCCGTATACTGGAATCAGTTCGGCGACGATTGAACGGTGACTTGATGGCACGGTATGAGCGAAATGAAAAAACCCTAGATGACCTTGAAGCTGATGCTGATCCCTGGAACGGAGACGGAGACGGCCACCGCTTGCTCCAAAAGCTGTTGCTGTTTCGGTGATGCTGTCGAAACCGCCATGGTGAAGCTGTCGAAGGTTCTAGAACCATCCTTTCATTTGCTAGGTTTCTTTCGAACCCGAAAGAGTAGCTTCTTTTCAGCAATAAATTTGAGCGATCTCTCCTGTTAGAACTATAACTAGTAGGAGGTGAGATTGAAGTTGCATTGCCAGGTACGATCTCGATCTCGATCCCAGGCTCCATTTCAGATATTGATTCTCTCTGCAAATGTGTTGGTGGCAAGAGAAAAAAATCATCAAGGCTCGGTCGAATCCGGGATGCCCGCATCGGAACAAACGGCGAGTAACTATAGTTCAATTCAGGTCGAATAACCGAAGCCCGGCAGAGAGGACAGGTCGCATGTGACCTTAGCCATACATCGATGCACTCGACATGAAATGCATGGGAACAATACGGCAATGTGCGGATATAATCATTGTCTTCAAACTCGAGCAAGCAAACCGCGCAATCTCGGTTGGTACAAGCTAAGTGCTTTGCTTTGGATTTGGAGAAGAAGGAGGTGGGTAGGGATTTGATGGAGGAATCGTCAAGGCCGTATGGAGAGAATATGAAGTAGTCTGATGAGGAGCCGAAGGAGATGGTTGTGGCAGTACCAGTAGGGTCATGGTGATGGCGGGTCATTGGAGAAGGAGCTGAGAATAAGAGGAGACGGCGACGACGACGCCACCGGCAATAGCGGCGGTGGAGTCGGCGAAAGAGCTGAGAGATGACACGTGTATATAAGACTATGAGAAAGGCCGTGCCGACTACAACCACCATGGCAATTAGTGGTGGGCTGAGGTCAATGGTTGCATGTGGTGGTGAAGAGAAAGGCAGAGGAGAAGGGGAAGGGGAAGGAAATTCTCTCATGGCTGTTGGTTTTCTTTTATTATTATTTGGTTAAATTTTTATGTGTGTTTGTTTGAGTTTTGTTAAAGATCAGAAGAGTGTTTGCTGTTTGCCAGTGACAGCCTGACAGGGAGGCCCACAGTATTAAATTGCTCTTCTGATGGACACAGACTTACAAAGAAGGGGAACACGGACACGGGCACGGACACGGATCAAAAGAGTATTAGTTACTAATCGTTTATTTGCTTGTTCACATGGACACGGACTTAAAGAAGATAGATGATGGAAACTGCAAAAGAAGAAAACAAAGAATTAGAAAAATATCAGTGCATGAAGAGGTATTGGTATCACAAACTGATTAAAGAGTATGAAACCAACTCACTGACAGTTTGACATTAATTGCGATGTATGAAAGCTAATGAAATTTATTGTCATTGACTGTTTATGTAAAACGAAAGAGAAGAATAATGCCACAATTTCTGTAAACACTTCATAAAAGAACAGAAAAGTATTAGTAGATGAAGAATTCCTGATACCAACTTAATTAGAATCAGAAATTGATTTATAATGTAGTTTAAGAAGGAAAATTGTTCAAATAAAATCAAAGTTAAAAAAAAGGTTGTTCAAAAAATCTTTTGATTTCTTTGCTTGCTTTTCTTATTCTGTACTTAATTCCAGTCTTTAGAAAGGTTATCACGCAATAATACACATAAATCATAGAAAAGTTAAAACAGTTGTTATGCTGTTACTATCAAGGACAATTTAGAGAATTTTGCAATAAAAACTATAAATCCCAAAGCGGTTTTGAAACTATATTTGAAATTTATACAGCACATAGAACATGTTTTTCATTTTTACATATTTTTTGAAGTAATATATTAAGAAGATGAATCAGAACAATTATGATCTGAAAAAATAAAGAATAGGTTGACTTTACAGTTGATCAAAGTTTAAAAAAAAATGAATTTTGAGACTTGAACATGAGATGATTTGTAAAAATTGTGAGCCTAATGTTGTAACCTGCAGCATTATAATATCCTTATACATAAATATTGAATTTTTTTGATGAGATGACAACATGAGATTTTCTATAATTTTCGAAGGGTGGCAGAGATGAACTGGTAAGATGTTTGTTTGTAACAGCAGTAGTCCAAAGAGGCAAAGAGGAAGGTGAATATGGGAAATAAATCTTTAGAATCGTAGGAACCTGCTTTTGCAAATCAAACCACTCATTTATTTAGAGATTCGTGTATGAAAATCAACTATTTTTGAGATTCGTGCATTTTAAAATATTGATGGTTAGATTTGGAAAAGAAGAGTTCTACGATTCTTGTTGGAATCCTAGCAGATTCATTTCCGGTGAATATGTACAAAGAGCGGCTGGTATATAAGAAACAAAGGGGAATGGATAAGAAAGAAAGGATAGGTCGATCATAGGTTACTATTAATAAACAGCTGATGGAATATGGAAACAAAATCCTCTGCCCCCGGGGGCAGGAAATTCCTGCCCCCAGAGTCTCTGTCGGGTGGGACTGATTACTGTTTAGGGTTTAATTTTTTGTTACTGTTTTTAAATGAGCCCCACCTGCAGAGACTCTGGGGGCAGGAATTTCCTGCCCCCCGGGGGGCAGAGGATTCGATCTCTGGAATATGTAATAGTATAGGAGAACTAATTCAACAAATATACAATCAATAGACTAGTTCATCCGAATTATTTAATGTGATATCTATATTAAAATGTGTTTGAAAATTATATTTATATATTTTTTATTTTTGAAGAATAATAGAGGTCTAGCCTCTCTATTAATATATTGATTGTTTAAAGCGGTTAAGTTCTTTATTAAAGACCTAAGATTTACAATAGTCTAAAAAAGCTAAAATAGTTGAGCTCCGAAAATTGAAAACGAAATAAGAACAAACTAGAAATAAGAAAAGCTCTAAAACGAAATAAAATAAAAATTCAAAGAAAAATTCAGTTGAACACATAGATAATTGTAAAAAAATAAATAAATTCTGAAAGATAGTAAAAAAAAACCAACTTTAATTATGAAAAAATAGTAAAAAAAAAATATAAAATTTGGTCTCCAAGCACATTTTAATATGGAGATCAAATCGAGTGGTTCGAATGGACTATTTGGACATTAAAAACAATACAGAAAAGCGTAATGTATCAAATCACTCCATCCCCCCCCTCTCTCTCTACACACACACACACACACACATAAATTGATGAAGGCATAGTTATATTGATACTGCTACTATGACATGAAATCTTAATTTTATATGAGTTAAGTCATAAATAAGAAACTATCTAGGAAAAATCTTTCCTCAGTTCATTTTTTTTCTTGTTTCAAAAATTTAAATAAATAATAGCCAATTGCATTCGACAAGTTAAATCAAACGAAGAAGGAAAATTATGGTACAATTGCGGCCTAAAAGCTGTGTACAGTATGCAGAAATATATATACTAGGTAGCCCAATAAGAACTAAACTGGGATCAATTAAAAAGGCCCATGTAAGAAATTAACTGGGAAGCCCAATAAGCCTCAAACTTGCATAGCATAGGTTATTCTATAATACTTTCTTCTTTCGGCCCAAATTAGGCTAAACTTACCATAGGCCCGCAAGCCGTAGCCCCTTATTGCATTGTTAGTAGATGGCAAACCTACAACTAAAAATTCACATCACACAAATCCTGCAACTTCTGTATAAATTTTGGAGTAATCGCAACATAACCAAAAGTGTGACAAATGAATAAAGACGAGCTCTATGGTAACCTGTTATAATACAAGAACTAATGAGTAACCAGAATAATTGTAGTTCAAAAAGAACTTTTTGTTTAATTTTAAACTATAATTAAGGATTTGATATACAGTGAAACATATATGAAAACATTTTGGCTTTAAATCAATTGTTTGGACTGTTTAAACTATGTGATGTCTACAAAAATAGAATAAAATTCATGTATGGATCGACTGTTTTTGAAAATCTAAGATAGGGTAGTTGCCTACTTCTCACATAATGTGGCAACTGGGGCAAACCCACATTGGGGGTTGGGGGATTAATTTTGAGGTTTAGTTAGTAGTGGAGATTGGGACGTTCCAATGGACTCTGCCTCTCTCTAAAATTTTTTTGCTTCTCTCTGGATGTTTGATTTATAATAATGATTAAATTAATTTAGGATTAAAATTAAAATAATTTTTTGAATTATAATTGGTAATTAGAATTATAAATTAGAGAATCATAAATTACAAGTCAGAGTACTAGAAAGTACAAGTTAAAGTATTTTTTTTTATCGATTACCTAATTATTTAATGGATTATAAAAAAGAGAAACATGCATTTAATGAGGAAGCCAATGCACTCGAGACGTTGATGGGAAACCTGATGCATGCCCAATAGTGCGAATTCACATCCTCTCCAATTAATAGGAATCTTTTACAATTACTAAATCTGAACCGTTCTTTTTAACTCGGCACGAATCTCAAAGTTCAAAAATACTGCCCCGTATTGTGATCCGAATTCCAAATCGGTTGAGATTTAATCTCAAACCGTAAAATGAGGGTGATCCTCTGCAATACAAATTCCAATAGTGTGGACACTGTGCCATCATCCATGTGAGTTATGTGGACATTTTACATTATGATAATATTTCACTATTGTGAATATTAGATTTAGGGATGAGAAAATAGTCCGTAACTTGTAACTCGTTCATAAAGCACTCTTTATATAAAGAAGCTAATAATTCGTTCATTATCAATTCGCTCCTTAACTTAATGAAATGTATACCGCAAATCCCAATCCGCTCATTACCAATTCGAGTTAACTGAAATCATGCCGCATCAAATCCTAACCAGATCCAAATCCAAGTCAAAAAATACAAAGAAGCCAACACTAGCAGAAGAGCAAATCCAAGTTAAATTAGTACTATTTAGTTGTTTCACATGTACTGTATGCTGTTAAATTATGTTAAATTCGAAAATTTAGTATTTTTGTTTTTGATTGAATTTGCTTTATATTATATATTATTTAGGACTTGCAGCTTTAAAAAATTTAAATTGCTCAAAATTCAAACACTAGTTGATTGTAAATTTTAACTAGGATGTTCGGCAACTCCATCTTAAGATTTCTTTGAAGCTTAATTCGTTCAAACAATTTCTCCTTAGTGAGGATTGATTTTTGTTCCTTTTTCTCAAATTCCTTACTTCAATTCTTAAGGCACTATTTCTCTTGAATTAAACCTCCTTAAATCTTTTTTTGTCTACTTAGCACATTTTTCTTAATCTGATTCTATCGAACAAGTGCTCCTTAACTCCACTTAAAATTTAATTCTTCATGTACTGCCAAACACATCAACCGAGTTGAGACAAAAAAAGGGCTCTGTTGAGCTTCTTGTTTTAAAATGTAATAGATTTTATTTAGAAATTTCTTGAATTAAACCTAATTAGATCTTTTTTTGTCTACTTAGCACATTTTTCTTAATCTGATTCTATCGAACAAGTGCTCCTTAACTCCACTTAAAATTTAATTCTTCATGTACTGCCGAACACATCAACCGAGTTGAGACAAAAAAAGGGCTCTGTTGAGCTTCTTGTTTTAAAATGTAATAGATTTTATTTGGAAATTTATTAATGTTTTTTGCATTCAATAATATCAAATAATGACTTAGTTCCTTAACTTACTCAAAAACAAAAAAGTCTTAATAAGTCAACTCGAATTAGTAACGAGTTGAGTTATTAACTCTCAACTCAAGTTATTTCGCTCATTAACTTAATAAATTGCGGACAAGCATATCCCAATTCACTCAAACTCGATTCATTAATATCCCTAATTAGGAGTGTTCATCGGTTCGGTTCGATTTCAATCGAACTGAACTAAACAAACCAAAGTTATAATTCAGTTTCAAAAATAAAACCGAATTGTACTGATTTAGCATTGTAACCGAACTAAAGTTTTATTTCGGTTTGTTTGGTTCAAACTGAAATATATTATTTTTTTAAAAGTAATTGATTTATAATAAACCGAATAATATTAAGAAATCAATCGGGATAATAAGAAATAACCAAATTATTTAAGGCAATTAATTAAGAAATAAATCGGAGCGGTCCGGATAAAATTTATAATATATAAAAGTTTAATCGGTTCGGTTATTTCAATTTTGAAAATTTTCAAACTGAACCAAATCGAAGTAATTTAAAAATCAAACCGAACCCAACCATTAAATCGAAAAAACTGAACTATTTAGTTCAAAATAATTCGGTTTAGTTCAAAACCTAATATACCCGACCCAATGAACACCCCTACCCGGCTACCCCTAATTAGATTCTTCGTAGCTTTAAATAAAATGGATTCTTCGTAACTTAGAACAAATTAATAAAACTAGCGTGCATGTTGGAGAATCTAATTTTGGAGATAACAAATGGAATTGGATTAGGTAACTACCATTAAAAAGCAACTTTCGAAACACGAAAAGAGAGAAATAAAATAAGAAATGATGAAAATTAACCGATCGATCAGACTATCACGTACAAGACTTTATATGACTTGAAGGGCCGTCTTTCTACCAAATGTCATGTGCAGTAGATCGTGACATTTTATAATAAACTGGTCTTAGAGAAATTAAAAATAAATAGTTTTAAATTTTTTATCTGTAACATTGTAAGATATTGTAAACAAAACTTTAAAAATTTGAATATGAGTACCGAATAAAGAAAACTAAAAAACTTTGAAGTTAAATTAGTTTGGGGATCGATGCATTCGGTTGGGTGCTCAGAACATTTCTCTTTAAATAATACGAAGGCAACTTTTCGTTGGCTCTTGGCGGTTAGGTTAATTAATAACAACAAGGGAAATAACACTCTGCACACCATTACTGTATAACAAATGTAGAATTACTTTTACTAGATATGATAAATATCAGGTCCTGTGTGGGGAATGTTTTTCAGTAAATGAAGAGATGTGGTGTAGGAAATCATAGAATCAAAAGTTTTTTTAAAAAAGAAAAAAATCAAGTGGTCCCACGGAAACGAAAATTGTCATATCGCATGGAGCGAGTGGAATTTGCATCCTCTGAGATATCTCATCTCATTCTGGAATATCACAACAGTTCAAAGACGTTATGTACGAATCTCAAAGCTCAAAAATACTGGGCTCCGGCACTGTCTCCGAATAGGCACCGAACACGTCGGTCATGTAAAATATCTCAAAAGATACACACTCGCTTGAGTGCGTATCCTCTAAGATATCTCATATTTTGCGTGACCGACATGTCCGGTGCATATTCAGGGATAACGTAGGGGGCTAGTATTAATTGAGCTTTGAGATTCGTACATAATGTCTTTGAACTGTTGTGATATTCCAGAATGTCACGTAGAATATGAAATATCTTAGAGGATGCGAATTTGCATGGAGCCCACATCCCCTTCCAAAGAGAAAATTTGGTCAGGTACATCGTCTTCACAGTGGCCTGATTTTGAATTCGTATCTTATGCATTAACGCACGGTGAGTTAATAGATATGGGTCGTCCGATTGACATCCGCGCTAATGTTAAAGGGCTCCGTGAGTCATAGGTGATGTTTACATTTTTTTTGGAAAAAAATTTCAATTAATTATGTCAGTTTTAAAATTGATGATTTTAATAAACAATGAAAAAAATTCTGGATCATTGAAAATAACGATTTTAAAACTGATATAATAGATAGTAAAAATTTTAAAAAAAATGTAAAATTTGGTCTTCAAATACATTTTAATATAAATTGAATATTGAATGGTTTGAATCGACTGTTTGAACTTTAAAAACGTAAAAATCGAAGCATTTGTTCCATAGTATAGGAACATACGTTTTGATATTAACCAGTCCCCCATCTCTCTATATATATATATATAGGGGCGGAGGTAGAATTTTGAATAATGGAGTCAAGAGCATAAAATAAAAAATCAATAACATAATTTTTTTAATCAAGCAAATATTAAAAAAAGTAAATACACCTTTCTCTACTAGTTTTTTTTGGCTTGCAAGACCTAAATGAGACATAGATGACATATTTATCTTTTATATTTGCTTATAGAATTCTAATCTAATGATAATTATTAAGAATATGGTCCAAATTTAAATTATATATATATAGAGAGAGAGATGGGCTATGATGCATTGCAATGCATAGGCCATGGTGTGCATTATTGGACCATAAATCACCGATTCAAAGTTCAAATGACCAATCCAAACCGTTCATCTTGTTCTCCATATTAATATGTGCTTGGAGACCAAATTTTACATTTTTTGGAATTTTTTTACTATTTATTAAGCCACTTTGAAAATCGCTGATCCAACGGTGACTGTTTGGAACAGTAAAATCAGAAGCCACCGTTGGATCAGCGATTTTCAAAGTGGCTTAATAAATATTAAAAAAATTTCAAAAAATGTAAAATTTGGTCTCCAAGCACATATTAATATGGAGAACAAGATGAATGGTTTAGATTGGTCATTTGGACTTTGAATCGGTAGTTTATGGTCCAATACACACCATGGTCTATGCATTGCAATGCACCATAGCCCATCTCTCTCTCTCTATATATATATATAGATGAGCTACGCTACTCTATGGACTATAACACGTTTGTACTCCACGCCATATTTTTATTTTGAAAGTCCAAACGACTGATCCGAATCGTTAGATGTGATCTCCATATTGAAATGTGCTTGGAGACCAAATTTTACATTTTTTGGAATTTTTTTACTATTTATTAAGCAATTTTGAAAATTGCTGTTTTGCTGTGAACAGTAAAAAACAATAAAAATTTCTGGACCATCGAATCAGCGATTTTCAAAATTGCTTAATAAATAGTAAAAAAATTCAAAAAAAAATATAAAATTTGGTCTCCAAGCACATTTTAATATGAAGATCATGTTAAGCGGTTCGCATCGGTCATTTGGATTTTCAAAATAAAAATATAGTGCCATGAAGCACCAACGCGTTTTACTCCATGGAGTAGCGTAGCTCATGTCTCTCTCTCTCTATATATATATATATACAGAATTTGCTCAATTGAGAAAAGGAAAATAAGAAAATATATGTCACACAGAAAAAGGTGCTGCTGCAACCTGATGTTGAGGTAACTCTTATTTTCAATTTATCATATCATTTAAATTCAATAAAAAAACATTAATGTAAAATAGTAATCAGAAGAAGAGAAAATAATCAGTTGTAAATTGACAATTTGTTAATTTTTCTGTCAAATGATAGTTATTTCTGTCAATATTTTTTGTTAATGCTTCAATTAAACAACTAATAAAATCAATGTTTTAAAATGCGGCCGCATGGGCCGCATATGCGTATGTGGTCGGCAGCCGTGTTCAGAATGTCCATGCGGCCCTCTCATGTGGTTTTGACCATGCGGCCGCATATGCGGTCATGCAGAATAAAAAAGCTCATATGCGGATTAAAAATGCAGCCATGTGAACTGAAATATGCGACCATGCAGTTCTCCTATGCGGTTTTGATAATATGATTGTATTTTAATTAAAATTTATGTGAAAAAAGTAAAAGAAAAACTATCGTTGGTTATGTCATCATGTGGAAATAAATTCAAATATATGAATATGAATATATATATATATATATATATATATATATATATATATATATATATATATATATATATATATAAATACAGAGAGAGAGAGAGAGTGACTAATATGCATTCGTAAGCACTTCGGCCGAAGTGCTTACGGTCCAAATTTGATTTTTCAAAATCCAAACGATCGATCTGAACCGTTCATCTTGTTCTCCATATTAATATATGCTTGGAGACCAAATTTTATATTTTTCTGAATTTTTTTACTATTTATTAAGATGGTTTGAAAATCGATGTTTTTAATAAAATTCTGCACCATTAAAAAACAGCGACTTTCAAACTATCTTAATAAATAGTAAAAAAATTCTAAAAAATATAAAATTTGGTCTCCAAGCACATTTTAATATAGATTAAACATCTAACGGTTTGGATCGGCTATTTGAACTTCAACACTAGAGATATGAGGGCGAATTAAAACATATCGTTTAATTCGCGAAGTAGCGTAGCATTACTCTGTAGTCCAAATAGACAATCCAAACAGTTAGATGTTTAATCTATATTAAAATGTGCTTGGAGACCAAATTTTACATTTTTCGGAATTTTTTTACTATTTATTAAGATGGTTTGAAAATCACTGTTTTTTAATGGTGCAGAATTTTAATAAAAACAGCTAACAGTCCCCGCCCTCAGTCCACCGAAAATCCTCGGACTTTTTACACTAATCCTATAAACAAGTTCATTAGATCCTATAATACTATGAAAACAATCCTATAAACAAGTTCAATGGATATTTTGCAGATGAAACCGCGTGGTCCCAAATGAAAACGCGTGAAAGCTATTAAAAACGTGTGACAGCTGTTGGAGATTACCTTCTGTAAACATACACATAGTATCCTGTGTAGAAGCGGATGCAGAATTTTTGTCAGGGCAGGGCAATAATCAGATACAAATAGCTTATCGGGTTCAAACCCAATAGCTTATCGGGTACAATTCAACATAACAAAAAAAATACCAATCAATATAATAAAAATCCCAAATTACTTGAAAAAAAATCAATATTTTGGTTCAACTAATTTTCGCTATTCGGGGTCAGCGCCTATTTGAGCTCCGCTAATTTTTTGTTTCGCTCAGAGTTTATATAGGCTTCGTTCCGTCTATTAAAATTTCAGAATGGGCTACAGGAGGGCAATTTGAATTCCAGGGAGGGGCAGAGGTCCAAAAAGCAGATTTTTAGCACTATTTTTGAAAATCCAGCGGGGGGCAATTGACCCCCCCTGTGCTACAGTAGATCCGCCCCTGATCCTGTGAACATACACATATTATCCTGTAAACATACACATATTATCCTGTGAATATACATATTGTACTTGAAATTATGGCAGTTGAAAGCGCGTCAGAACTAAGCTAAAAAGGGAAGGCTTTTATACGCGGGGCTTTCAATATTTAAATACCATTGATATAGCAAAAGAAAAAAAAGTTTGAATAAACAAAATAAAAGAATTTGAATTCAATTTGATAAGACATTGAAGAAAATTAAATTCCTAACAATTAAATATTTTCATATATTTGAACGAGTTTAGTTTCTTACAATTCTGATATTCACTGTCAACTTAATTGGAGCTCAAAAATTGTTTGTTCCTGTGATTAATAGAAAAAGCCCATATAAGAAATAAATTGGGTAGCCCACTAAACTTCAAACTTAAATAATGTTATTTTATTATTATCGATAAGAATTTACCAATTTGTTCCTTTTCATAGGGTAATATATATATATATATATAGAGGAGGGATCAAATGACACCGTTTTTTGGTGACATTGGATGACACCGTCCATTTTCAAAGTTCAAACAGTCGATCCAAACTGTTCAACTTGATGGATATGTTAAAATGTGCTTGCAATCAAATTTTACATTTTTCTGAATTTTTTTTGGGTTTATTCAGAGGGGTTCAAAAATTCAACGGTCTGAATATAGCGATTTTGTTAAATACTTAATAAATAGTAAAAAAATTCAGAAAAATGTAAAATTTAATTTCCAAGTTACTCTTAATATATCCATCATATTGAACGGTTTGGATCGACTATTTGGATTTTGAAATTTCAAAAATGAACATTGTCACCCGATGTCACCAAAAATGAAGTGTAATCCGATCCCTCCTCATATATATATATTTTAAAGACTTAGTAGCGCTACCAATTGAAAAAAATAAAAAGGAAAACTAAAACTTCCTCCTACTAATATGAAAATAATCAAATTACCACTAGTGGAAAAACATGAATCAAGATCGGCCTATCTGGATTGGTTATATGAAACAACAGATACTAATATCTATCTGGATCGGTTTTCTGAACAAAACCGATCCTAAAAACTAGTTAGATCGGGTTTTTTAGAAAAACCGATCCTGATACAATTTTTTTTTAAAGTTGGTTCTGTATAAAAAAAATAAAAGAAAAAAAAATCAGGGTCGGTTTTTTATAAAAAACCGACCCTGATTTTTTTTTTGTTGCAGAACCAACTTTGAAAAAAAAAATTGTATCAGGATCGGTTTTTAGCAATAAAACCGATCTAGATAGTTTTTTTCTTTTATTTGAAAAATCTTTTCATATGGTTATGTTTAAATAAATATAAAAAATTACATATTAGAAATATAAGTTAATTAGTCATTGTTAGTGTCAATAATTTTTTCTTCATGAGTATCTATATCAACTTCACGATTATGAGTTGATGCAATTTCTTGGTCATCTAATGTAAAGTATTTCATATCAAGTTGGTAATTTTTACATATTTGATCAATTACTTATTTTTCTTTTAAATACTGTTCATCTTTAAAAAAATATGACATTTCTATAAATGAACTTTTTTTATTAATTGAACTATAACATTTATAGCCCTTTTTGTAATGTGAGAACCAAAAAAGAAATATTTCCTTTTTTACAATAAATCAAGTTTTTATTTTCTCTTAATATGCAGAAAACTTGTGAATCAAAATACTATTATAATTAAGATCATAAGTCATGATGTGTTATTGATAAAGCATTTCTAATAGGCTTTTATTTTTTAAAACGTCATTTGGCAATTTATTAATAAGATGTGTGGTATAAAGTGTGAAATATGATAGTATTAGGATCGGTTTTTAGCAATAAAACCGGTCCAGATAGTTTTTTTCTTTTATTTGGAAAATCTTTTCATATGGTTATGTTTAAATAAATATAAAAAATTACATATTAGAAATATAAGTTAATTATTTAATAGAAATTTTATTTAATTTTCAAATTCTACTTAAATAATATTAAACAGCAGATAGATACTATTTGACATTGATATTTCATTAATGTAATTTTGATGAAAATTAATGTAATTTATATTATTAAAATTTATGTGATAATATAATTAATTATTTGACATTGATATTTCATTTTGAAGTCATTTTGACTATTGATGCCATTAATAATAATAAAATTGTACAAAATTGATCATAGTAGAGTTGATTTGGCCATACAAACACAAATAAATAATTTTTATATTTTTCACATTTTTCTTAATATTTATCCGTGTACATGCATTACCAAACAGAAAAGAAAATAAATGGTAGCCGTTTGATGGTTGATAGACCATCAATATGAGTGGGGTTTACCTCAGTGATTTTTCTTATATATAGTATCCGGATCGGTTTTTTCATAAAAAACCGATCCTGATACTATTAGGATCGGTTTTTTTATAAATAACCGATCCTGATACTATTTTTTTCAAAGTTGTAAAAAAAATAGTATCAGGATCGGTTTTTTATAAACAACCGATCCTAATGATAACTCCCTATATAACCAGCTTAGCTAGGGTTCTTCTTATTTTCATTTCGCGCCTCTCATTTTCAATTTAGCGTCTCTGTCTCTGTGGCTTCGTATCTCCCTCTCAAATCCTCACTACTCTTTGTCTCTCTCTCTGTCTCCGTCTCTCCCTCTCCTCTGTGTCTCTCTCTCTCTCCGTCTCTTCCTCTCAAAGCCGAGCCTCTCGCACCTTCGGCTCAATTGTGTAAGTTTTTAATTTTTTTTATTGTTTCAAAAATTAATTAATGGTGTTTGTATATTGTTTTACAGTTTTGAGGATATTTCTCTCAAGTTACTTAATCATCCGGCCGATCAACTATCATGGTATTAGCTTTATCTAATTTTCTCATTATTATACTTTTAAAACACATTTTTTTGTATTTTTTATTGGAAAATGTTTTTCCATCTAATTGTTACATTTGTTTTTGTTTTTAAGGTCTTTTTAATCTCGAGTGATGTGATTGCAAAAGAGGTAATTATTGATTTTTTTATTGTTGTGCTTTACATTAATTGCATAAATGTGTATATTGCATAAATGTGTGTTAATTGAAGAAATAGCCCAATTAGTCACTTGTATGTTTGTTAATTAATTTTTTTTTGGATTTAAATTTCTTGTTATAATATGTAATGCTTCACAAAACTTTGTATGAAGTACATGAATTTTTTGTAATAGTTTAAGATGTGTATGATAATTAATTTAGGATGTGTATATGATATTTGATTATTGCTTCTTATTGTGCAAAAAAAAAAAAATTTAGGGTGCTGGCTAGTAAAATATATATGGAAGCTAGTCAAATAAATAAAAATATTTTTGTTAGCTTCAATAAAACATCAGGATCGGTTATTTTAAACAACTGATCCAGATTACTACTATTAGGATCGGTTGTTTAAAATAACCGATCCTAATTCTAAAAAAAAAAAAAAAAACTTTTAGGATCAGTTTTTAAATAAAAACTAATCCTAAAAGTTTGAAAAAAAAACTTTTAGGATCGGTTTTTAAATAAAAACTGATCCTAAAAGTTTTTTTTTTTTTTGGAATTATGATCTGAAAAAAAAAAATTTTAGGGCCGGTTTTTAAATAAAAACCGATCCTAAAAGTTTTTTTTTTTTCAAACTTTTAGGATCGGTTTTTATGTAAAAATCGATCTTAAAAGTTTTTTTTTTTTGGAATTATGATCTGAAAAAAAAAAAATTTAGGTTCGGTTTTTAAATAAAAACTGATCCTAAAAGTTTGAAAAAAAAATTTAGGATCGGTTTTTATTTAAAAACCGATATTAAAAATTTGATTGAAAAAAAACTTTTAGGATCGGTTTTTAAATGTTTTTATTTAAAAACCGATCCTAGAAGTTTTTTTTTTGGAATTATTATCTGAAAAAAAAACTTTATTTAAAAACCGATCCTAAAAGTTTTTTTTTTTCAAACTTTTAAGATCGGTTTTTATTTAAAAACCGATTCAGAATATAACTATTAGGATCGGTTCGTTAAGAAAAACCGATCCAGATAACTGCTATTAAGATCGGTTATAATAAACAACCGATCTTAATAGTTACTATTTGGATTGGTTCTTTAAAAAATATAAAACCAATCCTGATAGTATCAGTATCGCCTTCATCAGGATCGGTTGTATTCCGATACTGATATGCGTATATAACCAATCCTGATTCCATATTTTTCACTAGTGTACAATACTAATTGTGCTTTGTCTTTCATCCTCTCCACCTGCTACTCTGTTTCCTTTGCGACATAAGCCATAGCTCTATTCTTCTATGATATTTGCCGCTAGCAGCTGTGGTAGCATTCTCTTGCCTCTAAATTTTTCATTGGAGTAAATCTGTAAAATGATTAAATTGGGTTTTGATGTCAAAGGAATACTGAAGGTGGACCGTTTTGGAAAGTTTCCTGACATACCCCGTTTAATCCTGAGCTTAAGTTGGCCGTAGAAATTTTTGTTCTACGGTTATTCCGCAACTTAAGCCTAAACAGGTTTTGGTTACCCCAAAACCCAACAGGCGCCTCACATGCCTAGTGGAGCGCCCCAGGGGCTGGCGCCTCACTATACCTATGGGCCGCCTCACAGGTTATTTGGGCCGCCCTGGGCCCAGGCGATCAGGGCATGTATAAAAAAAAATTTTAGACAGGGACATTTTTAAAATTAAATATATTTTTAGGGATATTAATAAAAATGGCCTCATACACACATACATATACATATACATATACTAATATTTTGATTTAAATAATTTTTGTGAAGAAAAAATTTTCTTATTTAGAATGTATGCCAAAAAATAAAATATTTGGATATATTTATGAAGTGATGTCGTAAATTCATATAATATGCAATAATTTTTTTTTACGAAATTGATTTTCAGTGGTTCGTATAAAAGTTATACGTATTCAATTAATTTTATGTATAAATATTTTCTTATAATTTTGAACGAAAATTTTAACTGAGAATTTTTATTTTTAATTATGTATGCACATATATGTTGATGAATGTCATTTGGAGATACAATACGTTGGAGATCTTTAACCAAGAAACATCATGTCATGGATCACATGCATACTTTTTTTTTGATATGTTAGATCTAATACGCCTTAGTTTGTATAAAATTTCAGTCCAAATTAGATCATAACCAAGTATTTTGGCAATTTGAGCCCAACTTTTATACAAACATTATATTGGATCATGTGGTTACTAAGTGGTAAGGATATAATTTTTATACAAAAATTGTATTGGATCATGAGGAGTATATGTTATGTTTTATTACATGAGATTGCATGTACAAAAGGCTTTGTGTATATATATATATATGTTGCATGAATTGTAATCTTCTACCTTTTTTTGTTACTAACTAATATCAAATTATAATTGTAGTATGGACTAAAGCAAAAGTGTATGTGTATATGTATACTAATATTATTTGTTAGTTGGATATCACAAGTCTAAATATAACACTAATTAAGGACCTGGCCTTTATTCAAAATAGTAGTTTAGAGCTACTAAAATAGTATGTGTATATATGTAGCTTTGTATATGTATATGTATATGTATATGTGTATGTGTATGTGTATGTGTATGTGTATCTGTATATGTGTATGTGTATGTGTGTATGTATATGTATATGTATGTGTATATGTGTATATGTATATTATATATATATTATAAAAACCATAATAAAGGTCAAGTCCTTAATTAGTATTATATTTAGACTTGTGATATTCAACTGACAAATAAAATCAAAGTTCACCAAAAAAAAAAAAAAAAAATCAAAGTTATAAAAATTTACGACATCACTTCATAAATATATCAAATGTTTTATTTTTTGGCATACACTCTAAATAAATAAAATAATTTATTCACAAAATTATTTAAATCAAAATACTAAGATCTCTATAAAAAAATAAAAAATAAAAAATAAAAAATAAAAACCATGGGGTGTTCGGGGGGCTGGCGCCTCATTTGGTATTTTGGGCCGCCCGACGCCCAGGCGGTTAGGACAGAAATAAAAAAAATGATACACATGGGCCTTTTTAAAATTAATTAGTTTTTTAGGAATATTAATAAAAATGGCCGATCCCGTAGCGGCTACCATGCTTAAAGAATCCATGACTTGATACAAAATGAATTAGTGAGATATAACGACCATAAAAAATGACATGTTAGGTATATATTACAAATATTTTGCACTGCTTATGTAAGCGAATTGAAACGTACTTCTAGTCTTCCCTAATCGAACTAATTAACTTTTAAGTAGACATTTTAATTACTCAAAAATATTATATGATGTATTAACAAGAAAAACCATAGGAGTTCAGAAATAATAAGTAAAATTCATGTATTTAAGATAAATAAACTATATAATAAATTTTGGATAATAAATGAGAAATTAATCCTTAATAAAAATATAAATAGAGAGATATTCATGGATAATATGAAAATATCAATATATCATGAGTTATTATATCAATACCTTGAGAATGAGACATTCAAATTTCACAAAGGCAAAGCATTCTTCTTATATTTTTAAATTTCGAACTCTATTAATTTTAGGGTTTGTATTTTGTGTCATTTAATTTTATATTTATCAAACTTCTTATTAGCCATGATGATAAGTTAACGGCATAAATAAATAGTAATTAATTTTTTATAATTTTTTTTTTGTTAATTTATGACTTGTTATTCTTAGGAACTCTATATTTTGTTCATGTTCACTATTTTTCTAATTATAGTTTTTGCTCATTAATACCTGTAATTCAATATATTTTTAGATCAGTATTTTTTGCTAATTATATTTTTTGTTACGTTTAAGGCCCTCTTGAAATTACCGATCTATCTTAAAACATCACTCTGTTTCCATCGTCTCGTTTTTAAGGCCCTTCCTCTACCCTACTCACTTGAAATTAAACTTAAACAACTCCAAACCCAACTAAGAAGCTATCAAGGAGAAAATCAAGAAAAACAAGAAATCTAAAAAAAAGATGACTACTAGACCATCTTCTAACGGGATAGGAAATGGCAGGGAAAATACTGGAACTATCACGTCAACTGAGTGCACATGCACATGCAAATGCATCTTGAAGACGTTAGATTGGAGGGGGGTATTCCTTGGAGAATTGTTTTCTAGCCTGACATTCCATGTGGTTCTCACAGTTTTGGTGGCATCGATAATCGTTTACATTATTCGACCGGTTGTTAACTTTTTGGTTTCTATTCGAATCTGTCCGGTGTTTTATATTGGTGCTCTAATTCTTCCCTTTATTGGTATGAAACTTCAAAATTTTGCTTCATTTATTTTGAAATTTTGTAAGGTGTAATAGTATATATACATCGAATTTATATTATTCCAGTTAATGATAGTAATTAAAAAGAGAAATATATTGCTATGTTGTGAAGAAAACCACACATTTTATTGTTCTTTCCATCTACCCACATAAGTCACATAAACTGAAAAGAAAAGAAAATAAGTAACTCCAATTTGTTACATTTAATTTGTTCACGTTTTATATAATTAATTTTATCTGGTTTTTAATATGTTGAATTATTGTCCGAAAATATGCTACACACAGTGATGTGTCACAGATATACTTTTTACCGGTCCCACCCGGTCAGACTATTCTCACTAGGTGTGTTTACAGCCGTGATGTGCTTTGCGGTAGGATTGACATGTTCTCTCACCAAGGGTAATAATTTGTCACATCTTGATTAATATCAATTAAATTGTTACATAGTGTTTGTAATTTCACACAATACCTTAAATTTTATGGTATTGACAGGCTTTTACTTCCTCGGTGGTCGTCCTAAGCCTGCCAATTTACCCATTTTGCACCAAAATCCATGCACTCGAGTTCAGAAATATGAAAGGACACTTGCTTGCTGTTATTACCATCGGGATGATGTTTCTTCTCCTTCAGGTTAGTAACAATAACATGTAATACTATCATGTTTAGCTGATCAGAGAAGCCGAATTTTAAATGGTTTCTTTTTATAGAGCATTTTGACTTACATGTTTCCTTTTTCATGTAGATAATTTCTTCCCACTCGATAAAATAATTTTGCTTATTATATGCGGTGGTACATGTGGCTTCATGATGTATGTTTGGTATGGAGTCCCAGCTGGCCGTGAACCTAATGTTACTGAGGACACATCGGATTCAGAGGCCGATCTACATTCATCATGCGAGTGCCAAGTCACTCTATGATTTTATAATTTTAAAATTTTAGTTATGTATATTGAAATTTAATTTAATTTAATTTTTTTAGAACTTTTTATAGATAGTCTAGTTTTTATGTTATTTTTTGTAAGACGAGAGAAGAGAGTAAAAAACAACTTATTAGCAGGCTTCTAAATAGCTAGCTATAGCGGCGCTATAGCTTTTCTGACCATAAACACTAAGCTATGAGATAAAATTGCGCTAACTCAACTACGACCGCTATAGCTATAATAGCTGACCGCTATTACCGCTATATGAGACCCGCTATAGCTACCGCTATGCTACATGGTTTTTTTTTTGCAGTTTATATGGACTTCTATACTTATATTCTTATTTCTAATGCTACATGGTCTTCTGCGATAAGTATACTAAACCAAACTATATGCTTCTATTTTTATTTGTGATTTATTCTATCATTCTATATCGAGAAATATTCAAATACTAATTCTTCATTTTGATTACTCTTTTTATAGTATTCATTTGTAAAATTATTATCATTCGTTTCAATTGAAAGCTGATTTTGATTATTATTATAATTATAAAATATTTAAATATGTATATTGACTTCATTTACCTTATAAAATTAATTGCTCTTTGTCTATTATAATATGTAATACCATGAAATATAAACTATTAAATAATGTTACTTTTTAGATTTCTTTTCCTTCTTATTTGCGTAATTGATAAAAAGTATAGACTTAGATTAGTTGTCATTTAGTTGTTACATCCATTCTCTAATATTGATTATGTTGATAATTAGTAGAAATATATAATATAAAGTTTGAAAAGGAAAAATCGCTATGTGTGATAGCTTCCGCTATAGCTACACTATTCGCAATAGCTTTTTTTTTTTGTCTCCCCACTATGCCGCTATAATCGCTATTTAGAACCTTGTTGCAATCTTATTTTTAGCTTTACATGTGTCTTTATTTATAAAAGAAAAAAAAACTAGCCATTACATTATTTTATAATTTATTAATTACAACCACTAACTACTTAACCACTATCTCCTAGCCTATTAATTACAAGACACTAATATTCCCTACAACTAGCCATTTCAAATAAAATTTGAAACTAGCTGTTATATTAATTCTAACACTCTCCCTCAAGTTAGGAATGTATATATCGTACAATCCTTACTTGCTTATAATTTTCTCAAATGAACACAGATCCAAGCCTTTGGTGAAGATATCGTGAGTTGATCTTCACTTTTTACATATGGTGTTTCAATTTCTTTTGTTTGAACTTTTTCTCTAATAAAGTGACTATCCACTTCTATATATTTTGTTCGCTCATGAAATACGGGATTTGAAGCTATATGTCATGCCGAATTGTTGTCGCAATCTATTTTCATTGATTCTTGAGTTATAGATCTCATTTCAAATAGAAGTTGTTTGATCCACATCAATTCGCTTGTAGTTAATGCCATGGCACGATATTCAACATCGGCGTTTGATCATGCTACAATATTTTGTTTCTTACTTTTTTGTGTGACTAAATTTTTGCCTACAAATGTGTAAAACTCGGTTGTTGATTTTCTATTGAAACTTTTGGCCCAATCTGCATCGGAATAACCACATATATCATTAGAATTATTATTTTTCATTCAAATACCCTTACCAGGATTATTTTTTAAGAACCCCAAGATTATATTTACGGCATCTTGATGGACCAAATTGGTACTACTAACTTTCAGTATAAATTAATATACTTTTTGTACCTTAACTATAATTTTGTTTAGATCACAAGCGCATAATCCTACCATGTAGTATTGTTGGGTGTCGATCCACATATATAGTGTATTAAATATTTAACAATTATTACTAGTCTAGTTTCTCAGAGTTTTTAAAAGTTTGAGGTAGTGGCGCTAATTGTAATTAAGATATAGTAGTAAACAAATAATAGAGAGCATCTAGGATTTAGGTCATGTCTTTCTAAATTATGCAAAATATAATTTTGACATCTCTCTATCCCGCATACATGATAACACCAAAACATATAGTGAAAATCACTACTTTTTAGTACGAAAAACAGTAGAAAAGCGTATGAAAAGTATATATTTTTCCGAATTATTCACTGCAAACGTGTTTTAGGCTATTTTGGCAGGTTTTGGAGAAAGTTATGAATTTAGGCCGAAAACGGAGCAACAATGTCATATTTAGGCCTATTCTGAAGGAAGCGTCAAAATAGGGCATCACATGGAGTATAGAAACACCCCACATGAAGTGCACAACATGCAACATAGCGAAATTCACTGAAATTCAATTAGGTATAGTGTTTTACAGCTTCGACATTTTTCTCGGAGTATGTCAAAGAAATCATAGAAGTGTTCATTGATGATTTTTCTGTGTATGGCGATACGCTTCACGTACAGTTGCCTGGCAAATCCATCAAAGGTACTAGGAAGATGTGAAGAGGTAAACCTAGTTCTCAATTTGAAAAATTTTCATTTCATGGTGCAGAAAGGAGTAGTCTTAGGTCACACTGTGTCCTCAAGAAGGTTGGAAGTAGATAGGGCCAAGATCAAAGTTATCGAAAAGATCCAACTGCCGACGACTGTCAGGGAGATACTGTCACACTCCATATTTTTATTATTCGGAGCGTGATTATATAAGCATCTTCATACCTTTCCTTGGCCCGTCAACCTACGTCACCAATAGAAATGAAAACAAAATAATAAAACAGAGTCAGTTACAAATCTCAGTAACAGGTTATTTAACGACGCATTTCTCTATAATTGGCTTAATTTAACAACCATTCAAATAGGCCGGATTAATCCACATAAATTCACATCAAATTATGCACGCATATTTAACCAGCGATAGCACGTCAGTCTAGATTATCCATAAAACAAGTCACATCATATTCACATATGTGTAATCCCTGTCACGGGCGATTTCCACATTCTTATAACACAATTCCTTAAACCGCCAATCCAATGAGAAATTCATCCAACATTGAAAGGTCGCCAACCCACTGGGAAGTCCAACCAACAGTGGAAGGCTACAATCACATATCAAATTTCAACCTCAGACCCGCTATCCCGTTAAATTTGCCATCATAATCCAATATGCAATACCAATATTCAAATCAACCATATAAAACGAAAACACATATTATAGAGAAGTCCGGTTACCTGATAGCGAGATTTTTAGAACTCGAAATCGCATTTCAACAACAACTCAGAATCACTGCGACGTAGTTAGAATTCGAATCAGAAAAACAATCGATCAATAATTGAATTTATAATTTTGTTAATTGAAATAAAATGAGAAATGATTACCGACAAATGAGATATGCGTTGACTGAAACGATCATTATTGGCAATCCAGTTGAAGATATAATTTATGGAGATATATTGTAATAGAATTTTATTAAATAAAGAGAAGACAAAGTAGAAGGCAGGACAAATTTAAAAGAGAAAAGGAATTTCACAGGGGGTGGGGGTTAAATAAATAAATCAAGGGGGGTAGAGATGGGGTTTTATTTATAGGAGGGGGCTTAATCCAAAGTTGTATGGATGAATTCAAGGGGTGCGTATAGGGGGCTACGGTTATTTATATGAGACAAGATATATTGAATTCAACTTTCCGAAATACAATAGAAGAGTCAGTTATTGACGTATTACGAATTACTAGAATTAGCAGACATGCATAACAGTTGTGACCTTGTTATGTAAAGTTATAAAGCATGAAGCTATATTTAAAATATACTATGTAGTGTAAAAAGAGACTCAAGTAAGATAGTAGATATATTTTGCAAGTTAATTGAACCAAAAAACCTGATGTAGTAATATTCCTAGTAGTACAGTATAATCAAATTCATTATTTAAGAAATCAAATAAAACATGGCAAGTTTATTATTTCATTCTTTTTTTAAAAATAGACATCTATAGTGTTTTCAATATTATAAATACAATTTTGTAAGATGAAATAATAACTCAATATTTCGGGATATTACAAATTTGCATATAAAAAATTAGAACCAACATCGTTCAGCAACCGAGGCTCCTAATTTGGTCAAAGAAAGGCTTCTTTTTTTGGACCAAATTACAAGGAATTAAGGGGATTTTTGATTGGTCAACCACATGGATAGCAGGAAATTAATGGCTATATGATTTCGTACTGGTTCGATAACTGGGGACAAGGGGTGCTGGCTAATCAGGGACACCATATATATGCAGTTAGGAATATCTCACTAGGAGCTGATACTCAGACACTACCGGTACATGGGATGCTGCTGACACAAAGGGAAGATGTACTGGTTTGAAGGCAGACAACAACCGAAATATACATTGCTACTTCGGTGTACAAAATCATGATTGGCGTTGGGAGAATCAGATGGCGGTTCCAAAACATTTGGAAATTTTGAATACCTCCAACTGTAAAGCTGTTTCTTTTTTTTTGGTAATCAAAGGCAAAGTTCTTACTAGGGATGTCATGAGGAGAAGGAACTTTCACTGTGAGCTGGAATGCAAAATGTGCAACCTCAATCAGGCGGAAACAACACTTCACCTCTTTTTTTGATGTGAGCATGCTCTGTCCATTTGGAGGAGACTGGAGATGGCCATCAACAATCGAAGTCTAACGGTGGAAGAAACCTGGTTGGATGTGTCTGTCAGAGATCCCATTCTGACATCATGTGTGATTTGGGCAATTTGGAGAAGTTGAAACCTAAAATATTTTGAAGATAGGAAGGCCCCAATCGATGTTACAGTACAATGGATAGTACACGAGGCGACGCTGTGGAAGAGGTTCTTCTAAGGAATTCTAGGATTTCTAGGTTTGCTTTTTTTTTTGGAGCATAGAAGGGATTTTCAGAGAGATGTTTGGTTTTATTGCAAAGGGAAGAAAAAGCGGGATATGTATTTTTTTTATGCTTTACCGATAATATAATGCAGAGATGTACTCTCTGAGTTCTTATTTTTTATATATCAATTGGCAGCATCTGTAAGTTCTTTCAAAAAAGAAAACACTGAGCGGTAATGAAATAATATGGCTTTGTAAAAAAAAAATAAAAAATAAAAGAAACTGAGACGCTCTCAACCACAGCATCTGTGCCGCAGTTTTTACAATAGTAGTGTTCTGTTTTGAGATTTTTCAGAAACAACATCATAAATTATCTAAAATGCCACATATAATTTAGAAATACTAACCCAGCAATAGCATATTTTTGTGCTTATTGACATGGGTGGGTTCATCTCAAGGGGGCCAATTTTCTAAAATGCATTATTATTTTCTCTATTCTTATAGTTTACGATATTATGAGCCCAATGGTCAGACATAAATTTGATTCATTTCCTGAGAAGAGAACCTGGATAAACAGGGGCTCAGATTAAATAATTTAGTTTAGGGGAAATTTCATGTATCCCCCTCAAAAACATTGAAATTACGTATCCCCCCTCTAAAATTCATAATATCATATTTACCCTTCCAAAGTTGAAAAACTCACAAATTTATCCAATAAATTGATTTTGCTATTAAAACTATTTTAAATTTATAAATTACCCATTTTGCCCTCTATTAAATAATCAAAAGTTATCTCTCCTCTCTAAACCAAAAGGAGTTTCAAGACACTATGTCATTCAGTTACGATATTGAACTGAGAAAGTGAATATGGATGGCACCAAAATCTTTTTTCTACAAGTGGAACTGAGGTTTACTACTAAAAACTGCTTAGAAGCTCAACCTTTACCTATTACGTAATCACACATGACACATCCACCTGGTATTGCTACTAGCAATTGAATCTTCGCCCATGCTTCAGGCACTCGCAAATGCCTGTCTAACATGGTTTCGTCCCTAACTAGCTTGGTGTTTCTCACCATAGGCAGTGTGCATGTCATAGGCTAGCTTTTCGAATCATAGTAGGAAATATGGCTTGGGTTGTATGGAAAGTAATACAAATCAAAATGGAGACTTGCAAAAGGAGACGAGCAGCTGTGAAGAATTTTAACATTCTTAATCACAACAATTTTATGTTATGAATAATTTGATTTTTCTCTCATATCACAACCTGGTGAATTTATATATAGGAAAATTACAAAAATCAAACTTTAAAGCAAATTGTCTGCTATTAGTCAAAGTGTATTTCCTTTCACCAGCCTGCGGTACACCTTGTCCCAACCTGGATTATGTAGCATCGCCTCGATTTTGTTTGGGTCAGTGGCTACTCTGTAAGGGAAAATACACTGATTAAATTGAAATTATCGGAGAGAGACTTAGGTACTAACACTGGTGGTTACATCCTCTTCCTTTCTAACACTCGGGAGCTGCTCGACAATAAGCCTCAAAGAGTTTACACTAAGCCATTATTCTCTGATCTCGATATTCCTCTACCACTCCTACCTTCAATCTGTCAGCTTCAAATTCAGCAAAATCTTTTACTCAATATACCATAGATTGTTTTATACATCTCCACATTAATTGCTTTGTGCACTGAATAGCTTCCAACCTCTCTGTTTCGATATTTACTACCACTACCTAATATACTTTCAAAAAGTACTCTCTAATACCAAATATACATTGAATAACTCCCTCCTTCAAACTACTCTTTGCTACACACCCCAATAGCCATACCATGGCAAGGAGCTTCCCAGGAAGTGATGTCCAGATCATTCATGGATGTGTCTACCTCCCCACCAATCCCTTGTACACCTAGCTTCATGAGCCCCTTCACCAATCTCTAAAGGTTTCTGCGATGGGTCAGAATAGACATGGGGGGCTTCAATAATCCAGGTTTTTCCAAATCAACTACGTAGTAAAATAACAGCATGTTCTTCTGGGAGGGAGAATTTTTATTATTTAATAAAGGGTAAAATGGGTAATTTAAAAATTTAAAATGGGTTTTAATTGAAAAATCAATTTATTGGGTAAATTTGTGAGTTTTTCAATTTTGGAAGGGTAAATATGATATTATGAATTTAAGAGGGGGAAATACGTAATTTCAAGTTTTTTGAGGGAGATAATTTTTATGTGCTGTTGTCACCCAATTTTAACATCTAACGCACGCTATGCCAAATTTTAGGTTCATCTATAATTATACAATGATATTAGTTTCGTCTAGTGATTAAATTTGGTCATAAACTTATTTTCTAATGCTAATTTCTAATGGATATAAGTATTTTTGGTCAGAAACTGTTAGTAAAATAATTTGTATCTAGCGGCGTAGTCAAAATTTGAGTCTGAGTGGATAAAATATTTCAGTTTGGTTTGCTCCGTCTACCTATATCTGGATGAGTTCCTGCATCGTTGATCAATCTTCCTTTACAAATCATCCTTTTTGGCTTGAATTGCTTTGCTAATAATCCAGTCAGTGGTAATTTTTTTTTTTTTTTTTTGTTTCGAATTTTTTTTGCTTTTTCACATGATATGGGTTCATTGTACCAGGCCAATCACGGATATAGTTAGAGCATGCGAATAGGTAGCAATTAGAATTTTGAAAAAAATCCACGACTCTAAGTTTGGACTTAATGATATAAAAAATTCACGCTATAACCGGATAAGTCCCGCTCTTTGAGCTTGTTTAGCATGAGCTTCTTTTATGAAAAAATGAAGGATTAAAAATTTAATTCGTATAAAGGAATATTTGTTGATATGACGGTAAAATTAAGAATAAAGACTTAATATGGATAAAAAATTTATTACTAAAAAAAAATATGGATAAAATTTATATTATATTGTGCAAAAACTTGAAGACATATATTTTTTCTTCTCTGACATCCTAAACTGGAGAGCTTTTTTTTTTTCTTTTGCTAGCAGCGGTAGCGACTTTGATCAAATTGCATTGCTTTATGAATTTGGTCAATTCCAATAACAAGTTAATTAGTAATTAATTAAACACTAGATATAAACTAATAAATCACAAAATAAATTTCACTGTTCTATATAGATGGATAATAAAATTAATAAATCAACAATTTATAATAATTTCACTGTTTTGAATTGATTGATATATAAACCCGATTGGTGTATTTAAATGTAGTCTATGCCGGTTGAAATCGTATATTGGTATTTAAAAAAAAAAATAGGGTCATTGAGTTGAAATGGTATATTTGTATGAAATAACAGGTTACACTAGGTGCAGCGTTGTTGCGGCTACGCCGCAACCGTTTTTCTTGCGTATGTTGGTGTACATAGGTGTAACTTCCTTTTCATTTTTCTGTGAAGGCATTCTTCCCATACTTTTATATGGTGGCAATAATAAGAGTCAAATGATAATAATAGAGAATTAAATGCACACAGCCATCGATTGTTCGATGTTTAATTCTATATCTCTAATTATATCAGGACTTTCTCCTCGTCACAAATGCTGCAACATAGTTAAGAGAACAAAATATATCATTGATTTTTTTATGAACAAGTAAACCAAATGTACTGTAACCTTGAACAATTCCATAACAATACTACGTTGTTAACTTTTCCTACCTAAATATATGACATCCATTACATAGACATACGAGAAGGTGAGTGTTCAAAGATGTAGAGGAACCATGTCAGCAGAGGACGATTTCGATAGACTGGGATCCAAAGCATTATATGCATTTATTTACCCAACTTTATCTTCACATAATTGCTAAAGTGGCAGTGGGAAAATAAAATTTCGTCATAATAAGACATGCATACAAAGGTTTCGTAAGAGCTGAGATCAAGGCCAGATGCAAGCCCCTGATCATAGTAGGCAATATCGGCCGATACCGATCCGGATCGGCCGATACGTATCGGTATCGGCCGAGTCCGATCCGATACCGAGCCGATACTGATGGATTTTATGTTTTTGGTCCGATTTTTGCTATTTTGGTCCGATACCCAACTATCACGTAGCAGTAAAAGGTTTATATATACTAAGTACCCGTGATTAAATAGAATTCCATATAAAAAGGTTTAGAAATGGAGAAAGAATGTGAAATTGAGTAATATGCCTCTACCACGTGCATGTTACCAACTAAATAGTAAATAGAAGGTGTTTTGGCTGTAACTAAGTTTGTTTCTTTATTTTTTCAATAAGGAATATGATGTTATTTGCCTGATTTCAAAGTTCAACAAAATCTCAAATTCAATCCTCAATGATCAGTCAGGTACTTGATGAAATACCAAATAAGCACAATTACAAGCCATATTTAAAATAAAATAAAATAAAAGATTTGGTGATTGTTCAAATACATAACAAATGCTGTATAGTTTATATAACCTTTGAAAATTACATTTTGTCAGGGACAAAATGACAATTTCTTAAATAACCATCTGTTACAATACATTAGGCCAGCAGCCGTACGTATACCCTTTCTCCCTCATGAAATTGCTTATTGTACTCAATTACACTCATAAATTATTTCAATCTAGATAAAATAATATAGAACAGAAGTTTCAAACATAACATTAACAACCTAATTAATGAATGTTATTATCTAAAAGGTTGAGATCTAAGTCTGATCATAGAACTGTCCAGTGATCCCTCCTTCAGCCAAAGCAACCATCATGACATAGTTTTTTTTTTATCAAGGTTCACTGCCAATTAAAAAGGTTCAGAAATGGAGAAGAGATGTGAACTGTCCAGTGATCCCTCCAACCAGCACGACATAGTTTCTGACAATGAAAGAATGTGTTTATGGTTTTAATACTTGTATTATATTGTATTAGTGGATTATTTGATTGTAATCATTTATCTAAACATAAGTTATTGAAAAATTAATTTTTTATCAATTTTTTCCTATTTTTTAGTGTAAAACAAGCTTCTGGCAAAAAAGTCCGATTTTCCGATCCAAATCGGCCGATACCGGCCGATACGCCGATCCCGGATCGGTATTGGCCGGGACCGATCCCGATCCCGATACCGATATTTCCTTCTATGCCCCTGATGAGCATACGGCACATGATATCCTCCATCTAGATAATTGTAACAGAACACCTGTAGTTGAAAGAAAAAAATGTACATTGACTCAAAACTAACCAATATACAGTTAAAGCTGCCACGTTTTTCACAACTGAAAGTCAGTTTCTAAAGTTGAGGTGTATAGCTACTGACCAGTTTGGAACCAACTGCACTTGACCAGTCAAGATTTTCCATAGCATTAGGCCAAATGTTGATGTTCAAGCACAAACTCACAAAAAAGAGAGTAAGGAGAGGAAAAAGTGGAATTGAATCAGGCAAGGAAAATTTTGTACTGGTTCAATAAAATACCAGTACTGTACCTTAGTACAGTAAACAAAAGTCTAGCGTCCTGAAAATATTGAACCTTCCAGTTGCAGTTGATAGTGTAGTCTCTTCTGCAAACATGTGTCAAAGATGTATCGATGCTATTAGACTCGATAAATGCGAAGCAGTTCCTAGCCACTCATCTCCTACTCTCTCTTCATCCAATTCCATCACAGGATATTGCATCATTGTCCAATCGGATCAGCACAAATGGACCCCATGTTGCTACTTCTATAGGTTTCAGACCAAACTCCCATTCTCCACCAAAATAAAAATAAATTATCCCTAATTTAATAGGGTTTTGGCCCTAACAAAAGAAAGTATACCGAGCATGGAATCTGAAAAAGGAGCTTAAATGGTGCCCATGATATCTACTCTTGGTAACCTCGATTTTGATTGAAGAAATTGTTCTCAGCCTACCTAGAAGGTAAATTCTTAGCTTTCCATTAGGTCCATTTGGTAACTGTCTCTTCTCCATTGCATGACTCCATGCTCTCCCTGCCAAGTACAAGACGATATGAAGATTACCTAATTATATAATCTTAAATCAGATGTGTGTGTGTGTGGGAGACATAGAGAGTGAAAACTCTCTATATGAGGAAGGAGCCTATATACCTGACATCAGTAACAGTTGCGTCTGTAACAGTTCTACGTGTAAATTTACCATGGCCATGCAAGAACTTTACTGACTTGTATAGCAGTCTTAATCTTGCAGTACAATATTTCCTGTAATGCAATTCATGTTGCTTTCAGAATAGAATGTAACATACAGAGAAGAATAATTTACTCGAGCAAAAGGTAGAAGAAATCAAAGTACTTATATCTCGTGTAGTCACTATACCTCAACCCATGTTGCATCTGAGCGGACTTCAGCAATTGCAAAATTGTGCAAGTTGGTGCATTTTTCATAAATAGAACTCAGATCAGTTCCCTAATTATCTAAAGAACTTAATATTTAGGACCAATTGACAAAAAGGCCTGGCAATGAATAAAATGGTACTCATGACACTTTAGATTAACAAAAAAATGTGTACCTATTTTGTAGGAGTTCACAAACGCATAAAAGATGAGAATTAAATTAATCTCAGTTTCTGATTTGGATACAAATATAAGGGGGTAGAACTCACCGTTGATTTGAAATTTAGAACCAATATGCTTCTCCTCATCAATCTCCATTGCCGAGAGGCCATTAGATTTTGACATTTCCCTAATCAGAAGTAGATCGAATCTGTTCTTCCTCTATAAGTTTACAGGTCAACACCTGCACTAATTGCATCACATAAAGTTCAAATATTGAGGATAACTGATCTATTAGTATATTTTTTTCAAGATTCAAGAGAATCCATTACCTTAGACTTATGTTAATTCCCCTACAGAACATCATCTTAGTGTCTACATCTGTCAAATACAGTAGTAGCTGGTAAGAAACTTCAAGATATAATATATAATCAAGTTAAATGCGAAAAAGTTAAAAGCAATTTTGAGCTATGTAGGCGTTTGAACTTGATAATTCTACTATTTCAATAAATTCTCATTCTTTAAAATCAAGAACTAAATTGTAATTAAGCCATAAAATAATTAATTTGCATATTTCTCGAAGTTCCCCAAATCCCGTCCTTAACAAAAACACATATACACTATTATATTGAAAAGAATAATAAAAACATGCATCATTTAAAACAATTAATCAAAAGCTAACATCAACAAACATAGATAAATTGTTCTGCCACTTTATTTCCTTCTTGCTCTATGTGGAGCTGCCATTGTACGAGGGCTAAGCAGTTCTGAGTTTGGATTGTGAATTGTTGCTGGAATTGAGTGTTCTCAGTCATGGATATGGTTCTTATTCCTACAGTTTTCTTTGGTTCTCATTTTTTTGACAATACGAAGTTTAGAAATGTATACCATTCCATTACCATTCCATTACCATTGTTTTTATTTTTTCTCAATTTGTTATCAGGTGGAGATTAGTTCGGGAATTTTAGTAGAAGAATAAGGTGGGAAAGTAAGGCAGTACAGGGGAATTTCTCATATGTTGTTACTGGAATCTGAAATCTTCATGCTTTTTAAGATTTTTACTTGCATAAATGTGATGTTCTAATGTTTTGAAGGGTAAATCTAAAAGTATCTTTCAAAAAAACACATATATCTCATATGTTGTAAGCATCAGCAGTTAGAGGGAAACCATCTATCAATGTGCTATTTTTCATAGATTCGCTCAACATTGGCAATGGCTATCCAATTTGAGACATCTTAGATCATATAGCCCAAAGTTGCGAAGCTGATACAGGTTCTACAAAACTCGAATAATAGTTCAGATGTTGTCAATTCCATACTGGTACAACACATGGCTTACTAGTATAAGAATGTGTGATGCTACTTGTACATGTATGTAATATAATATCTACTTTTGATTTCAATACCACCGTAGATTCATTTATTTGTAAATTAATTCATCATCCAAAGTAAGACAAACTATTCATTCACATTGTAAAGCACTGTACAGCTCGATATGTTGTAAATGCAACAATTATGGTACAGTGAAAGACGCAACAGCTCTTTGTCTGGGCCCACAGAAACATTGAGCAATAGAGGAAATTGAAATGCATCTTTGGGAGGAAGAATGAAATAAACACACCTGAAATTCAATAGGAGTAGGGGAGGACCGACGACAGGGAGAAGGCTGGCCTCCTTAAAGAGTACCAATCTTGATTTTGTTGTGGAGAAGACGCTACGATGAAAGGGTGAAATCGGTAATCTGAAGAGATGAAATACCGACAGACACCGAAGAGGGGTGGGCGCTGCGAGCGGGGTAGCAACACGTTGCAGAGAGCTAATTAACAACGGGGCACACAGGAGAGAGGAGAAGCGGACATGTGGGGGCCCGAATGCGAGTTAAGGAGGCAGAGGGAGTGATTTGGGTTTTTTTTTTTTTTTTTTCCAAACGAACAGAATCAATTAAAAAGAATGACGTTTGATGAGGTATGATTGAATTCATCTGGGCCACACTGAGATGATCAGATGGCAAAATAAAAGGGTAGCACTGTTCATTGCTGATGTCACAGCTCATTGAAAATTAAGGTATTATAATACTCCGCTCCCAGGAATTCATATCCTCTGAGGTATCTCAAACTTTGCGTGACTTTATGGAAAATCCTAACCGTTTAACTGAGTTCTGCACGAATCTCAAAGTACACATAATACTGACCCCCTGGGCCCCTACAACACCCCCGAATTGGCACCGGACACGTCGGTCACGCAAAAGTTGAGATATCTCAGAGGATACGCACTCCGCTCCTAGGCCCCAGCTGTCTCCAACATTAATTATATTACATCTCCAGTGTTAACATACGACAAGGAAACATTTAGATATCGAGAATTTCAATTCAGTGCTAATTACAGAAATGGAGGTCTGCGTTCGAGAAATAATTGGAGGCCATCGTAGCTTGTGCATGAAAAAAATATAAAACTAAAAAAAAAAAAATTACCGAATCCGCTATGCGAGCCCAGAAACCACTTCACAAAATTCAACCGATTTTATATAAACGTGGCGCATCATACCGTCTTAACTTCATCGCCCAATTGAAATTGCTCTTCTTCCTTTTAAGGCCATTCCTACTCGGTTACCATTAAAATATCTCAAAGAAAAAGAAGATCAAGAAAAGGAAGAAACATAAAAAATGGCCGCTACATCTTCTCCTGGGCCTAGTAATGGCGGGCCTGCAGGCGAATCACCTAAGTGCACATGCACTTGCCAATGCAAGAGTGTGACGCCAAATGGGAGGAGGATACACCTTGGAAAAGTATTATCAAGTTTCGCGTTTCAAGCGATTGTTACAACTCTAATGGCGTGGGTGATCATTTCCGTTGCCCCAGTTACCCGTTTCTTTGTGAACAATCGATTATGTTTGCTTTTTTATCTCGTTGCTCTCTTTATGCCATTCACTGGTATGACATTTAAACCTTTTGCTTCAATACTATCTTAGGTGTAATAGCCATAGTTCAAAAAATCGGAATCGGAATCGGAATCGGATTTTTGACCGTCTAGTTAGAATCGGATGAATCGGCCGGAATCGGAAAATCGGATCGGTAAATCGGGTTTTTTTGGCAGAAGCCTTGTTTTGTAGCCAAAAAGTAGGAAAAAATTGATAAAAATAATTTATAAAAAAACTATGTTAATTAAGATAATATTACACTCAAATTGTTATATCCCAAAATTTTAAATAAATATTAATCATGAGAAATTTAAAATTTTTCACTCAAATAAATTTTTTACTAATTAATCCAATGATTGTTTAGAACTTATATTATTAATTTAAAATAAATTGAAATTTTTGAGATATAAATAATTTATGAAATTATATAAATAAAATGAGAATTTGAAATTAAAATAAAATGATTCGTGTAAAGAAATAAATAAATAAGTTTGTAATTAGTAGAATAAATATACAAGTTTTGTATGAATAATTTTATATATAAATTACAAATTTTATTTATTTGGGAATTATAAAAATTGTATTTATTTAGGAATTATAAAACAAATTAAGTGAGTTCATATAAAGTCTGAATTGTTTGAACCATTGGATCACAGCTAGCACAGATCTCAAAGCTGTGATTTGAATTCATGTGCTGAATTAACCCAATTGAATGGAATTTTCGGGTCCATCACATTCCCCTCCATTCCCTATCCTCTTTTGTTCCACTGACAGCGGACCCCACAGCCTATTTCTCTTCCTTTCTTCTCTTTTCCTCTTCCCGTTCCATCTCTTTCTCCTTTCCACGCAGAGGAGCTGCTCCTTCTCCACACGATTTCAAATGGCCTGCGCATTCTTTCTCCTCACACGATTGAAGCTCCTCTGCCTTGAATCGGCACAGAGGTTAAATGGCGCGATTTTCTCCTCTGCCTTGAATCGGCGTAGAGGTTAGTCAAATTGAAAATATTTTTGCTTTAAATTGGCTTGAATCGGTCTAAATCGGTGTAAATCGGACGAAAAATCGGAAAATCGGCCGATTCTGTCACTGTTCATCCAATTTTTTTGGAATAAATCGCACGAACTTGAGAATCGGACAAAAATCGAATCGGTCCCGTCCGATTCCGAGTTGAATCGGCCGATTTGACTCGGAATCGGCCGATTTTTCGAACTATGGTAATAGCATTCATCTGGTTTTAACACATTCAAATTATTGTAGTCATGTTCCACAGGTATTGGTTTTACCGGTCCCCACCCGTTAAGCTTTTCTCAATGGGAGTGTTTACAGCGGTGGTGTGCTTCGTGGGGGGATTAAGCTGTTCTTTGACCAACGGTAATTAAGTAATTGTGTGGCATCTTAATATCTTAAAATTTTAAGATTGTGTATAATTTCAAGATATCCTAATTAAAATTTTATATATGATATTTTAGGGTTCTATTTCCCTGGTGGTTGTTAACTGTAGATGAACAGTAAATTGAGAAGAGGAGAAAGTGATCTTTCTTATTGATCTTCGTTGATTCAATTACAATTACAAGGAGGGCTATATATAGCCTAGAGTATTAGCTAACAGATGCTTTCTCTAACAAACTTTTAACAGAATTGCTAACAGTTTTGCATAACAGAATTGCTAACAGCCTTTGACCATAGTCAAAGCTGTATTATCTTTATCACCCCCCCTCAAGTCCTGTGGAGATGAAAGAACACAGAACTTGGTACGCAAACTGGTAAACCTAGATGTACCTAGGCTTTTGGTGAGAGCATCAGCAAGCTGATCTTGAGATGACATGAAACGAACAAAGAGGCGACGAGAAGCAACCAAATCCCGAACAAAATGTATGTCGACTTCAATGTGTTTGGTGCGTGCATGATGAACTGGATTGGCAGCAAGGAAAGTTGCTCCAAGATTATCACACCACAAGACCGGGGGAGCAATAGAGTCAGAGATAAGCTCATGAAGAAGGGACTGAAGCCACACGACTTCAGCTGCAGCAGCAGCTAGGGCCCGGTATTCTGCTTCTGTACTGGACCGAGCAACAGTGGTTTGCTTTTTAGAAGACCAGGAAACTAGAGAATTGCCAAGAAATACACAATAGCCAGTGGTTGAGCGTCGGTCATCGGGGCTGCCAGCCCAGTCAGCATCTAACAAGACTTGAAGAGAAAGATCAGAAGAGGGGCGAAGAAGTAAACCATAGGAAATAGTGTCCTTTAGGTAACGAAGAAGTCGTTTTACTGCTGACCAGTGAGTTTCAGTTGGGGAATGCATAAAAAGAGAGACCCGATTGACTGCAAAGGCTATCTCGGGACGGGTAATGGTAGCATACTGTAAGGCCCCCACAATACTTCTATACAAGTGAACATCAGGGAAAGGATCACCTTGAAGTTTAGAGAGTTGGAGACCACTTTGCATAGGAGTAGAAACGGGTTTGGCACCTTCCATTTTAGCTCTATGTAAGATATCATCAATATACTGACTTTGGGAAAGAAGAAGACCCGAATCAGTGTATGTAGCCTTGATACCCAAAAAGTAAGAAAGACAGCCAAGATCTTTGATGGTGAAGGTGGCATGTAAACTAGAGATAAGATGATCAATAAGAGGCTGTGAAGTGCCGGTGATAATAATATCATCGACATAAACAAGAAGATAAATGGCCTCATGAGGAGTGCGCTTGATGAAGAGGGAGGAGTCAGATTGAGAGGCTATAAACCCGAGAGAAGCAAGAAAGTCCCGAAGTCGGTGAAACCACGCACGTGGAGCTTGCTTAAGGCCATAGAGAGCCTTTTTGAGAAGGCAAACATGGTTAGGAAGGTCGGGATCAACAAAGCCCGGAGGCTGTGCCATGTAAACAACCTCATTGAGTTCGCCATGAAGAAAAGCATTGTTAACGTCAAGTTGACGAAGGGACCATCCTTTTGAAAGGGCTAAAGAGAGAAGAGTACGAATGGTCACAGGTTTAACCACAGGACTGAAAGTTTCGGTGTAATCAATGCCTTCCTCTTGGTTATAACCCTTTGCCACAAGTCGGGCTTTGAAGCGCTCAATAGACCCATCAGCCTTGCGCTTAATCCGATATACCCGTTTACATCCAATCACATGTTGGTGCTCGGGAAGAGGAACAAGTTCCCAAGTTTTGTTTTGAGCAAGGGCATCAAGCTCAAGAGCCATGGCACGTTGCCAATCAGAAGAGTTTTTGGCTTGAGTAAAACAAGTCGGTTCTTGCTCTGGAAAGGCAGCAGCCGTGTAGGTAACAAAATCTGAAAATTTCCCTTGGGTTCTGGTATTGTCTCTCGTTCGAGTGGTCATGTGATGAGAGTGAGGAGGAGACAATGGAGAGGGAGAAGAAGGTAAAGGGGAAGAAGAGGGCTGAGGAGGAGATGGCAAGATAGATGTAGGGGAAGGAGAAGATGATGCTGGAATAGAGAGAATGGTAAGGGAATTAGGGAAGGATGATGGTTGTGAAGGTGAAGTTGAGGGTAAAGAGAGTGTAGAAAAAGGAAAGACAGATTCGTGAAAAACAACATGACGAGAGATGTAAATCCGATCAGTTGGTAGATGAAGGCATTTGTACCCTTTGTGAAGAGATGAATAGCCAAGAAAAATACAAGGCAGAGAGCGAGGTTCAAGCTTGGTTTTCGTATAAGGTCGTAGCCAAGGGTAGCATAAGCAACCAAGGGCTTTAAAAAAGGAATAGTCAGGTTGGTGGCTGAAAAGAAGCTCAAATGGAGACTTAAATTTCAGCACAGCTGTAGGAAGCCGATTGATGATAAAAACAATACTCTCAAAGATGTGATCCCAATAAACAATCGGAATAGAAGCCCGATCCATGGAGGCCAAAGCAAGTTCCACTACATGCCGATGTTTGCGTTCAACAACACCATTCTGCTCAGGGGTATAGGGACAAGAGACCCGAAATGTGAGTTCAGGAAATCGGCTCATCAAAGGTTTAAATTCAGTGCCTCCATCACACTGTAAAGTTTTGAGAGAAGAAGAGAGAAGATTTTCCACTCGGGTCTTAAAACCCGCAAAAATTTCAGCAACCTGAGACTTGGCAGAACATGTAAATAACCAAGAGAAACGTGAAAAGTCATCCACAAATAAGACATAAAATCTATTGCCAAGTAAAGAGGTGGAGGGAGAAGGCCCCCAGACATCAACATGCACAAGTTCTAACGGCTTAGAAGCCTTATTTGTAGACAAAGAAAAGGGTAATCTATGAGATTTGAATTTATGACAAGCATCACAATGCAAAGTTTTTGCAACAGAAGGAATGAGATTATTTTGTTGAAGATGCTGAATAACAGGAGAGGAAGTGTGTCCAAGCTTGTGGTGCCAAAGATCCCCACTAGAAGCATCACAGAGAAGAGCAGTGGAACTGGGAAGATAGTAAAGTCCCTGAGAAAGCCCACCTTCAAGCAGCACCTTTTGAGTCTTGAGATCCTTAATCAGACAACCAGAATTATTAAATTCAACAATAACATTGTTGTCCTGAGTGAGCCGAGAAATACTGATTAGCCTTTTGGTAATGTTAGGAACATGTAGAACATTTGTAAGAGTCAATTGGTGCTGGCGAGAAGAAAGAAAAGATGAACCAGTGTGAGCAATAGATAAACCATGGCCACGAATGACAGGTAAGACTTGTGACTTCCAAAGCAAGAAATTTGATTCATCAAGTTTTGGGGAAATTGAATAGTGAAATTGAATGGGATTGAATACAGGGGGAGAGGAGGTAATAGGGGTAGAAGGAGGAACAGTAGCAGCCATCTGCGCGGAAGATACTGGTAAATGGCGGAAGGAGGAACAGATCAAGGCGTGTGCCGAGAGGCCTCTGATACCATGTTAACTGTAGATGAACAGTAAATTGAGAAGAGGAGAAAGTGATCTTTCTTATTGATCTTCGTTGATTCAATTACAATTACAAGGAGGGCTATATATAGCCTAGAGTATTAGCTAACAGATGCTTTCTCTAACAAACTTTTAACAGAATTGCTAACAGTTTTGCATAACAGAATTGCTAACAGCCTTTGACCATAGTCAAAGCTGTATTATCTTTATCAGTGGTGGACGTTCTAAGCCGAACTGTGTTTGTCCAACGTACGAAAGGACTTGTTGTTTCTATGAGGAAGGTGATACTGATATTTGCCCATCCGGTTAGTAACACTAACCTAGTAATACTACCTTCTTAAAATGTGTTTAGCAAGGGAGCGGAGGGCTCCTTAATTAAATCCTTTCTATCGCTCCGTTGCCCCTTTCGCTGAGTCCCCAAATCTCTGTTTATTTTCTATAGCTTCTCTCTTTTGCTTGCGCGAGATTTACGTGAGATTCACGTCTTTTTTTCATGTAGCTCCACTGGTTAAAATAATTTTACTTGTTCTTTGCGGTGCCATATGTTGCCTGGTATGTTTGGTCTGGTATGCCACTGAGGACGCACCGGAGGCAGATCCCAGGCCACCAGCTCAGACCACTGTTCAAACTGCCACCACTAGGAACGCACCAGTGGCACGGTGGCACCAGTTGCCACTGAGACAGCAGCAAACCAGACCACACCAAATCCGAACCCATTTGAGCCCAAGGCTCATGATGCCACTGGGGACGCACTGGTCGAGCCCAAGGCTCCTGACTCCACTGACGACGCACTGGATGATACAGCACCGAAGTCCTTGGGCTCCACTGACGAGACCGCACCAGAGTCCTTGGGCTCCACTGACGAGACCGCACCGGAGTCCTTGGGCTCCACTGCGACGCACTGGACGAGACCGCACCGAAGTCCTTGGGCTCCACTGACGACGCATCGGATGAGACTGCACCGAAGTCCGTCAGGCCCAAGGCTCTCGACTCCACTGAGGACGCACCGGACGAGACCGCACTGAAGTCCGTCAAGCCCGAGGCTCCTGACTCCACTGACGACGCACTGACCACAACGAAGTCTGTCAAGCCCGAGGCTCTTGACTCCACTGAGAACGCACTGGACGAGACCACACCCAAGACTGTCGAGCCTGAGACCGCACCAAAGTCCATCGAGCCCAAGGCTGCTGACGATCCTGCCACGGTTTGAGGCAGAGGCCAAGAGTTGAGATTAGGAATATATAGAGACAAAAAAAAAGCTGTTGATGGTCGTGTGAATACGAGACTTGTTTTACCCAACTAGTGATACTTTGGTTAATACAAATTAAGACAGTGCGTATATATATAGGACGTTTTCTTTGCATATCAAAACCCGTATCAGTATTTTATAAAAGCATTTTGTAACGTCTCTGTGACGTAAATTTTTTAGTCATTATTATAAATCATCTCGAGAATGTAACGACTCTTATAAATATATATACAACACTTCATCACGACTAAAAGGAAAATTATTGTAAAAAAAATAAAAGTTCTGAATCTTGTTTAAAAAATTTAAATAATAGCCAATTACATTCGACAAGTTAAACGAAGAAGGAAAATTATGGTACAATTGCAGCCTAAAAGCTGTGTACAGTATTCAGAAATATATATGCTAAACCCTAAACCCTAAAAGCTGTGTACAGTATTCAGAAATATATATGCTAGGTAGTCCAATAAGAACTAAACTGGGATCAATTAAAAAGGCCCATGTAAGAAATTAACTGGGCAGCCCAATAAGCCTCAAACTTGCATAGCATAGGTTATTCTATTATACTTTCTTCTTTCGGCCCAAATTGGACTAACCTTACAATAAGCCGTATACCCTTATCGGCTTATTGCATTGCGAGTAGATGGCAAACCTACAACTAAAAATTCACATCACACAAATCCTGCAACTTCTATATAAATTTTGGAGTAAGCGCAACATAACCAAACGTCTGACAAATGAATGAAGACGAGCTCTATGGTACCCTGTTCTAATACGAGAACTGATGAGTAACAAGGACTTGCGGCTTTAAGAAATTCAAATTGCTCAAAATTCAAACATCAGTTGGTCGTAAATCTTAACGTGGGTGTTCGGCAATCCCTCCTTAAATTCCTTAGA
This sequence comes from Carex pumila, assembly GCA_033356055.1. NCBI lineage: Eukaryota > Viridiplantae > Streptophyta > Magnoliopsida > Poales > Cyperaceae > Carex > Carex pumila. Next base: position 27,531 of record JARJHM010000192.1, on the reverse strand, counting down.
CTTCTTTTAAACTACTTAGAAGCTTAATTCGTCCGAACAACATCTCAATAGTGAGAATTAATTTTTGTCCATTTTTCTCAAATTCCTAAGCTTAAGTCTCTCTTGTTTCAATTCTTAAGGCACTATTTCTCTTGGATTAAGTTTCTTTGGACTTTTTTTTTTATCTACTTAGCACCTACTCCACTTAAAATTTAATTCCTCCGAACATATCAAACCGAGTTGAGACAAAAAGGTTCAGACTATTGAGCTTCTTGTTTTAAAATGTAATAGATTTTATTTCGAAACTTATAAATGTTTTTTGCATTCAATAATATCAAATAATGACTTAGATCCTTAATTTTACTCAAAAAAAAAAAGTCTTAACAAATCAACTCGAGTCGGTAATGAGTTGAGTTATTAACTTAGTATTGTCTTCTTTATTTGAGTTATCTCGCTCATTGATTTAATGAACCGAGTACAAGCATATCCCAATTCACTCAAACTCGATTCATTAACACCCCTAATTAGGGGTATTCATCGGTTCAGTTCGGTTGAAATTGAACCGAACTAGGCTAACCAAAGTTATAATTCGATTTCAAAAATATAACTGAACTAAACCGATTTAGCATTGCAACCGAACCAAACCGAACTGAAGTAAAACTTCAGTTTGTTCAGTTCAAACCGGAATATATTATTTTTTTATTTAAAGCAATTGATTTATAATAAACCAAACTATATTAAGAAATAAATTGGGATTATAAAAAATAAACTAAAGTATTTAAAGCAATTAATTAAGAAATAAATCGAGGCGTTCCGGATCAAATTCATAATATATAAAAGTTTGATCGGTTCGGTTATTTTAGTTTTGAAAATTTTCAAACAGAACTGAACCGAAGTTATAATTCAGTTTTAAAAATAAAACCGGACCAAACCATTAAACCGAAAAAACTAAACTGTTTAGTCCAAATTAATTCAATTTGATTCAAAACTGAATAAACCGGACCCAATGAACACCCCTACCCGGCTACCCCTAATTAGATTCCTCGTAGCTTTAAATAAAATGGATTCTTCGTAACTTAGAACAAATTAATAAAACTAGCGTGCATGCTTGGAGAATCTAATTATGGAGATGACAAATGGAATTGGATTACGTAGCTACCATTAAAAAAACAACTTTCCAAACACGAAATTAAAAGAGAGAAATAAAATAGGAAATAATGAAAATTGACCGATCGATCAGACTATCACTTGTACTTTATATGACTTGAAAGGCCGTCTTATCCACTCCCCGAAAAGAGGCACGACCAAAATTATATAGATCGTGACATTTTTTTTATAATAAACTGGTCTTAGAGAGATTAAAAATAACAATTGTTTCTTTCAATCTGTTACATATATATAATAAACAAGTGTTAGATCAGCAATTCATGATCACGCCAAACCCTTGAATAATGGTTTATAATTACTATGTATAGATCGATGATGTTACACTTAATTGCATAAAAAATAAAATATAATTTAAATACTGTTGAGCATACTTTCTATGTATGTTTCCAGTCAATGCACTTTCACAGATAGTATCAAAAATATGTTTTTAACAATATTTAAATAGGGAGTCTGAGAATTACTCCTCAAATAATAAATCATAAATCTTTAAGTACGTCCCACAAGTATTTAATGTCTAACTTTTAATTTCCAACGTTCACTAAATTAATGGTGGATTTTTTTTGTTCTTTATAAAATTAATATTTCATATTTCAGCTATGAGAAAATCAACAACTATATATGATAATCTTCTGATGATATATATTAATGTGGAGTGGCCTATTATTAAAAAAAAAAATGTACCAAAACATAATAATTAGAGGAAAATTGTATTTCTAGCTACCAATTTCTTCTACAAAGAAAATTTCTATAATTTCTACTGGATTAATTTTTATATGAAAACATTGATTAACACATAAATTCAAAATTTGTAATGGTCGTAGTAATTTGCTCGTCGATCTGATCACCATATACATAAAATTTGCTCTAGTCTTTGCATGTTCTTAACCCTATAGTGTCGTACTGAACAAGTAACCAAGTGAAAGCCAACAGAGACAATGCAATCTCAAATGATATGATTACAAACATAATTCAGACATACTAAACACACATAAAAATATACAATGAATTAATTAAACTTTTGTAATAGTAATTCAATCGAGGTTGTGTTTCTATTCATGAGACAATTAACTAATTTTTTTTTTACTGGTATGATGTCTCTGTCATGCATCGAGAAATGCCTTAATTCTGACTCTCATAAAAAAAAAAAGGGACTTGTTGGTTGATGCATGCTGTATACAATATTCAGTGTGAATTTTTGTGTTTGTTTTTGTATGAATTTTTGTATTTCGATCAAATTGCATTATACAGGTTCATTCAATCTAGATGACTTGAATTGAAGCCCAAAAACTGTGACATCCTGAGATCAATGAAAAAAGCCCAATAAGCCTCAAACTTCCGCACCATAGGTTCCTTCTCTCAAATTTGGTTAACCTACAATTGAAAAATTCACATCATTTGCACATCTATACCTTAGTTCTGCATAAATTTTGAAGTATTAGAGTCCATTCCTTGGAACATATTGTTTAACTTTATTTAACTTGTTAACTGATATGTAACAAGTGCTTTAAAATGCGGTTTATGCAACCGCATATGTATTTGTGGCTTGGCTGAATAAAATCTAGTTATATATACAGATTTAATACGGGGATTTTACAGCCTACTTAAAATTTTTTTATTTATTAACAGAAAGAAAATTTTTAATTCGGAACATAGCAATTTTAGTACATAAAGGATATTCGGTATAAAACCGAAACTCAATTTTTAATCCTCATAGAGACTCCATTGTCTAGTTTATTTCGTTTTAATGGAATTGGGGGCTTCCTTTATAAAGACTCCAGCATCTTCAATATTTTATTGTACAATGTGGGACTAAAAATATCCGGTTCAACATTTTAATTAGCGTTGAGGCGCCGTTCAATATTTTATTTCCTTTCACGCGGTTTCATTTTGTTTCAATTTATTTCCTTCATTTTAATATAGGAGGAGGGTTGGATACCTCGTGCCTTTCATACTTTATGATACTTTATAATTTTTATCTTTATTTTCATAGTTCAAATCATTGATTCGAACCGTTCAACATAATATCTATACGAAAATATGTTTGGAAATGAAATTTTATAATTTTTGGAATTTTTATTATTTTCTAAGATGGGTAGAAAATCAATGTTTTTAAACGGTCCAAAAACGATGATTTTGTACATATCTTTAAAAATAGTAAAAAGAGTTCTAAAAATTATAAAATTGCATCTCCAGACATATTTTAGTATATATGAATATCATGTTGAGCGGTTCAGATCAGCAGTTTGGACTTTGAAAACAAAGATATAAAATATAATATATGATGAGGTATGAAAAACATAAAATATTGAAACCCTCCTCTTAATATACATGAGGATTCTTTCAGATATTGGATCACTGTTATAATCATGATGATCTTGTGCATGCCTAATCAAATATTATGCATGTCTGATCAAATATTAAATTGTTTTATTTCAGTAAACAAAGCAAATATTTAATATTTAATGAAAAATGAATAAATAGTCTGTATTAAAACTCACATATATGGTATGCTCTTCTACAAATCGCAGCAAAATTGTATTTAAAAACATTGGTGTGTCATGTATTGCATATATTAAAAAAAAAAAAACCCATTTCATTCTACTTTCTTTTCTTTTCTTTTTTCTTATTTTGAAACACTTGACCCAACTTTTACACTTCATTTAATAGTTTAAGTGTGAAATCAACAGTTTCCTACCTCCTCGTAATAATTAAAAAGGTGAAGAAATATTCGTAATTCCACCCCTCGGAAGTTACTCGGAAGCTGAATATTCTCTACAGTGGTCCCACGGAAACGAAAATTGTCAAGAGTAAGGCTGCTTGTGTGCTATGGATAGTATAGAGGGCTACTGTGTTACGGCTTAATATTTAAGTTTTCAAAATTTTAATAGTCGATTCGAACTGTTCATCTTGTTCTCCATATTAATATGTATTTGGAGACCAAATTTTACATTTTTTAAATTTTTTTTACTATTTGTTTAGCTAAATAGAAAATCACTTGATCTAAAAATTTCTGCACCATTAAGATATTTGATTTTCTACCTATCTAAAAAATTAGTAAAAAATTTCAAAAAATGTAAAATTTGATCTCCAAAGTCATATTAATATGGAGAACAAGATGAACAGTTCGGATCGTCCGTTAGAATTTTGAAAACTCAAATATTGAGCCGTAGCACGGTAGTCCCCTATGCTATCCATAGCACCCAAACCTTACTCAATTGTCAATTTGTCATATCGCATGGAGCGATTGGGCGAGTGCGTATCCTCTGAGATATTTTGCTTGACCAACGTGTTCGGTGCCTATTCGGGGACAGTGCAGGAGCCCAGTATTATTTGAGCTTTGAGATTCGTACATAACTTATTTTGAACGGTTGTGATATTCCAGAATGTCACGCAGAATATGAGATATCTCAGAGGATGCGAATTCGCAAGGAGCCCACATCCCCTTTCAAAGAGAAAATTTGGTCAGGTACATCCTCTTCAAAGTGGCCTGATTTTGAATTCGTATCTTCTGCGTTAACGCACGGTGCGTTAATAGATGTAATCCTAAACAAACCGAATCCTCTCTCTTTGTGGAATAAAGGACATATTAAGACCAAGTCATGCCAGATGGCGCTGATAGCTTGGTGTTTGAGATAAGATATAGTGAGAACGACTGTGGTTGTGCCACTAGTTAGATGTGTTGTGCCCTTTTTTTAAGATTTTGGGAATTTGTTAATAAAATGTATACTAATAATTAATGCCCAGATATAATTTATAAAATATTCAGAAAATCAGAAATAAATTAAATTACATTTCGAGTAAGTTTCAGATTTTATTTTCTCGAAATATTTCGTAGTAGTTTTATATTTTGATATAATTTGAGAAAATACTTGTAATAAGTACTAAAAATTTGACAAACAATTCCAAAAAAGGTCTAAAAATAGAAAATTTAGAAGTGATGTGTCTGTGTCTAGACGTAAATGCCGATTTCAGAAAAACTAGGACACAACAATCTGATATTGTGCTTTTCGCCGCCGAAACTAAAAAAAAAAAAAAAAAAAAAAAGGACATCTCATATTGTGCCGTACGTGTCCTTTACCATGTGTGTCTGGTTTGATCTGGTCTCATCAAATGTTAACTAATTATAAGATTCCGTATTCTAAAGTGTGTTATGATATTAATTCTAGCAACTGCAAAAACCAAATAGGAAATTACATCTTTAATCACTAGTCAACACGCTATAATTTAATTATCATTTTAAATGTTATATTCCATACTAGCAGGATGGAATCAATTAGTTTGTTTAGAAATATAAAATTGAAAATAACATAGTTTAATATAAATAATAACCTGCTTCATAAAAAAAATATAAGTAAATAACAATTTTAGTTTCATGAATTAATGAATTTTCTATATGATATTACAATTTTTTTCTATTATAAATAAATTAATCTTTGTAATTAATAATTACAAGTATTAATAATTAAATTTATATATATATATATATATAATAGAAGAAATATTTATAATCATACATCAAATTTATTAATAACGAAATTATATTGTTATATGTTGCATATCAAAGAAAGAATAATGGATGTCTCCATTTGTAGGAAGATTTTAGATTTTTGTCTAAGGAGAGAAGTATTAGAGTAAATTGTTGTGAAATTATCTTCAGTGTCGGTGAATTGCATTTCAATTGATGTTGGCTGTCACTCCTTGAAAGTGACTTAGCACGCAATACTATTTTGAACTTCACAATAACACATGAGTACTTTTTTATAATTAACATGTTGTATGCTGGATTTAGATTTTAAAAAAACTATTGAATTCCTTATTGACTGAAAGGGCTTTGGATAAGTTCTGGGCACACAATTGCAGTCTTGTTCTTCAACAATAAAGTTTTTATTCCCATATTTATCATTTTTAAATTCAAAATATTATCCATTCATCGTTTAATTTATGCTCCCTTACTACTAAAAGATTCATCAATACTTTACTGCCAAGAAGTAGACTTGAAAAGAAAAAAAATGAGTATTGTTCTGTAATAGTAATGCATGTACCAAGAAATTGTAAAAACTTACAAAATGAAATCTCGTTACTTCTTGTGTTGTTAAATGATTTAAATGATATGTTGTTTAGACTTTAATGTGATGATGTTGTGGTAGAGAATTGATGTAATTTTATTTTATTTAATGAAAATTATACTTGACAGCTGCTGTCAAAGTTTAAAAAAAGAAAAGAAATATCGTTACTACTTACAACTCCGTTCAAAATAACATGATTGTCGTACCATTGTCATAAACAAAGGTTGTCGTGCCGTTATATATTTGATCACGCCATACTATATGTATTTACAGTCGAACATTAGACCCTCTGCGGCTGCCTTATTGCACCCGATTATCTTGTGACAGTTTTGTCGTCATTGTATCAAGTTATATATCAACAACAAGGTCAGCAATTAAAAGTTGAACTACCAAAAAAAGGCGTTTCATCATAAATTGAAATGCAAGCAATTATATATGCAAATAGATTTTATTGGCTTCAAAATTTGGACTATACAAACTTAAAGAAGGCACCTTGTTACTTATTCATAAAACACTCGAAACGACAAAACAAACATTACAAAGACATGCAGTGGAAGCCAAAGACACTGCATGTCTAGTGGGGGTAAATGTCACCCACATACACACACACATTACAAAGACATGCAGTGGAACACATTTGCGGACCAATCGAGAACGGATGCAAATCAACCCGAAGAAGAGGAGTCGTAGAGTAGCATTCCAATAGTGAAAGAAGATGCAATGAACACAAGCAACAGGAACACCTTTATCAGAAGACGGTTGTATTGGCGTGGGTTATCATCAAAAATCAAGAGCCAGCCGATTCCAACTGCAGTGATTCCAGTGAGGATGGTGAAACCTTGAATAACTAAAGAGGTCATATGCATGTAGGATGGAATTGCATATGCTAGGTTTCTTTCAGGATGATTGAAGAAGGCACGATATGAGACTGCAGTGTTGAATACCCCCGCTACCATTACGTTGCCACCCAAGAGGCAAAGCTCCCTGTTCTCTTGCTCTGGTGTGATTGCACTGCCCACTCGGTAGTAGGCACGTCGTGTGCGGTTGAGGGTGCTCATGAGTTCCAAAATTACACTGCTTCCATTAGCTTCGGCCATTAATGGTTTTTTTAATTTCTCTCTAGCTCTTTTATTTTGTTGGTTGACATTTGGCTAGATTCGATCCCTTCTTATAGTATAGTGTTACTAGTCGAACGAACCCACCTTTTTTTGTGAATGTACTTCTTTTTGACAGATTGGTATTTAGTGCAAGTACTTACTTGCATATGTTGCACTAGACAGATAAATTATTTACTTGCCTAATCATTTTTTCCTCTCCAATTAATACTTGTTTAACGATAATATTATTTCTCACTCAATCTCAAATCTTAAAATACTGTTGTTGGGTCATCGATCAGTTCAACCCACCATGCATGGACTAATCAATTCAACCCATGCATGCATGACCATATGTGGTTTATAATTCATAGAGCATTAATGTGTCATATAAGATATGAACTTTTAAGGTGTAGAATTTAATATGTAAATTTTAATTTAATAATAATCTGAATTGTATAATTACAAAATAAGACAAGTAAAGAGTGTCTTGAGCTATGTATTATTATGTCAATATCATATCTTCTATCCTTTCTCTACTAGTTGTTTGTTGGCTTGTCACCTTCAAGACCTAAATGAAACATATATAGATGACCTATTTATCTTTTATCTTTGCTTATAGAATTCTAATCCAATTATAATTATTAAGAATATGGTCCAAATTTAAATAAATAAAATATATAATTGAGTTCTTTACAATCAGTACTCTAAGTTGCCTTATATCATATCGTCTAGCTGATTTAAATTTCTGGGGCAATTGTGTAATTAAGGAAAATTCTACTACATTCCATAGTATTTTTTAATAAATTTCCAATGTTAAGCACAGTTTTTAAAACAGATAAAACTGATAAACCTCAATTTTTTATAGTATTAAATAAATATGTGATTTTTTGTAAAATTGTCGAATCAAAATTTTCATCTTCAGATTGAAATTTCTTCAGATTTGTTTTTTACAATTACATGTAATTGTCTTTACAAGCAATTGTAATTGTCCCTTTATTTAATAGCTTAGTGGATAGCAATTGTAATTCTTTTTTTTTTTTTTTTACAGCTCAGTAGATAGCAATTCTAATTGTCTATTATATCTTCAAACTTGTTCTACTAGGAGTGGACAACCAGGTTCATTTGCTTAGCCTGGCATATATGGAAAAATCGAACCGGTATTGTGTTCAATCAAAAGGGCATAGAGCCTCAAGCTCTTGCTTACAGAGCATACAATGAAATGGAGTTGAGGCTGAAATATTGTTGACTCTACCTTCCAGTTTGCTCCTCTCTCTATCTTCAATATTCAAAAGTGTTTTCCCCTCTTGCTATCTTCAATATTCAAAAGAGGGACCACTGAAAATTAAATTTGAAAAGATAACTTTCTGTGAAGATAGAGAGAGGAGCAAACACTAAACTCTGCATGCATGCAGGAAGTTATCTTTCTGCAGTGTGGGTACTAACTTCATGCTATAATACCCATGCAATAGATAATTGTTCACCTCATAGCGATAAATACTTTCGTATAGGGTAAGCAAAATAGTACGTATGGTGAAAGACTAATGTAGCATTATAGACTGTATTGTTACTCTTTCCACCATCAGGATAAATCTGACCCCTTCCTCTGTTCCCACCTACATATAAGGGATATTTTAAGAAGTGAATGTCTTTCTTCGTCGAAGGGTCAGGAGAAAGAATGGGAAAGACAATTTCACTATATTTCTGACATAACAAGAATATTTTTTTTATTCGGATGATAACTCTGAAAAGATAAATTTTCTATCTTTTCTTTCAACTCAAGAGAAATATGATCGGTTGGAGCTAGCTCAAATCCCTCGCGTAAAACAATTTGAATTTTCTTTTAAAATATTAATACATACGCAATTTTTCTTTTCAAATGAGATTTACGATGACGTACTTTCAAACTCATTCTCACACAAGTATTTATACCTTGTCGTACAAGTATTTATGCCTATATATACTTGCAAGTATTTTTTATACATGATTGAAAGTATTAATATATAAATATTGAAAGTATTTATATTTATGCATTGAAGTATTTATACCTATGAGGTTAACTATTTTTGTTAGAGGAATGTTAATGTAGGAATGATTGGGAAACTTGAAAAGGGATGATCATAACAAGTTACATATCAAAGTATTAAATATTTATATCTATGAAGGTATAAATATCTATGTATTTTTTACATATGACACTGAAAATATTAATATCTAAATATTGAAAGTATTAATACCTATGTACTAAAATATTTGTTTCTATGAGGTAAACTATTTTTATTAGAGAAATGTTGACACAGGGATGAGTGTGGGTACTGTGAAAGGGGGACCATAGAGAAAGGGTGATGTTGAAATTTTAGAATAATAATTAGTGAGTACTATATAATATATTTTTAGAATAATAATTAATTGAGATCATATAATTAGTAGGGATCATAATACATCATTCCTCTAAGTGCGGGTACAATTTTTAATAAATGTTTGCTCTTACAATATATTCTGAACATCACTTTCATGCATCTATTTTATAGAAATTTAGACTATATTCTCTGATGATTATTTGTGTATTTGTATATTAATGGAACAGTCAAATAATGCCACATATAACGTGCAACTAGCTGGAAGTAACTATATACTATCCAGGTGCAATTGACGCACAGCACAGTAGACCCGGCCGACAACGATTTATTTTGTTTGAGAAATTGGTGGCCATATACTTTGAGAGCCACTTGGTCTTGTGGATTCAATCAATCACTGTCCAATTTGTTTCAAGACGTGTGTTTCACTTTAAAATTTGTTTACAGATTTCAAAACGAATCGAATAATTTTAGATCTCTTTAAATCTAAAAGTAGATTCCATAAACATTGGACTACTCCGTTTCTACTAACAAATAGTCAAACAGATTGTGTTTTGTTGTGTTTGACTCTTCAATGTTAGTTTAAAATAAGTATATATTTAAATCAATACATACCACGACATTTAAGAAAACTTTCACTTAATATGCATCCAAACATTTAAGAAAAACAGCCACCTAACTTTTATGATGGTGAATAATTGTACTTTCTCTACCTTTTATTGTTTGTTGACTTTCAATCATAGTAAGAGCACAGGCCAATTTAATTAGCAGTTGAAATTTATATTAATTGTGAAAGAACAAATTAATGTAAAGGACAATGATGTGAAATTTTCATTGTAAATGTAATTACAAATATGTACAATTACATCACTTGAAATTGTAAACTACAATTACATGTAATTATACTTGGATGTATTTACACTTACATGTAATTGTATTAGGTGCAACGACAATTACAATTACATATAATTATAATTGGATGTATTTACACTTACATGTAATTGTATTGGGTGTAAGGACAATTGCAATTACATGTAATTATAATCAGATGTATTTACACTTACATGTATTTTCACTTCCATCTAATAAATAATTTCAATTATGCTTACAGGCAATTGCAATGTAATTGTAAAAAAAATAATTACATGTAATAGTTATTGTAATTAGAAAATAACAAATTTGAAGAAGTAAAAGATAATTTTATGTAATTGTCATTGTAAATGTAATTACGTAAATTTACAATTACATTAATTGAAATTGTAAAATACAATTATATATAAATGAAATTGCATGTAATGCATGACAAAAACAATTACTTGTAAAGACAATTACAGGTAATTGTAAAAATCAAATATGAAGAAGTAATAAACAATACAAACACAAAACAAACACTACTAGCAATGACACAATACAAACACAAAACTATTGAATAATTCCTTACTGGCTTCAACATTTGGACTACAAAATTAAAGAAGACACCTTTTGTACTTATTCAGAAAAGACTCGAAAGAATGAAACAAAGATCACAAATTACGAAACCAAATTCTCTGCCCCCCGGGGGGTAAGAATTTCCTGCCCCCAGAGTCTCTGCGGGTGGGACCGGGATGGGACCGGTTACTATTTTAAGGGTTTAACTATTGTTACTGTTTTTAAATGGGTCCCATCCGCAGAGACTCTGGGGGCAGAAAATTCCTGCCCCCCGGGGGGCAGAGGATTCGGTCTCACAAATTACACCGACAGATATCCACAGACATGCAGTACGTGGAAACCAATCTCTAAAGTTTATTAGATCACCCACATACAAAATACAAAAAAAGCAAACTAATTCAGATCAACCTGAAGAAGAGGAGTACGTCCTAGAGTAGAACTCCCATGGTTAAAGCAGATGAAATGAACGCAAGGAACAGGATGGTCTTTACAAGACAGCCGTACTGGCGAGGGTTGTCACTGACAACCAAGAAGCAGCCGGTTGCCATTAGGATGATCCCAGCGACGCAGGTGAAACATTGAATGACGAAGGGGATGACATGCATGTAGTTTGGAATTGCCGGAGGAATATTGATGATAGCACGGTATGAGACAGCAGTGTTGAATACCCCCACTACCATTAAGTGGCCACCCAAGAGGCGAAGCTCCCTGTTCTCCTGCTCTGGTGCGATGGCTCTGCCAGCTCGGTTGTAGGCACGTAGTATGTGGTTGAGGGCGCTCGTGATCAGGTCGAAAATTACACTGCTTCCATTAGCATCGGCCATGGTTTCTTTAATTTCTCTCTGGCTCTTTTTTTTTTTGTTTCCTCTTTTAATTGTTCGTGTATATATTCGACCCTCTTCTTATAAAGACGGTTAGTGACAAACATTTCTTCACAGCAGAAAAATTGTCTTCGCAGCAGAAAAGTAAAATTGTCTTCGCAGTAGAAAAATAAAATTGTCTTCGCAGCAGAAAAATAAAATTGTCTTCGCAGTAGAAAAATAAAATTGTCTTCGCAGCAGAAAAATAAAATTGTCTTCGCAGTAGAAAAATAAAATTGTCTTCGCAGCAGAAAAATAAAATTGTCTTCGCAGCAGAAAAATTGTCTTCGCAGCAGAAAAAGTCTTTTTTTGAGAGGCATGGTAGAAGCTACTACCTACCAGCTTACAGCAATGCAGAAAAAGTCAGCAAAGGAATAAAATATGGTAAATAATTGTTAGAATTAATATCTTAAGACACTCCATTTGTGTCTTAAGATATTAATTCTTAAGACAGATAGTGAGATTTTAGGCTTTTTAGCCAAGGCTTGTTTGAATCGGATGCCGCTCACTGATGTTGATTGGAGAACTTTCTCGGAGGTGTTCTATTGCTAGAAAGTCTTCAAGGCAAGACCAGATTACAGTTGCATGCATGTTGAGAGAAATCAAAACGATTTGGCTGACTATCTCGCCAAGAGGGACAGGCTAGAAGGATGGAGTTACACAGGGTTCACCTTTCATTTGTTTAGATAAAGAACTGTTATGTTTTCTATATGAGTCACCTAGTGCTATTATAACAATCCTATAATGCTACTTTGTTGTGGTGATTATCAATAAATGCCTACGGACTTTGATTGCAAAAAAAAAAAAAAAAATTATATATAGAGAGAGAGATGAGCTATTGTGCATTGCAATGCATGAAACCCCTCATGCATTGCACTATAAATCATGAATTTAAAGTCCAAACGACCGATCCGAACCATTTATCTTGTTCTTCATATTAATATGTGCTTGGGGACCAAATTTTACATTTTTTGGAATTTTTTGACTATTTATTAAGCAATTTTTAAAGTCGCTGATCTGATGGTCCACAAATTTTTTTTTACTGTTCACATAAAAACAACAATTTTCAAAAATACTTAATAAATAGTCAAAAAATTCCAAAAAATGTAAAATTTTGTTTCCAAACACATTTCAATATGGATTAAATATCTAATGGTTTGGATCGGTCGTTTAGACTTTAAATATGTGATTTATAGTGCAATGCATGAGGGGGTCCATGCATTGCAATGCACCATAGCCCATATATATATATAGAGTAAGTCTATGCTACTTTGCGAATTAAACGGGCTATTTTAATTCGTGCTCATATTACTACTTTCGAAGTTCAAATAGCCGATCCAAACCATTAGATGTTTAATCTACATTAAAATGTGCTTGGAGACCAAATTTTACATTTTTTGAAATTTTTTATTATTTATTAAGATGATTTGAAAATCGCTGTTTTTATTAAAATTCTGCACCATTAAAAAACAGCGATTTTCAAACCATCTTTATAGATAGTAAAAAAAATTTTAAAAATGTAAATTTTGGTCTCCAAGCACATTTTAATATAGATTAAACATCTAATGGTTTGGATTGACAATTTGGACTAAGAAACTAGAGATATGAGCGAGAATTAAAGTAGCTCGTTTAATTCGCGAAGTAGCGTAGCCTTACTCTCTATATATATATATATCTTAAGACACTTAATACGGAATCAAATAAGGAAATATAAGGAAAAAAAAGTCAGCAAAGGAATAAATTTGCACCATCTGACAAAATAACAGAATAAAATAAATTTGCACCATCAGACAAATGCTATACAGTTTATGAAAAATAGAATTGGAGAGGAGAAACAAGCAAACCAAGAAATTGAGCTTGATGACAGAAACAAATAAGGAAATATAAGGAAAAAAAATATTAATTTTCATACTGCATAATTAAAGGAGAATAAAGAAACATATATACAGAATTTGCTCAATTGAAGAAAGAGAAATAAGAAAATATATGTCACACAGAAAAAGGTGCTGCTGCAACCTGATGTTGAGGTAACTCTTATTTTCAATTTATCATATCATTTAAATTCAATAAAAAAAAACATTAATGTAAAATAGTAATCAGAAGAAGAAAAAATAATCAGTTGTAAATTGACAATTTGTTAATTTTTCTGTCAAATGATAGCTATTTCTGTCAATATTTTTTGTTAATGCTTCAACTAAACAACTAATAAAATAGTATACATTTTTTAATAAATGTTTGCTCTTAAAATTCTGAACATCACTTGCATGCATCTTTTTTATAGGAATTTAGAGTATATTCTCTGATTGTTGATTATTTGTGTATTTGTATATTAATTCGAAATTTTATTAATATTAAAAAAAATTAAATTTCAAAATATGTCCAAACTGAAGATTAAATCTCCGATTTTATACGAACTTTCTGCAAAAAATTCTAGTTCTAGATAATCCAAAATCGAAGATTAAATTCAAATGAAGAGTCAAATGTCGTCAAATTGACACTCCGTCCGAATACGACAAAACACGACAATCTCAAACAAAATAATTCTTTGCAGAGGCTTCATTCCGCATTAAAAAATTAATCGTGCTGTGGTCACGTGCGCGTTGTTATAAGATAAGGGAATGAAAATAAGGTAGGCTTTAATTGCAACTTGCAAGCTGTTGGTTGGATATGTTATCTCTCCTCTATATTATGCACCTTAAATTACTTTGAATGACAGAAAGTCGTGCGGCTGGAATTTATTCAACAGAATTCGGAATTGAATCTGAGCCATCTAAACAAATGATATGTCTTCCTTTGATTAAATACATTCCTTATATGTGTAGAAGTCTAAATTTAGTTTAAATTGGACTCGCTACATATATAGCCCACACATCTTGTCACAACTATCTTTGTTCTGCACCGTTGGATCTGAATCAAAAATCGTGCAGATTGAGCAAATTTTTTCGCTGGAACGCTTGTGGCCCGTCCCCCTTCCCTTCTCTCTCACCGATCCCTTCTTTCCAAAGAAAAAGAAAAAAAATATAACCTAATCGCCTCAGCCATCTCTCTCGCGCTCTCTCGCCTCAAACCCGCGCCGACCCATCTCCCCCTTTCGCTCAGACCGATGGCTTCCCCCTCTCTTTCTCTTACCCGAGGACCGAGCACAACCCCCCTACCCCCCCGCAATGCTTAAGCTGGCACGCCGCCTTGAGCAGCCTCTACAACGTCGATGGTGGTCATCGCACCATTGTCTTCAATCGAATCGACGGTATTAAAAGCAAGGTCTCCAATCTCTTCTATTCCTTCAATTTTTGTGTGTTCTTTTCTTTTGTTTATAAATATGCAAGAAATGGGTAGATGAAGATCATATCAAACACCTTTTATTCCTTGCAATATAATTTAGCATTATTTACCGTACCAGATGGAAACAATCATAAAACTGATGCCATGATGGTGAAATGGGGACTGGTACGCATAGGAACCGGTACTGGTATGCATAGGAACCAGTACTGGTACAATTCAGACCTGGTACAATACCAAGAAGACATAACATGGTGAACTGGTACGGCAATACCCAATACTGGTACGGTATCCCTGATCTGACGATGGAGCTCACTGTTTTTAGTAAAATTCCTTAAAATGTAATAAAAATAAGTTCAAGGACTTTTCTGTAAATGACTATGATCAATGCCTCTGACAAGTTTGATTTCATAATTATTGAGTAAATTAATCTTTGATTTTGATTCTTACTTGATTCTTTGCCTTTGAGTTGTCAAGTGACGTGCATGAGTAACTTGCATTAGCACTTGAGAAGTTGCAAATTCTATGTAAATTACTCATGCAGGTCACTTGACGACTCAAGGATTAGCCTCTAATTGTGATGAAATCAAATATTTATGGTTCATTTTTCATTGTGCAGGTTATGTGGAGATTAGTCCCGAGTTGGTGTAATTCTAAAAGAGAACAAGAAGCTGCTAAAATTTCTTCATTTTTTGACTTAACTTTATCTCGAGAACTCTGTAGTCCTTTCTTTCTCAAGGTTTCGCAACAAGTTATGCCTCAGTTACTATAATTTGTAATTAAGCACCACTGAATCCAAGAAGAAAGCAAAGAAAATAAACAACATTACTTGAAACAGTCTCAGACTTTATGTTTTCCAGGCTTGTTACCTTTAATTGGTTAATACTTCTGTAGTTTAAATCTTTGACATTGAAACATGCTTGTCCAACAATTCTCATGCATGCTTTTTATTTTTATTTTTTCTTCATTCTTTTATTTAGTTGAAAAACTTCCTTCTTTTTTCTTTTGTTCTCCAGATCAATACTTTGATGGCGAATGGAGATTTATCTGCTCTTCGAAAAGTTGTAACAGAGAAAATGTATTCTGTAAGCTCTCCTTTTGTACTTTATTTCCTGAAAAAGAATCTAAATGACCCATACAAGACAAGACATTTCCCGTATGTCCCTAAGAAACATCAGGAATGTACCTGGCACCCCTTTTCCCTATCTCTTATGAAATGCCAAAGGCTTAATCATCAACTTTTTTGAACTTAATATAGAGGGCATATATGCACTCTACTTTTGTAGTGTGGGAGGAAAGTTCTTATTATTTCTCATGTTTCATTTTTTATATTTTAGACTCTGAAGAATGAACTGAAGAAGAGAGAAAGCTGTATGGAGCTCAGTGTACTGGGAGCTGGAGGGGGTTTGGTTTGCGTTTAAGGACATTGCGGGCCCGCATGGTAAGTGATCGATACAACATTTTCAGGTTTTGGTTCGTGGGTTATTATATTTCATTAGCACCCATTTAATTCTGTCGGTTTTGGGTCACCCCTGTTCTCGTTTCATGTTGATGACAGTCTTGTGAGATTTCATTTCTGTATTGCTCATCCTTTGATTAAAGGCAGATAAAGATAAAGTCTGGTTCCTTTATCTGGGGTCAACTTGTCAGTGTTTCAACTGGTTGACTGGATGGCGGCAATGATAGATGTTTACAGTCCTGGATTTAGAAACAGCACCAATCATCTTAGATTGTTAGATTTATTTTATTACTGTTGGTCTAATCCAGTAATGTATATTATGGCACCTGTGTTTGATTTTGAGTGTCAGGCCTGTTATGTAAGTATCAAGGTTAGTTAATTAACATTACTCTTTTCTCTTCTAATCTAATATTAACTGATTTAATAGTGCTTGTTTTAAGTTATGTTTTATATTTTATCTTATTGTTACTTGCAGATAGCCATAGATAACTGCCCCCCCCCCTAAAAAGAGGACAGATAATAAAAATAAAAAAAAGGAAAAAAAAAACAAAAATAACCCACAGAAAAAATGAAACTATAAATCTGAGATGAATAAATAACGTGGAGTATGAAAATCATTTTAATCTAATATAGATGGGCATTATGTTTTTGCTGTGGGCGATAACCTGACCTCATGCTGTAATTACACTACTCAAGATTTGTTACCAACAGTTTATCATTAATTTCTCAGTGGCTCTTGCGAGAAACAAATAATTGCTTAATGCAACTTCTATCTAATTTTGTGTGCTACAGTCATTCAAGAGATTGAAATCTGAAATTGGGAGTGTCTATTGTTACTTGCTTAATGTTAACATCTGTCTGCACCCTTTCTAACTTAACATTTTATTTTTATTTTTCAGACAAAATCCACAATAAGATGGGTGAAGGTATGTCTGACTGGATCTTCATATAAGTTTATTTATAGATAATCATGTGATCAGTAATTTTATGAAACTTCTTTTGTTTGGATGTGTGTTAGGTACTTTTGGTCAGGTACTGGAATGTTGGGACAGAAAGAAAAGAGATGGTTGCTATCAAGATTATTCGTAGCATAAAAAAGGTACAGAGATGCTGCAATGATCGAGATTGATGTCCTTGAACAGCTTGGCAAGTATGACACAGCTGGTTCTTGGTATGTCCCTCTGTACATGCACTCCTATTTATCTTTGGTTAAATTATTTTTTATTTGTTTTGTCATCGATTAGATGCTATGCTATTGCAGTTGTGTACAGATAAGGAACTGGTTCAATTGTTTGACATCCCATCCAAGTCTCTGACGCTTCCTAGGGCAACGATCGATGATGCCCTGAGGTAGTTCTGTCAAACACTCCATTGAATTTGCAAAAAAAAACTTGGTCCATTGTGTTTGTTGTTTACACAATTATTTTGTGTTTGCACATGTCCTAAGATCTCTCAAATTGAAATTTTGTATTTGAAAATGTACAGCATGCTTTCTTGCTGTCTGCTCTTTTATCTATTTTTTTATAATTTTTTCTTCCACATATGACCTTATTATAGGGAATTCTAACATGGAAGTTCTCAAGGGAACATCCTTTGAGTCAGAGCTATATGTACAAAATCAGCTTCTTGTAAGTTTTCTATTGTTCTTGTCTATATAGAAATTTTATTTTCTCTGTTAAAAACATCTTTAATACTAGAAAATGATTATGTTGTCATTCAATAAATAAATAAAATATGGCTAAACATTATGTTTATGGACTTTATGTTAAAAATTAATTGATTTCATTTGTATTATATGATAATTAGCTTTGGGTGTTTTTATGAAAATGGCAGATCCAGAGAAATTTGTTTGTGTGGTGCCAGCAAAGTCTGTCATAAGTAACTACTTATTTTTTGACCCAACCCTTTTTAACATATTAATCTTAATTTCAGTATTAATTAGGTCTATTTATTTGTTAGGTATAAAGATTCAGAAAATGAATTGCCCTTATGCAATGCTCAAAGTCTTTGCAATTATTAGAGAAATGTACTCTACTAATGGTGTACCGATAGCCCCAACCAGTAGGTTTACCTCCTGTGACAGATTTTTGGTGTGAAGAATCAAACACTCCAAATGGTTGTAGCACCAGCATTGGCTATGAGTAACGCGGCACATAACGGTCATTCTCAACTGAATCGGGTAGGGATCCGGGATGTAGACACGTTGCAACAGCCTATACTGATATCGTACCAATGCTACGTGGATGGCCCTTTTACGGTACCAGGCAATGGAGGAGCAGCATACAACCAGTTCAAGGATGGTATTGATACCTTGCTCCAATTAGCAAAAAAAGAATGTCTGTATTTTAAACAAGTTAATATCAATAAAAATATTTCTTCATATTATATTCAATTTTATAATAATGTCACCGTTGCAACGCACGGGTACGATACTAGTATTATAGTATAGACCGATGCACAGGGGAGAAAGGGATCGAAGTAGGGGTGTCAATGGCATCCTTTTACATATTTATTCAATTCATATCGTATTTGAAAATACAGATAAAAATAAGATTCTGTTAACTAATTAGGTACGGATAAGGATAATAATTTTTTTTCATTATCTTATCCGTTTTAATATAAGATAATTTAAAAAATATATATATATATAAATATATATATATATTTGTATGAAGATGATACATGACACAATAAAATTTTTGTATTTTATTAAATTTTCATAATACAAATTAGTTGTATTAATTAATTTTTTTCTTATTTTAAAAATTATTTTATCAAAAACACAAATTGAAATGTTAATGTTCGAAAATACGAATAAGGGTAAAGATTTTTTTTCGTTATCATAATGGATACGGGTATGAAAATAACTCCATCCAACCTGTATCGTACCCGTTGACAGCCCTAGATCGAAGTCCTTGGTCAAGTTCAATGACTGAAATTCTTGTACTATTTTCAAAGAAGAAATAGCACGGAAACTGCATGCGATTCCGGTCGGGGCGGCGCTCAGAAATCGCTTTTTTATTTTATGAATTCACATCTTCTGAGATATATTATGCCTAACTTTTTGGAGAATCTATAAGAAGGGATCAAATCTAGAAAAAGAAATTAAAGAAACCATTAATTAATGGCGGGAGCTAATGGAAGAAGTGTAGCTTTCGAACTGCTGAGCACCCTCAACCGCACACGACATGCCTACTACCGAGCGGGCAGTGCTATCACACCAGAGCAAGAGAACATGGAGCTTCGCCTCTTGGGTGGCCACGTAATGGTAGCGGGGGTATTTAACACTGCTGTCTCATATCACGCCTTCTTCAATCCTCCTGAAAGAAACCTAGCATATGCAATTCCATGCTACATGCATATGACCTCTTTAGTTATTCAAGGTTTCACCATCTTCACTGGAATCACTGCAGTTGGAATCGGCTGGCTGTTGATTTTTGATGATAACCCACGCCAATACAACCGTCTTCTTCTGAAGGTGATCCTGTTGCTTGTGTTCATTGCATCTTCTTTTACTATTGGGATGCTCCTCTAGGACTCTTCTTCGATCGGGTTGATTTGCATCGATCGATCTGTCCTGGATTAGTCTACATTTTTGTATTGTGTATGTGGGTGAGCTTTTCTTTGGGTTCCACTGCATGTCTGTGGATATCTCTCGGTTTAATTTGTAATGTTTGTTTTGTCGTTTCGAGCCTTTTATGAATAAGTAACAAGGTGACTTCTTTAAGTTTGTATTCCAAATTTTGAAGCCAATAAAATCTATTTGCATAATTGCGTGCATTTCAATTTATGAAACGCCTTTTTTTTTTTTGGTAGTCCAACTTTTAATTGCTGAAACCTTGTTGTTGATAACTTGATACAATGACGACAAAACTGTCACAACATAAATCGGGTGCAATAAGGCTGCCGTAGAGGATCTAAAGTTCGACTGTAAATACATTATGGCGTGATCAAATATATAACGGCACGACAACCTTTATTTAATTCTGACACTGGTACGACAATCATGTTATTTTGAACGGAGTTGTAAGTAGTAACGATATTTCATTTTGTAAGTTTTTACAATTTCTTGGTACGTGCATTACTATTACAGAACAATAATACTTTTTCTTTTCTTTTCTTTTCAACTTATTGGCAGTGAACTAGTGAAGTATTGATGAATCTTTTACTAGTAAGGGAGCAGAAAACGATGAATGGATAATATTTTGAATTTAAAAATGATAAATATGGGAATAAAACTTTATTATTGAAGAATAAGTATCGGCAATTGGGTGCAACTTATCCAAAGCCCTTTGAACCAATAATAAGGAATTCAATAGTTTTTCTAAAATCTAAATCCAGCACACAACATGTTATTTGAAATCTCAATTTTTTCTACAAATGGAGGCATCCATTATTCTTTCTTTAATATGCAATATATAACAATTTAATTTCGTTATTAATAAATTTGATCTATGATTATAAATATTTCTTCTATTATAGATGAATTAAATTATTAATACTTGTAATTATTAATTACAAAGATTGATTTATTTATAATAGAAAAAGTTTGTAATATCGTATGTAAAATTCATTAACTCATGAAACTAAAATTGTTATTTACTTATATTTTTTTATTAAGCATGTTATTACTTATATTAAACTATCGTTCAAAGACGTTATGTACGAATCTCAAAGCTCAAATAATATAGTATTTATTGTAATGTAAATCTTGTTTTATTTAAAATAATTGTTTAGTAACTTTAACATGCATCATGTATAACTTAATAAAAAGTCTATGTACGTAATTTAAAAATGATGATGAAAATGACTTTTATAATATAATTGCATTTAAAATAATAATGAAAATGACTTTAGGATATTTTATAATGCTAGTCGATTCAATTTAGGATACACAAATTTCATTTCATATTACCACATTTCATATTACCACATTTCATACAACTATTTTCTACATTTTCAAAGTCCATATCGTCGATCCAAACCGTTAGATGTGATATCCACAATAAAATGTACTTCCATACCAGATTTTACATTTTTTGGAATTTTTTTACTATTTATTAAGATGGGTACAAAAACTAGTCAAATTCAGACCATTGAATTTTGTACCCATCTTAATAAATAGTAAAAAAATTTCAAAAAAATGTAAAATTTGGTATGGAAGCACATTTTATTATGAAGATCACATCTAACGGTTTGGATCAACGATTTGGACTTTGAAAATGTAAAAGTTGATTGTTGTAACTTATTGTAACTCAAAAATTGTTGTAACTTGATCCCTCCTCTTAATATAAATTTAATATTGAATGATTCGGATGAACTGTTTTAATATAAATTTTAATTTGATCTTCAAGTCATTTTCATCATTATTTAAATGCAATGGTTGGCATTATAAAATATCCTAAAGTCATTTTCATTATTATTTTAAATGCAATTATTGGAAAACTCATATTCATCATCATTTTTAAAAATAACCGAGATGTGGAAGGTGCGTGTAACAAAAACAAAACTCCTTGTGATCTAGCTAGGTTATATGTTCAGTATTTGCATTAAAAGATATAAATTAATGTACTCAAAATTTGTAAAATGGAGAACTAGCCTTAAAAGAATATTCTTTCTCACTCGATCTCAATCTTAAAGTAGTTGCTGGGTCGTCAATTCAACCATAGACTAATTAATAGGCTATGTCATATAAGATGATTTTTTATTGTGTAGAATTTAAGGTGTAAATTTCAATTTAACATAATCTGAATTGAATAATTCCTTATTGACTTCAACACTTGGACTAGAAAATTAAAGAAGGTGCCTTTTGTACTAATTCATAAAAGACTCGAAAGAACGAAACAAAGATCACAAATTAAACCGACAGATATTCACAGACATGCACTACGTGGAACCCAAAATAAAGCTCACCCACATACAAAATACAAAGCCAGACTAAATCAGATCAACCTAAAATTTCTCCCAAGCTTATTTTTTCTTTGAGGACAGTTCAAATATCTCCATGTTTTTGTGTCTTTATCATGTCTCTATCTTTCTCTATTATTTTCAAAGTTCAAATAGTTAATCCGAACTGTTCAACCTAACCTCCATACTAAAATATGTTTGGAGACCACATTTTATATTTTTAGAAATTTTTTTACTATTTTCTTAGATAGGTACAAAATCAGTAAATCTGAACCATGTAAAAACAGTATTTTTTACCGTTGGATAAATAATTAGATTTCACTCATGAGATGCTAATTTAACGAGTAACAACATAGCATCGCTATTGAAATTATTTGGTGAACCACATTATTGTAATTCTAGTACTTGATACAAATGCGCCAGATAGAAAAAAAAAAACAATGCATACACATTAGATTCACAATTATTCAAGTAACCATTTCTTTGTCAAATTAGAAGTGGAATCATTTGTCAATAATATTATTTGAAGGAACAATTAATTTCTGATATTAACTCAAACAATTAATTCCGTCAAATAATATTATTTGAAGGAACAATTTATTATTATTATTTTTTTTCCAAAATTGCGAATCTGCAATTTAATCTGGTACCACCTGTAGACTGTGGCCCTGTACCGATCTTTGGTACGCTGGTACTCTTGTAGCCTGGTACACGATTTAATCTGATTTAGGCAGCTAAGGTGTTTGATTTCTGATTTACGCACATTGAAAATTTTAATTTCTGATTTCCTTTCTTTAAATTTGTCAATTAGGGGATGCGCAAATACTTTAAGAAATCATCTAAATTTCCAATCGAGCCATCTGCACAAAATTGTTTGAATGAAAGCTTTCTGATTGGGCAAGGAAGAACAGTTCGCCTAGGTACCTCAACCTGTTGCTGAGTGAGTTTAGCTTTCTTTTTATTTTATTTTGTTTGGTAGAAACTCTTACCATGGTACGATCAGTCACCTTAAGCCTTACCTGATTGATTTTGTACTATTTTTTTTTGGGTTGTTTGGGTGCAATTTGGGTATATGGGTCGATGGATAGCCCATAGAAGAGCAGAATTAGATGTAGAAAGGGATGAATTTGAGAACATGGTTGAATATTAGATGCGCGAATCAGTCCCCATGGACCTTATTTTATACAATTAGATCTAAACAACACTTGAAATTTGAATTCTTTTTTTTTTTATAATAAAATTCTCACAGATATCTCTCTAAAGAACTTTATATTCAAATTTGAAAATACAATATAAAAAAAAAATGCTAATATGGCAGGATTTGCAGAATTTTAAATCTAATAACTGTTTAAATTTAAATTCACGCGCGCCAAGTAAGCCACACTTCCCTTCCTTCATCTATTGCTCTTCATTCTCCGGCCTCGCTTCTTGGCCCCACCTCCTGACATGGATGCCACGTCATTCTCCGTGACGGCCTTCTTCCTTTTAGCCTTCAAACTCCCCACCTGATTGGAGCCATTGCCTGAACTAGGCCCAGAGTGCCTCGTGATCTGTTCCTCCTTGATTAACTCTTGTGAATCAATAACATCGGTTTAGAATGAAATTTAGATTGAAACTGGTAATAATTATATAAAAGAATTGCATATCTCAATCTTCTCTGTTTTCTTCTTCATCACATTCACTGTTTGTTTAGCTATCCATTGAATCCATTGATCTGTAAATCCTCTACCCTGCATAAGAGTGAGTAAATAGTTTCAATTGATTTTGTCGTAAGCTTTTTCAAAATCAATTTTAACTACTACTCCTTTAGAATTGGTGCTTTTGCAGTGATGGATAATTTAATTAATGACTTAACACTACATTGTCTAGAATGTATCTGCCTTTAAGAAAGACTGATTGATGAGAATCTATCAATTGCTGGAGGACAGGTTCAATACTATTAGTCAGTATTTTGGATAACAGTTTAAAATTACAATTAAAAAGACTAATTAGCCTGAATTTTTTAATGATATGGGCATCCAATTCTTTAGGGATAAGATAGATTTCATTATATTTTTACCATTTGCAAATATCTTGATGCAATTAATTTATTTATAAGGTCAACGGATTAGAATCCATATAATTGGCCTTGGGGACAAAAGAGCAAATATCTTTTTTTTTCTAAAATCTTGGTAGTAGCTATCAAGTATAATTTTTATTAAATAAAATATAAAATTACATCTATTATCCATCTTTTGACATCTATAACATCATCAACATTAAATAACTTCAACAAACTAAAACTCATAATATCAACACCGAACAACACAACATCAACATGTAACAACAACATCTAACAATGCAAAAATATAAAATAGCATAGAGACGACCGGAGAAAATAACGGCATGAGATGGCAAATGAGAGAGAGGTGGAGGGGCTATGTCTCTTTTCCTTGACCATCACTTTCGCTATTTCTACAAACCAAGCTCTATCAGAAGTAACGGTTAAAGAAGACATATGCGAGAGACGACCGGAAAAAAGTAATGGCTGGAGATGGCAAATGAGAGAGAAGCAGAGGGGCTACGCCTCTTTTCCTTAACCATCCCTTTCGCTATTTTCACAAATCAAGCTCTAACAGAGAGATACAAGTAGAAAATAATAACAGGAAGCTACTTTTTAAAAAAAAGAGCAAATATCTTGATGCAATTAATTGGACTTGTTCAAATTTCTCGAATAACCCATATAATTGGCCTTGGGGACAAAAGAGCTAATATCTTGATGCAATTAATTGGACTTGTTCAAATTTCATTATAATTGGACTTGCTCAAATTTCATTATAATTGGACTAGTTCAAATTTCTCGAATGACCCATATAATTGGCCTTGGGGACAAAAGAACAAATATCTTGATGCAATTAATTGGACTTGTTCAAATTTCATTATAATTGGTCTTGTTCAAATTTCTCGAATAACCCATATAATTGGACTTGTTCAAATTTCATTATATTTTTACCATTTGCAAATATCTTGATGCAATTAATTTAGCTATTAACAGGATTTTGACGGCAGGAACTTAGGCTTTGTGGCGTGAGAGAAATAGAAGATTTTTCTCCAACAAGAGTAAACCGATGCATTTGTTGGTTAATGATACAACAATCGAAATTATGTTTCGAGTCCAACGGGAGCGGGGGTTGGACATGGGGGTTTACACTGTAATTTACTGCAATCTATTTTTTATAGTTAAGTGACCAATTTTAATGTAAGTTGGACTAAGTAGTCCAACGTAAATAACTTTTCTTATTAATATATTTGTTGGTGTTACTTTACCACCAACCTTCAAAAAAAAATAGCTATAAGGTCAACAGATTAGAACCCATATATATAATTGGCCTTGGGGACAAAAGAGCTTCATCTCCTTTTATTCTGCTGTTACCAACCCTTAATAGTGTGTGAGACTAGAGCTCGATCGAGAGATTATGGCCTCTCCTCTGATAAAAGCACAATTCTTTTTCTATCTAGCACTGATAAAGTACCTATTGATCTTCTTACCAAATACCCTAGCCGCCTCAGAATTTCCCACTTCACTTCCCGGTTGCCCAAACAAATGCGGGAATATCACCATCCCGTACCCATTCGGCACCCTTCCTGGCTGTTACCGGGATGGATTTAATCTTACGTGCAACGACTCCTCTACTCCCCCGAAACTAATCTTGGGTGAAAATATCGAGGTGTTAGAGATCAACATGACTACTCCTGAAGTACAAGTCCTCAATTACATCGGCTATGACTGCTATAAAAATCAGACGGACAACGTGGGTAATAATACCAGTCCATTGATTGGTATCAAAGCATTAAAACCATTTCTCTTCTCCAACAGACGCAACAAGTTTACTGTAATTGGCTGCTATGCATCGGCACTAATTTCTGCAGACCAAGCTAACAGTCATAATTACTCGTCAGGCTGTTATTCCTTCTGTGATAACCTGAGCAGCACAACTGGTGATAATGGTTCTTGCAATGGGTTGGGTTGTTGCCAGACATCCATCCCACAAGGTCTCAACTATTATGAAGTTCAGTGGAGTACTGGTCCAAACGATGCCTGGACATTTAATCCATGCAATTACGCAATGCTGATGCAGGAAGACTGGTACAACTTCAGTGTCCAGGATCTACAAGGGTTCGGATTCTATGAGAGGAATATGAAAATGGTCCCAGTTGTACTTGATTGGGCTATTCGAGAAAACGGCACATGCCTTGGAGGACAAGTTGAAAACAGTGTTAGTTCAGCATGCCAAAGCAGATACAGCAGATGCGACAATAGTGCCAACGGTGAGGGATACATTTGCAAATGCTTGGAAGGATACGAGGGCAATCCCTACATCCCAAATGGATGCACAGGTAATTAACTTGTGCCAATTGCATATATTCTCTCTTATCTCAAATTATTTTGGTTATTTTGCATTTCACAGGCATTTTGATAGTGTTTCTGAAAGCTTATAAAATTAAGATTGTAGAAATTATATATCGTTATTATCATAGTAGGAAATATCGGTATCGGGATCGGGATCGGTCACGGCTGATACCGATACGTATCGGACCAGTATCGGCCAATACAGCTCAGGCTCTTTAACACACTATCGCGAGTATCGAACCAGTATTGGATCAGTCATGGCCGATACCGATACGTATTGGCCGATATGGATCGGTATCGGCCGATATTTCCTACTATGGTTATTATTCTAATTAAGCTTGTAAAATAATTCATTCTCTAATTTTTACTGTGTTTGGAGCTGAACAGATATTGATGAATGCAAATTTCCGGATAAATATCCCTGCCATGGAAATTGCAAAAATACAGAGGGAAGTTACGAGTGTTCCTGTAGGGAAGGCACAAATGGCAATGCCACAATTGGAAATTGCACCAAAGATCCAGAGAAGTTTCCCTATCCTGCTCGA